>CP126892.1:67770000-68112500 GCA_030440675.1 Furcifer pardalis | reverse complement strand
ATCGGAGCAGCGTTTCTTAATATCGATCTGCCCACACGCGTCCATTGCCCACACACTCTACTGCCCGCCAATCTGGGAGCATCTCAGGCTCGATTTCCCCTAACACAGAGCACAGTGCCAGTTATTCCCGACCAGTTGGAGCCACTGGTGCCCCAGTCAGGAGAAGGCGCCAGGGGAAAGAAGCCCCCCTTCCTCCCCGAATTTCCGAACACGCGTTGTACGACCCCTCGGTCCACCTCAACTGCCTCCGCTCGAAACATCTGTCTGTGTGGCCCGAGAGGGCGGCAGATAGACTGCAGGGGCTTTGGGAAGCTCTCCCTCTCTGTCAGGGTGCCCTTCTCCCCCCCCCCCCCAGCTATCTGTTGATGCGCTGTGATGACTTCCTTCCAGGGCTGTAGCCAGGATCGTAGAAGAGGAGAGCGAATATTTTTCCAGGAGGAGGAGAAATGTCACACACTGTCACACACACACACACACTGAGACACGTACGTGGGTGGGGGGCTGTTAGCTCAAGGGGGGCTGATCTTCCCTGGTTACGGCCTTCTTTCATTCTAAAACCAAGGAAGGGAAGAGAAGGAAAGAGAAGGGGGGTGTAATGATGTCCGTGCAAGAGTAACGCCCAAGATTGACAGGTAGGAGGAAGGGATGGGCGGGAACGGGAGAGCAGAAGAGGTTTGGAAGGAGGAGGGGAAGCGATCGCAAGCCTGGCGGGGGGGAGGGGAGGTCCACCAAGTAACACCTTGGGAGGGACGCAAGCTTTGGGACCCTTTTCGTTTTAGTTCCCTCTCCCCCCACCCATCCCCCGCGTAAAGATCCGAAGGATTAATCAGGAGTTCTCAATCTTTTTAAGCCACGGGCCGGGTCATGCTCCCTCAGACACTTTGGGGGAGGGGGCAGAGGCCACTTTGCCCTTCCTCCACTACAAGGCACTTCCTGGTGTGGTGGAGGCGGTGAGGAGGCCATATGAAATGGTCAGGCCCACGGGCGCATGTTGAGAATCCCTGGATTAGATACACACACATACATATACCCCAGCGCCTTTACGCAGGCCAGAAGGAGAGGCCTCGCAGCTCTTCCAGCCAGGACGGGAGGACAGAGGGTGGGCGATGCCTTTGGGAAAGGAGCGGGAATGAGCCAGGCGAGCGAAGAAGCCGGTTCGAGCCCCCATATCTCCCCCATCCCTTCCCCCGCCAAGTGCTGGCCAAGCCCCGCGTCTCTCCTGCATGGACTCGCGCTGGCCGCTAGGAGGCGCCTGCCGCTTACATTTTATGATGCGCGGCAGTGGCTCCAGCCTCGCTTGGTAGTACCGCCTGGAGAAAACTTCTCGCCTCGCAAGAGAAGAGATGGGGGAGGATTTGTTTCCTTGCGGAGCCCTCCCTAGTCTCCCCACGCAGCCCTCCCTCTTCTTTACGGCGAGGCTTTGCTCGCGTCGGGACAATGTTTCCTTCTTAATGGAAGGAGAGGGGGCTGCGGTGGGTCCACAAAGAGGCAATTTGTGCAGCCGTCCAAATTGCGTTGCCGGAGCGGGAGCTACCCAAACGGGTCATTAAACATGCTCTTTCTCTCGCTCTCTCCCCCTCTCTCTCTCTGAGAGTGAGGTAGAATGAATTCCTGTGTATGTGTGAGAAAGAGAGCGCTATTGTGTGTCTGTGTCTCTCTGTGTGTGAGAAAGAATGATTGTGTGTGTGTGTGTGTGTGAGAGAGAGAGAGAATGATTATGTACGTGAGAGAAAGAGAATGGTAGAGAATAATTAATAATCGTGTGGATCTCTCGCACAACATTTGTGTGTGTGTTTGGAGCCCATCATCAGTCAGGGGGAAAGGGCTGTGTGTGATCCGAGAGAGGGAGCCTCTCCGCCCGTCTGGCTCAGACTCCTATTTCGGGTAAGCCACAGGTTCCTCCCCCCCCCCCCCCAGCTCCATCCTCGCCCCTTTTTCCAATCCCCAACCTCGTCTGTGGCTCTCCGGCAGCCGCGGAAGGACCACTCAGGCTCACCCCTTCTCCTCCCCTTATTCCCACGCTCCACCTCCAGGTTTGCGCTGCCCTACCCGATCGGAGCCTGGGAGGGAAGGGTGGGTGGGTTTCGAACTGCTCCCAGGCAGGTGCCAGGCACGTGAAAATGAAGCCAAGGAGGAGGAGAAGGACGAAGAAGACGAAGCAGGGAGCGGGATGTCTTCAGTGGCCAGAAGGATGTTTCGGAAGCGGCTGCGAGTGGGTGGGTGGGAGGGATGGATGGAGAGAAAAACAGCTGCAGCAGATGTTGCGAGTTCCTTGCACGGCGGTGGGGAGGCTTTTGGGGCGGCTGCTGGTCCCCTAAAGGAAAGGTCACAGTGTCTGGGATGCAGGCGAAGGTCCTCCCCTCCCCTCCTGCCAGAGCCTTTTGATCTGCTAATCCATCTCCTTGGTTGTAGCATCTCTGGCATATTTCGCGGTCCACGCCAAACGGAGCCTCCGGTCGAAGTTCTGGCCACCGGAGGGGGGCTGTGAATTATTTAAAAAATAAAATAAAATAAATCTGCACTACAAACAAAAGCGAGGGTTTCGGCTCTGGGCATCGCACGAGCTGCCTTTGATGGCATCAGGCCTAGCCAGAAACCCATCCCCTCTCATCCTGCGTGGGGAGAAGAAAGGAAACGCGGCCCCTCCTCTGCCTCCGTGGCCTTCTGCTCACTTGGAGGGTTTCCGACGACAAACCCCATGTGCATTTCCCTGGCAAGGAAGACCTACTGAACTCAGTCAGGGCCACTGTTGGAGAGACGTTTACAGGAGCGTCCTTAAAAAGCTGTTCTGTGGAAGTCACAGCTGCCCTAAGGTTTGATCCTGGATCTCTTCCTACCTCATTCTCCATCCTTTTGCTTGGACCTGAAATGTAAAATCAGGGGAGAGTTGCCCACGAGTTAGACACGCGGTAGTCCGGTTATATTCGGACTATGACTATGGCTACCGTCTGCATTTCCAGACCACTATTCTAGGCATCTTTGAACTCTATGGGACTTGTTTGCCGAGCCGCCGAGCCAGGATCGCTCGGGTCCCTACGGCTACTGGCCGTTTCCCCTACAATTTGCCATCAGGTCCAAGGGGAGAGGCGGTCCGGGTTTCTCTTCCAGTCGAGTTATAGCTTGCGATCCTCGACATAGCGATCCCACAGGTGGCTTAGTAAAGGTCAAGGACTCCTTGGCTCGAAAGCCAGTCGTGTCCAACTCTAGGGGGCAGTGCTCATCTCCGTTTACAGCCAGAGAGCCAGCGCTGTATGCGTCTGTAGACATTTCCACGGTCATATGGCAGGCACGACTAGACACCATAGCACATAGAACTATGTTGCCTTTCCCGCCAAAGCGGAACCTATTTATCCCCTTGCAATTTCTTGCTTTCGAACGGCTAGGTTGGCAGGAGCTGGGACCGATGACCGGAGCTCACTCTGTCGTAAGGCACTCGTGTCTCGAATTGCTGACTTTCCGACCTTTCAGTCGTGAAGCTCAGCGTCTTAACCACTAAGCGACCTCAGGAGTAAATCCACTGAGTCAACTGGGGCGCCTGAGGTCGCGCCGTCGTATAACCAGCTGCCTTGCCAGTGACCTTCTACATGTCAACAGGAAACAGACGACAATCTTTCCTTTCCACAAGCCGCCTCTTTTGGCTGCGCCCCGGGGACCCAAGGAAAGGCCACCTCCACCCGAAGTCCCTCTCTGGAGGCTGCAGCAGGCGCGTCACTTTGGCCTTAGGTGCGCTGCTCCACCGGGAAGTGCAAGAATAAATACTCCTCAGGTAGCGTTTCACCAAGGGAGCAGTGATGCTCCGTTGCTATAGTACTACAGGTCCTCGGAGTAAAAAGAAAAAAAAGCCTGAAGTCACTATACCCTGGCAGGAAGCCAGACGGACCTGCAGTATCAGTGAAGGCTTTCTCCCAGGGCAGGAGCGTCGGGTCGCTGAACGCTTTGACCACCCAAGCTCTCATGCTGGCTGATCTTAACCTTCTTCTACCACCGAAGCATTTTAAACTCGGAAGGATGTGTGTCCTCTCCCCCGCTCTCGCTAGCGTCGTGTGTGTGTGAGTGTGTGTGTGTGTGTGTGTGAGAGAGAGAGAGAGAGAGAGAGAGATTGAAAGAGAGCGTTCCCCTCGTCCATTTATCTGTAGGCGCGCATCCAATGAATTGGACTCTCTACAGGAGCAGTTGTATACTGTCTGTACATTGGGCTTCACATACTGTACTGTACATACTATTTCTACGGCTGTGGCGAGGATTTTGAGCTGTGTTCTGTTTTGACTGGTACCTTCACTCGAACGTTCCAGTTGGGCGAGAGATCGATAAAATTAACCAACACTCTACGCGCGCGCCCTCCTAATATCTGGGCTCGGTCCGGCTCAACTCACAGCGGTCCTGTGGATAGACTCCCCACAGCTTGAATTCCTTAGAGAAGGGGACGCGGAGCTCCTCTACCCTTTGTGTGTGCGCGTGTGCGTGTACGCGTGCGTCTGTGTCTGTGTGTACAGCAGTTCCCCTTGGCTGATGCTGCTTTTAGAAAGCGGGGCTGGTGTGGGTGGCTACAATTGGCGGATTTCACGCCTGGCTTGCCTTGATAATCTGTTTCCCTTGCCAACATTGAAATCTTTGCCTCCCACCACCACCACCCACCACCACCACCTCTCCATTCTGGGGATATTGGCTTACCGCTGAGCCGGATTTCGACCGAGGTTTTCCCCAAACCTTGCAAAATAAGATATTTATGAGCTGCTCAGCCATACCGGTCTGCTGGGTTCCCAGCGGCTGAAGCGGTCTGCCCATAGCATCATCCCCCATCATCATCAGCTCCAACGTTTCCCTCTCCCCCCTCCCCATCGCCGCTCGTTCCGGCCTGGCCAGACGCTTGTTGAGTGCAATCGATTCATGGAGCAGACGGGAAATCTCCGGCCAGCGTTTGGTTATACTCGGAAGATTATTCCCCCAAAGCGCTGGGTGGAGAAGCGCTCTGGCGAGGCCACGCGTAAAGAGGGATGTCAACCCCGGAACATCGGGGAAGGGTGGTGGTGGGTGGAAGATCAAGGATGCAAGTCTACATACAAATAGAGGAGCGGCGCGCGCACACACACATACACAGACACACATACACAAAATCCACCGCCCGTTTTCCTTGCCCCGTGACGCGCGCCGCTTGCGCGCCTCTGCGGAGAAGGGACCGTGGGAGACGGCCCAAGACGAAAGGGGGGAAAATCGGTGGCGGGTGGAAATCCCTTCTCCCCGGAGTGGCTTGTTTGTTAGCGTCACGGTTTGCGCCGATGACGAGAAGGCGCTCTCCGCGCTGAGGATCGGCGCCAGGGGAGTCGTTACTTTCCGCGGAAGAGGTTCCCTAGCAAACTGGGCGGGAGCGGGGGGAGGTGGCAGCTTAGCCTCTTCTCTCGCCCCAGAGACACACAGGCGCACCGGCACTCAGCCACACACGCGCATCTCCAGAGCGCCGGGCTGTCCCGCGCCCCCTCCTTTTCAGTTTTCCTCTCTCTCCTCCCCCCCTCCTGCCTTTCCATTCCCCGTGACGAGATCTGCCGGACGCGCGGTCTAGCCAATGGGCTGCCGCCCGAGGGCTGTCCCTGCCAGACGATTGGTTGGCAGGAGCGGAGCGCTGCGCAAAAACAGGCGAGCCGTGCGCTCGGGAGCTCAGAAACTGCCAGCCGAGAGCACGGGTGGCTGGAGTTGGGACGCGGCGCCGAACCAGGCAGCGGGGCAGGAAAAGTGAATGGCTATCAACCACAGATAGCAGCCAACGAGGAGGAGGAGGAGGAGGGGTGATGCTGGTGGTGGAGGTAGAAGCGATCCTAAGCCGGACCTGGGTTCAAGCAGAAATGTGGAGGGCGAAGGCATTCGAGGAAGAGACGCTGAAGGGGCTCTAAGAACATCTCCGCTCGGCTCCAGAAATTCAAGGAATTAAAGTTTGGAGCTGCCCAGCCTTCCTCTGCCTTTTTTTCCCGCCCCTGCATCCTCTCCTCTTTTTCGTGGCTGATTTTCCATTTTCTTTTCTTTATTTTTTTAATCGACGGGAATCTCCCCCCAACCCGCGGTCTTTCCTGAGCGGGTCTTCTTCCGCGGAGGGGATGCCAGTGCGCTCTTCCGGCAGCCCTTTCTCCTCCGACTCCCGCCAGGAAGGCAACCCGAGGACAATCTTGATATCCACCTCTGCCGGGAAATTTGCTGTTGCTGCCGCCGCCGCCTCTCCGCTTGCCGCGGTGCAGCGCTCGAGCGCTGGGAATAAATCAAAAGGGGCTTCTGTGTCCATATAGCCACCTACCGAGTTCCTGTTGTTGGTCATCTCCGGCGAAGATCAGTGATGAGGAACCCGCAGGGCTTGTCGCCCACCGGTCCCCATCTGGGGTGATTTCTCAGCCTCCCTCCCTTCCCATCTTTTTTTGGTTTAGTCTTTTAAAAAACCAAGGAGGGGGAAATCATTTTAGGGAAGGCAATGGAGGAAAGAAGAAAGGAAGGGGAAGGAATAATCAGAAAGCCTTTCTAACGCTCCCGTCCATCTCTGCTCGCCCCCCCTTCCCTCTCTCCCCTCCCCTTCCAGACACGGTATATCTCGAAGGAGGAGGGGGGATTTATTTTTTTGGGAGGAAGGAGGAAGCCTTGGTGGCGAGGAGGAGGAGGAGGAAAGGGGAGGGGGAGCTCTCTTTCCCCTTTTGGAAATGGTGGTGCTATTCCCCTTGGCCTTAATCTGGATGGTGGAAGGAGTCCTGGCGCAGCTCCACTACACGGTGCAGGAGGAACAAGAGCATGGCACTTTCGTGGGGAATATCGCCGAAGACCTGGGCTTGGACATTACAAAACTTTCCGCTCGCCGCTTCCAGACGGTGCCCAACTCGCGGAGCCCCTACTTGGACCTCAACCTGGAGACCGGGGTGCTCTACGTAAACGAGAAGATCGACCGGGAGCAGATCTGCAAGCAGAGCCCCTCGTGCCAGCTCCATCTGGAGGTCTTCTTGGAGAACCCGCTGGAGCTCTTCCGGGTGGAGATCGAAGTGCTGGACCTCAACGACAACCCGCCGGCCTTCCCGGAGCCCGACCTGACGGTGGAGATCTCGGAGAGCGCCACCCCGGGCACCCGGTTCCCCCTGGAGAGCGCTTTCGACCCGGACGTGGGCACCAACGCGCTGCGCACCTACGAGATCACGCCCAACAGCTACTTCTCCCTCGACGTGCAGACCCAGCCCGACGGCAACCGCTTCGCCGAGCTGGTGCTCTCTAAGCCGCTGGATCGTGAGCAGCAGGCGCTCCACCGCTACGTGCTGACAGCCGTGGACGGCGGGCAGCCCCAGCCGCGCACCGGCACGGCCCTGCTCACCATCCGCGTCCTGGACTCCAACGACAACGTGCCGGCCTTCGAGCAGCCCGTCTACACCGTCTCGCTGCCGGAGAACTCGCCGCCGGGCACGCTGGTGCTCCAGCTCAACGCCAGCGACCCGGACGAGGGCCCCAACGGCGAGATCATCTACTCGTTCAGCAGCCACATCTCGGCCAGGGCGCGGGAGCTCTTCGGCATCTCGCCCCGGACGGGGCGGCTGGAGGTGAACGGCGAGCTGGACTACGAGGAGAGCGGCGTCTACCAGGTGTACGTCCAGGCCAAGGACCTGGGGCCCAACGCGGTGCCCGCCCACTGCAAGGTGCTAGTGCGGGTCCTTGACGCCAACGACAACGCGCCCGAAATCAGCTTCTCCACCGTCAAGGAGGCCGTGAGCGAAGCGGCGGCGCCCGGCACAGTGGTGGCCCTCTTCAGCGTCTCCGACCGGGACTCCGAGGAGAACGGGCAGGTCCAGTGCGAGCTGCTCCAGGGCGACGCGCCCTTCCGCCTGAAGAGCTCCTTCAAGAACTACTACACCATCGTCACCGAGGGGCCCCTGGACCGCGAGCAGCCGGGCGGCGACGCCTACACGCTGACGGTGGTGGCCCGGGATCAGGGCCGCCCGTCGCTCAGCACCAGCAAGTCCATCCAGGTGCGGGTCAGCGACGTGAACGACAACGCACCCCGCTTCTCGCAGCCCGTCTACCAGGTCTACGTGAGCGAGAACAACGTGCCGGGCGCCTACATCTACGCCGTCAGCGCCACCGACCGCGACCAGGGCGCCAACGCGCAGCTGGCCTACGCCATCCTCGACAGCCAGATCCAGAGCATGTCTGTCTTCACCTACGTCTCCATCAACGCCGAGAACGGCTTCCTCTATGCCTTGCGCTCCTTCGACTACGAGCAGCTCAAGGAGTTCAGCTTCCAGGTGGAGGCCCGCGACGCGGCCGGAGGGGGCGGACAGCCTGCGGGCGGCGGCGGCGGAGAGGAGGCGGCCGCGGAAGAAGCCCTGGCCGGCAACGCCACCGTCCACATCGTGGTGGTCGACCAGAACGACAACGCCCCGTCCATCGTCAGCCCGCTGCCGGGCTTCAACGGCACCCCGGCCCGCGAGGTCCTGCCCCGAGGGGCCGAGCCGGGCTACCTGGTGACCCGCGTGGCGGCCGTGGATGCCGACGACGGCGAGAACGCCCGCCTCACCTACAGCATCTTCCGCGGCAATGAGGCCAGCCTCTTCCGCATGGACTGGCGCACCGGCGAGTTGAGGACGGCGCGCAAAGTGCCGGCCAAGCGCGACCCGCAGCGGCCCTACGAGCTGGTCGTCGAGGTGCGCGACCACGGGCAGCCGCCGCTCTCCTCCACCGCCGCCCTCCACGTCTTCTTGGTGGACAGCGTGGTAGAGCGCCAGGGGGGCGGCGCAGGGGCCGGCGGCGGTGGAGGAGGAGGGGGAGGAGGGGGATCAGGCCCTGGGGGCGCGGGTGGGCCCGGCGGAGAGCACCGGCCCAGCCGCGCCGGTGGAGGCGGCGCCGGCGCCGGGGAGACCTCGCTGGACCTCACCCTGATCCTGATCATCGCCCTGGGCTCGGTCTCCTTCATCTTCCTCCTGGCCATGATCGTGCTGGCCGTGCGCTGCCAGAAGGAGAAGAAGCTCAACATCTACACCTGTCTGGCCAGCGACTGCTGCCTCAGCTGCTGCTGCTGTTGCCCTGGGTGCAGCCGCCAGGCGAGGGCCCGCAAGAAGAAGCTCAGCAAGTCGGACATCATGCTGGTGCAGAGTGCCAACGTGCCCAGCAACCCGGCCCAGGGGCCCGTCGAGGAGTCGGCTAGCAGCTTCGGCTCCCACCACCACAACCAGAATTACTGCTACCAGGTCTGCCTCACCCCAGAGTCAGCCAAGACCGATTTGATGTTCCTCAAGCCCTGTAGCCCGTCCCGGAGCAGCACCGACGCTGCTGAGCACAACCCCTGCGGGGCCATCGTCACCGGATACAGCGACCAGCAGCCCGACATCATCTCCAATGGCAGCATCCTTTCTGGAGAGGTAAGAGGCCAGCCCCCTATGGTCCTCTTTAGGGAGGCTCTTTATGTCCCAGGGGCATTCCTTCCTGACGGGGATTAGTCCTCATTGAATTGTGCACCCACCTTGTGGAGGGGAGTTCCCCTGGTCAAGCTTCTTCAGAAGGAAGGCTCCTTGCTGCCAAGAGCATAGGGCAGGAGTTCTCAACCTTTTAAAGCCCAGGGCCAGATCACACTCCCTCAGCTTCGGGGGCTGAACATCCATTTTGCCCTTCCTCCACCACATGACACTTCCTGGTGTGGAAGCGGTGGGGGTGGGCACATGAAATGGTGCAGTGGGCCACATCTGGCGCACAGGCCACAGGTTGAGAAACCCTGGCATAGAGAGTCCATGCAAAGGCACATTAGATTGTTTCTCCTTCCATATCTAGGCCAGTCTTGAAACTACCATAATGAAGCTACCTTTTGGTGAATTCATTCAACACTTCCTTTCCCCTGACCTAGTATGAGAAAGATTAGCGGACACAAGGTTGCTGTGGCCCAGGCTACACCCAGTTGTAGTTCAGAAATGCTACAAACTTTGAAGAGGCTCTTTCTGTGTAATCAAGACTGTACTTGTAATGCTTACTTGAGTGTTTGTAATTATTACTATTAGTGGTAAAGTTACTACAGGTTGTTGGCATCCAGTAGTGCACAATGATTAAGCCTGTTGTATTATAATTTCTCATCCTCTGCCAAGGGTTGGAGGCCTCTGGATTGAATTTAGGTACTTCTCTGCAGTTTCCTTCCTTTTGTTGGACTATCATGATACAGTTACAGGTGATACTAGATGAGTAGTAAACTAATACATGTCATCACTCTAAGGGCTGTGCAATGCCGCCATCCACACATGCCCATCATAGCAGAAGCCTTCCACACAGGATCACTATCAAATTTTGGTACAGTTTTTCTAGACTGTCTCAACTCCAACTCCTCCTTCTTTGATTTGCATTGCAATCCTGCATATACTTATCTGGGAGTTAAGACCCCCAGGTATACTGGGGCTTATACCTCAATAACAGCAAGGAGGATTGCATAGTTCATGTTCCTCTTTCACACAGTGTCTCAAGCAGTCCCCCCCTCCCCTTTAATGTTCCTATCATTCCATATTCTTCTTCTTCCATGCCTAGGCCAGACATGAAACTGCCAAAATGAAGGGACCTGTTGGTGAGTTAATTCTGCAGTTTCTTTTGCCTGACCCAGTGTGAGAAAGATTAGCTGGCAATACAAGGTTGCCATTACCAAGGTTTGCCTGATTGTGATTCAAAAATACCACAATCTTTGAGGAGGCTCTTTCTGTGTATCCTTCATTCCATATCATAGTTGTGAAGCACATTTCAATAGTTCTGAGATGTTCAATTGTTTTCTTCTTAGAAGGGGAAAATAGATGTGGATTGAAGATAGTTTTTGATATTGTAGGCCAGGAAAGGATCACACTATGTGGATTTGAATCAAGTTAGCTAACTTGGCATCTCCCATTTTTCTGTATCAAGCTATCATAGCCTCAGGCCAAGACATATTGTTGCTCTTTGCAGAGTAGTTGTGTATCTGAGGCCACTTCAAAAGACAAAAAAAAAAAATCCTCTTGTTATTTTACTGCTTCCCCCTCCCCCCTTTTTTAGGAATACAGCATAAATAAATGTTTTTAAAATAAAACAAAAGAGAGGGAGAAAGTCCCAAACAACCGTACTTAGGAATGCTTAAATTTATGATTAAGGCTGCATGGAAATTCTCTTGTGGGGTTTATGCACATCTAACTACCAAGCAGCACTTTTAATTAATTCAGAAATTAAAGATGTATTAATTAACTTTTCATGACTCTAGCAGTCATTCCATAAAAAAGCATTTTCTTTGAAGCAGGCATTGGAAAGAATGAAGACCTTTGTCGAAATTTAGCATCCTCCCTTGAGCAATAATTGTGTATTTGCGGATTTTTTTCCTGTCAAAATAATTTCATCTTCTAGATGAGCATTTTCTGTGTTACTGGAAAACAAAGCATGGTTTAGGAGTCTGTAAAGTCAGCCACCAATGCATTGCCTTGCTTTGTGTATTTAGAAGTAACTTCTCTTCAGTTTTATTTTTCCCTTGGGTAAGTATATCCAGAATTGTATTGTTTAGGGGTTTCATGTTTTGTTCTTCAAATGATTTTTTTTAAAAGCAGTGTTCTTTAAGAACTTGAAGAATGTGTCTTTTTGCTGTCTTCACATCTATATTTATTTTTGTCCCTTTTACCAGCTGTATCTCCTCTTTTTCTAGATTACACTGTAGGATTTTTAGAGATCCAGTGTGTAGGTGTGTTATTCAGAGTGAATAGCATGTAACCTGTCACTTTACAATCTGTGGTAGCGAATGAAATTCAATCCTATCATAAATGAAGAATCTGTGTTTATTGACCTTAAAGCCAAAGTTGCTTGTGTGAGTAAGGTGGAGTAGGTGGATAGTACATGGGGTAGTAGTCTTTCCCATTTTTGTTTAATGCTTAATGACTTAATTGTAAAATAATAATATGCATTTGTATATCTACTACAACAATTGTAGACTCATAGTTTGAGTGCCTGCAAATTTCCTCCCCCACAATCCTGGGATTTAATTTGTTTTCTCCTAATCATTTTTCTAGACTAAACACCAGCGTGCAGAGCTCAGTTATCTAGTTGATAGACCTCGGCGGGTAAACAGGTAGGCTCTCCTCATTCCTGATTTCCTAGATTAATGGCCCTAATTTTTTGCACAGCCCAAGATGTATTGCAGCCACTATAAAGGAGGATGTGAAAATATGTTTACTGCAGATGTCGAATAATAGCTGAGGGATACAAAAATGAATTTGCTCAGACAGTGTCATTAAACAAAATAAATCGGCCCTGAATGAACAGCTTTGAATTATGGCTTTTGGTGAGTCTCCTGGAGATTACCTGAAAAGAGAGAGGAATCTCATTTTCCGATGGCCTGAAACGTGCTTCAAATACCGATGAGCTGCTTTGCAAGCAAGCAGGCAAACAATAGTTGATCTTCCTTGTGCAAATTTTGCCTCCCAGCTTAAGTTAGTCTAACCCAATTGTTGAGAACAATTGTGCACAAGGCAGGGAGTGTGATAAGGGGCTACTGTGTGTTCAGGTTGAGTTATTCATGGCTGCAAGTACATCACAAGTTTTGCTTGTGATGGGAAGGAATGCTGAGCAGAAGAAGCAAGGCTGTGGGAAAACCTTGGCTGGGTGCAGTTCCGTCTGTAGCCATGTGGTGGCAGAAGAATGTTTTATTTATGTGACTTTCTCCTTTCCTGGGTGTTCAAATATTAACCTCCCCCCACTCTTTTTTTTAATGTTTCTAGTTCTGCATTCCAGGAAGCAGACATAGTAAGCTCTAAGGACAGTGGTCATGGAGACAGCGAGCAAGGAGACAGCGATCATGACGCCACTAATCGAGGTCAATCCTCTGGTAAGTCTGATAAGGGGGAATCTAAATATTTGATCTTTTAATAAGAGAGACAGCAAGGGCAATTACAGATAGATAAATAAATAATAGGCAGGAAGTAATGAGATACAGAGTGTTTATCCTCTTATGTGTATATACAAGTAGAGGGGCTTAGAGGAATCAAGTTCATGTTGTACAGAAAAAATGCATTCTTTTCCATTCTTACAGATGTGCACTTATAAGCACATAAGCACATGCATGTGTATATGCATGTTTCTATGCCCACATGTATACCTTTGCATAAATAGCATTGCTTGTCTTGGAGAACTGACATGATTTGGTCTGTGTGATTGACTTGCTTGTATATTTGTGCTGCAAGGATGGTGACAAGTTTTATGAAAGACCCAAAAATCCTCTGAAAAGCACACTGGACAATTCTTAGTGCACTTAGCAGCAGTTGCTCAACCTGAGGATGCTCAAAAGGTATGAGGCAGAGGAGGGCAGAGGAAGAATTGTGAATTAATGAAAGTTGGAGTGTGGTTGTCTGAGATTTTGTGGTGATCCATTGATGTCTTAGTGCCTAATGAGAATTCTGGTGCGTGGCACTAGATTCTACTACCTTCTTTGGGTTCTGTCCATTGTTCACAATTAGTGATCCCTGGAGAAATGGGATGTTTGAATTAATGTCTGATGTGTGTGAGAGATGTTCTGAGTTTTGTCTGTCTAACACTTGCACTGTACCTTCAAAAGATGTTTACACGCGAGGCCTGCTTCTTCTTCTTTCGGAGTTCACTTGGCTGCAATGCACCCTGCTGTTTATTAGGTTTCAGTGCCAGTGGTTACTAGATCATAATCCACAGAGGTCTTGGAATCCAGGATTAGCTATAATAAACTCTCACCTTCTGCAATTCATGACAGCTCCAGCAGACTTGCTGCTGGTAGAAGGAATGATAGTTTCAGCCTTTGGCTCTGAAGAGGTGAAGGTTTCTCACCCTCTCCCAAATCATCCAAGGCATCAGACTGAATGGACCCTAAATATCCAGCAGCAGAGAGAGACTGGATGGAAGGAATTGAAATATCTTGTGTTTTTTCCCCCCTTTCACTATGGAAGCCTGGACTCGTTGCTGGGCATGTGAGATTCTAAGAGGGTGGGGGAGTGGGAAGTTGGTTGAAGGGCTGCTTTATATTGCTGCAGATCATTAATATGCAAACCTAATTAGACTTGAGGAGAGCCAAAAGCCTCTGAACTCTCTACTCCTCACGGGGCTTCAGGCTTAGTGAACACAGCATTTATTTCGAGTCTGGGAACCTGACAACAAACCAGCTCTTGCCAGAAGTTTACATGAAAACACAGAGAGCTACTTTATTTATTTATTTATATTTGGCACATGATGTATTATTCCCCCACCCCAGATACATTTAGTTTCTCTCTCCCCTCTACCTCCAGCTGTTCCAGGTCCCCACCACCACCACAACCAACACCACCACTCATTTGTGAGGCAGGAGTCAATACCTGAAGGCTATAAAAGCCTCCTTTGCTTTATTTTCTTGCCTGTTTCCCCTCCTCCCTTTTCAACTTTGTTTTGTTTTCTTTTTTTTTTAACACATTTTATTGAAACAGTCATTGCCATGAACATTTTGCTCAGTTGATTCCCTCAACATAATGAGCCATTATAACCAAATAGGAAAGGAAGAATAAACATCTGTGTGAAAGCCTCAGATGGAGAGGCAAACTGGGGGAATAAGATCTTTGCGATGTACGTCAAGTAAAAAGCCATTTTATCTTAGACGCTTCTACCAATGTTACTATACTTAGTGGTCTCTTTTTTATGGTTTATCTGAAATTAGGGTATTCATAATGTGCTCAGACTTAGTGTCTGTTTTTATATTGAACCAATTCATGAGTGCTTTTTAATTTACAGCATAGGAACTGAGCTCTGAAAGCATTGTTTTGTTTTACTCCATATATTTCTGTTTCAATAAGAAGTCTAGCAAGCTGGAGTACCTTTGGTTCTTTGGACTTTAATTCCCAGAACCCTAAGTCAACTCCCCAAACCACTGATCATCCAATGTACTGGCTAAGGCTTCTGGAAATTGAAGTCCATTACTGATCTGTGTCGTACCTGGTTGTCTGTTAACTTGAACTGCAGGTTTCTGCCAGTTAAAATTAGTAGAATAAGTTGCATTCCTTTGGACAAGAGGCTAATTTAACTTAATACTTTTTATGAAAACACTGACCTAAATTTGCAGGTATTATATCCATTTTTGATACTGTATATTACTACTGAGCATTTAGAGCAATCACTTTGTATAACTAGTTTTGCCAGCCTGAATATGTATTCATGTTGTGTGCCAGTGTATCTAACCTAGCGGCTGTGACTTTAGGGTATGTTTTTTAAGCACCATGATGTAAAGCTTCCATTTTCTCCTTGATCAAGTTTCCTATAATAATAGGTGCTAAAAGATATTTCACCCTCATCTTATTCCTATCTATTTCTCCCTACTGGGTCTGTGAAAATGCAGGAGCTAATATAACTTGAATTTCAGTAGTTTACAATAATATAGAGAAATGATGGACAACCTTGGCACTCCAGGTGTTCTTGGACTTCAATTCCCAGGAACCCAAGTCATCATTCCTGCTGGTCAGGGCTTCTAGGAATTGAAGTCCAAGAACAGCTGGAGTGCCAAGGTTTGCCATCACTGATATAGAGGATATTCAAGGAATTTTTTGTCATATATGGTATTCCCTCAGATGCTATACAAATGACTTATACTTACAAAGTGTTAGTATATAACATAAATATTGAGACACAGAAATATAAGCAGTCCTATATTTATACAATTTATCGCATGAAAAGAAAGATTAATTAGTAAATAAGGCAATGGAAAAGTTTTAAAGCAATGCAAAGCAATCACACATATGCTGCCCCATAGCGCAGAGTGCACTCTCTGGGTGGTTCACAAGTTAATTAGCTTTTTACCCCCAACACACTGGTACTCATTTTACTGACTTTGGAAGGATGGAAGGCTGAATCAACCTTGAGTCCTGGCCAGGATCGAGCTCACAACCTTTTGGTTGCAGGACAACAGCTTAAACACTTCTCCACCAGAACTCCTAGTTTTAGCTTTCAATGTTCTTAGTAGCCCTAATTCTTTTACTAGTTAGACAAATTCAGTACTTCAGCTAAATACTTTTAAATATAGCTTTCATTTGTTGGTGAGTTATTTTCATATATGCATTTTCATATAATTTAATAATACAGCCATTGTTCCAATAGTATAAAATAGTATCTCTTCCATTCCCCAACCTATTGCTTCTTTTAAAAGAAATCAATATATTTATACTATCCTATCCTTCTTTCTCTTTACTTTCTTATTTTGTTTCATTCTAGCTAAATGGCCTTTACTTGCCTTTCAGACCAGAAATCACTCCATAGTAGAACCAGTGTTAATGGCTTGTCTTAAAAAAGATATACGTATTAATGATGTAGTACTCTATTTTCTTGCCTGGATGTAAACCTCTTTAACCCTATATTTCCTGCTTGGAACTCTAAGTGCCCTTTTTAAAATGGACCTTGAGTGTCTGTACTAAAAAAACTTCAATTTGCAATGAAGCCAATGAAAAGTATGAAACAAAAGACAGCAGCAAATTAATTAAAAACAAGGTAATACTAAAATAGCAGCAGTGGTGGGATGTCAAAATTTTTACTACCCCACTATGACAGCATCACAGTGTGGGTGGAGCTAACATCATGACATCATGATGTCACGGGCGGGGCCAAATAAAAAAAATCAAAAAAATACAAAATAATAAAAATAAAATAAAACAAATAAGCACACACAAACCCCTCAACCCATCCACCCACAACACAAACCTGTAAATGATTTACATTAAGGCATATTATCCTAGAGAACTGGTTAGGCAAAGACTTAGTACCTAACTTCTTTAACTGTTGAAAATTTGAAATGTGCCAAAATGAAGCCATCTTGTGGTGAGTTCATTCTGTAGTTCCTTCCATCTGACCTAGTGTGAGAAAGATTAGCCAGAATAAGCTTTAAGGTCTGGTTTAAAAGCTCTGGTCAATTTGTGTTTGGGGTGGGTGGGTGGCTGTATTTTAATATATATATAAGGTACTAAGTCTTTGCCTAACCGGTTCTCTAGGATAATATGCCTTAATGTAAATTTAAAACAGCTCTACCTCCTTAAGGGCTCTCCAACTGGAACAGCACTTGTAACAGCACAGGTGTAGCTTATTGATGAGGTAACTCCAAGACTTTGTTTAAAAACCCCAAGCCAGGCCGCCAGGCCTTTTTAGGAACTGTGGTAGTACGTCAATATAGGTAAAGGTATTAAATAGACATTAAAATGCACACAGACACACCACATCCAAAAGTGAGTCACTTACCCTGGGGAGCAGGCTATAGGGAGCTTCAGGCTAGCAGCTTCTCTTCCTCCTCCCCGCTTGGGAGGACAGCAAGGAGGCCGTGCATATGTGCCAAGCACTGTAGGCGTGCATGCACACCAAGTGCTTGGCACACATGCGCAGTGAAAAGGTAAGCCCCAAAGGTGATTCCCCCCAAAAGCTGCTACCAGTTCTCCGGGACACTGGGGAAAGTTACTACCAGTTCTGGAGAACTGGTGAGAACCTGTTACATCCCATCACTGAATAATAGGATAGCAACAGTGTAAGAATGTAAAATGCCAAAGGACCTTTGAAAAACTAAAAGACTTAAAAGGCATGGGAGAATTAAATATTCTTCCCTGGTGCCATACAGTGCCCAAAAGTCTACAGATGAATCTTGGAAGTAATTGAATAACCAGAGTACCACCACCCAAAAGTCCCTTTCCATTTATTTCATGTTATTCAGATCAGAACCTGGAGATGGCTGTAGAGAAAGACATAGTCTGTAATATACTGATGTTAAAACTCCCTTTGTAATCTCACTTGACTATTTAGGCAATAGTTTCTTTAAGCAAACCATTATATTAAGCAAACCATTATTATTAAGCAAATCATTATATTAAGCAAACCATTAATTTATTTAAGAAGCATGATGTCTTTTATAATCTTCACTTATTTCCTGTCTTCCTCTTTTGCTGCCACTAATCTTTAGTTGCCCCTTTGTCCATGTATTGGTCTTTTCATTCAAGCACTTATAACACCATCTAAAGAGCCAACCTTTAGTTCTTGAATTCCACATTACTCAAACGAAGTTAATAAGAGTTCATGAAAGTAATAGTGTACAAAGGAAGGGTTGTACTCCTAGGCTTTAAATTCATTTTTCACCTTTTTTCATGCTTGCTATCACTTCTTGCTCACTCATACTCCCAACTCTTTTATTGGTTAAGGACAGAAAATGGAATGACGGAGTGGTTTGGAATAGGAAAAGGAGTAAGACAAGGCTGCATTTTGTCACCCTGCTTATTCAACTTATACACAGAACACATAATGTGCAATGCAGGAATGGAGGAATCAGAATTTGGGATCAAAATTGCTTGGAGAAATATCAACAAATTGAGATATGCAGATGATACCACCGTAATGGCAGAAAGTGAGGAGGACCTAAAGAAGCTCCTGATTAGGTTAAAAGAAGAGAGTGAAAAAGCTGGCTTGAGACTCAATATCAAGAAAACCAAGATCATGGCAACAGGCCCTATCAGTCCGTGGAAAATAGATGGGGAAGAAGTAGAGAGAACGTTTCGCTTAAAGAGTAACTCGCTTAAAGAGTAGAATTTTCTCTAAATTTTCACTTTGCTTAACAAACAAAACCAACCAAAAACTAGCTTAACAAATAAATCGGGGTTCACAATCCCCCCCCACAATTGGTCACTTTCAATGGTGTTTCGCTTAAAGAGCAAACTCGCTTAAAGAGTAATCCTGTGGAACGCATTATGCTCTTTAAGCGAGGTACAACTGTAATATGTATGAGAGTAAAATACTAGCATAGAAACTGGCAAACCACGTCAGGAAGTTTGCCCAGAGAACCTATGGATCAAAACAAAAGGCAAAACAAAAGAGCAATTTAGATGAAATAGGATGATCACCATATCACATCGGAAGAAAGGGGAGGAACAGGAAAGGGAGAGGAGAAATACAATGTTGTAAGTAACAATACTGTATAGGGACATGGAATGTAAGATCTATGAATCAAGGAAAACAGGAAGTGGTAAAAAAAAGGAAATGGAAAGAATAAGCATTGACATCTTGGGAATCAGTGAATTAAAATGTATAGGGATGGGTGAATTCAGCTCTGGAAACCATCATATCTACTATTATGGACAAGAAAACCTCAGAAAAAATGGAGTAGCCATAATTGTTAATAAAAGAGTGAGAAAAGCAGTAATGGGACATAATCTCAAAAATGATAGGATGATGTCAGTCCGAATACAAGGCAAACTGTTCAGTATCACTGTAATCCAAATATACGCACAAACCACTAGTGCAGATGAAACCACAGTTGACCACTTCTATGAGGACCTAGAACACCTCATAGAACAGACACCAAGAAATGATGTACACATTATCATAGGAGACTGGAATGCCAAGGTAGGAAATCAAAAAGTAAATGCAATAACAGGCAAATTTGGTCTTGGAACAAAGAATGAAGCAGGCCAAAGACTGATAGAATTCTGCCAAGATAACACACTGGTCATAGCAAACACTCTCTTCCAGCAACACAAGAGGAGACTTTACACATTGACATCATCAGATGACCAACATCAAAACTTGATTGATTACATATTCTGCAGCCAAAGATGGAGAACCTCCATACAGTCAGCAAAAACAAGACCAGGAACAGATTGTGGCTCAGATCACAACCTATTGATCGTAAAATCCAGGCTTCGACTAAAGAAAATAGGGAAAACAATTAGGCCAGACAGATATGACTTAGACAACATCCCTAAGGAATATACTGTGGAGGTGTGGAACAGATTCAATGGCTTGGACCAGATAGAAAGAGTGTCAGAAGAATTATGGACAGAGATATGGGACATCATGCAGGAGGCAGCAAGGAAAACCATACCAAAAGAGAAAAAAAAAGCATAAGAAAGCTAAATGGCTGTCCAATGAGGCTCTTAAAATAGCAGAGGAAAGAAGGGACGCAAAAGGCAAAGGAGAAAGGAAAAAATACAATCACTTGAATACAGAATTTCAAAGAAAAGCAAGGAGAGATAAGGAAACCTACCTGAATGAACAGTGCAAAGAAATAGAAGAAAATAACACAAGAGGCAGGACTAGAGATCTTTTCAAAAAAATTGGTGAAATCAAGGGAATGTATAAAGCAAAAATGACCATGATAAAGGACAAAGACGGCAAGGAATTAGCTGATGCAGAAGAGATTAAGAAAAGATGGAAAGAGTACACAGAGGAACTATACAAAAAGGACCTCAACACTCCTGATAATAGCAATGATGAGGAAATTGAAATTGAGCCAGACATCCTAGATATTGAGGTCAGAGAGGCCCTAAAAAGCACTGCAAACAACAAAGCCAGTGGAGATGATGGTATCCAAGTTGAACTTTTCAAAGCCCTAAAAGATGATGGGATCAAATTATTACATTCTATATGCCAGGAGATTTGGAAAACACAACAATGGCCACAGGATTGGAAAAGATCAGTATACGTTACAATCCCCATAAAGGGTAATGCCAAAGAATGTTCAAATTATTGAATAATTGCGCTCATCCCACATGCTAGCAAGGTGATGCTCAAGATAATACAGGATAGACTGCAGCAGCACGTGAAGAGAGAATTACCAGAAGTGCAGGGGGGGTTCAGAAGAGGCAGGGGGACTAGAGACCACATTGCCAACATACGTTGGATCATGGAAAAGACAAAGGAATATCAGAAACAAGTCTATTTCTGTTTCATTGATTACACTAAGGCCTTTGACTGTGTGGACCACAACAAAATGTGTCAAGTAATTAAAGATATGGGAATACCAGAGCACCTTATATACCTCATGAGAAATCTGTACATGAATCAGTTAGGAAAGAATACAGAAGGACAGAGTGGTTTAGAACAGGAAAAGTGTAAGACAAGGCTGCATTTTGTCACCCTGCTTATTCAACTTATACACAGAGCACATAATGCACAATGCAGGGATGGAGGAATCACAATTTGGGATCAAAATTGCTGGGAGAAATATCAACACTTTGAGATATGCAGATGATACCACCCTAATGGCAGAAAGTGAGGAGGACCTAAAGAAGCTCCTGATTAGGTTGAAAGAAGAAAGTGCAAAAGCTGGCTTGAGACTCAATATCAAGAAAACCAGGATAATCGCAACAGGCCCTATCAATCCCTGGTAAATAGATGGGGATGAAGTAGAAGCAGTGACAGATTTTACTTTCCTGGGATCAAAGCTCACTGCAGATGGTGATTGCAGCCACGAAATAAAAAGGTGACTGATTCCTGGGAGGCAAGCGATTAGAAATCTGGGGAGCATAGTGAAAAGTAGAGACATCAAATTGCAAACAAAAATTCATATGGTCAAAGCAATGGTATTCCCAGTGGCAATGTATGGTTGTGAGAGCTGGGCCATTAGGAAAGCTGACTGCAGAAGAGCAGATGCCTTTGAGATGTGGTGTTGGAGGAGAGTTTTGAGAGTCCCCTGGACAGTGAGGAGAACAAATAGGTCAATCTTAGAAGAAATCAACCCTGACTCCTCCTTAGAAGGTCAAATAGTAAAGATGAAGCTAAAGTACTTTGGACATCAAATGAGAAGAGAGGAGTCACTTGAGAAAGCCTTGATGCTGGGAAAGGTGGAGGGCAAAAGAAAAAGGGGACAGCCAAAGATGAGATGGCTAGATGGTATTGTAGAGACAATGGGCACAGAAGTGAGTGAGTTGAGGAGGATGGTGGAGGACAGAGGTGCCTGGCGGACAGTGGTCCATGGGGTCGCAAAGGGTCGGAATCGACTGTGCGACTGAACAACAACAAAACAAATGATTTGTCAAAATGTGAAATTGTTTGCAATCCAGATGGAGATCTAATTTCCTGCTGTATCTGTGGTGGTCTAGAGATTGTGTTGAATTAGTCATGGCATTGTTAAATGTAGGATAATAACTGAATCATTAAGACTATAGAATGCTTTTTAAAAAGGAATTAAACAAGTAAAATAGTCAAAAACAGAATCACAAAAGCAGAATTGAAGGTAGAAAGACATTTAAAGAGGATCAAAGCAGAATCCACTGTGGTTTCTTTTGGTAAAGAAGCACATTTGCTTTCTATAGTATAGCTTCCATTAAGAAGTGTCTTTTTGTGGGTACAGCCATCTCCTGGAAATAAATCTTTTTAATAGGTGTGTGGATGTGTGTGTATTTATGGGCTTTATCTATAAGTAATGAAGCTCTTGGCTTCTCTTCTGACACTTCCAGCTTAAGTACTAAGTACCACTCTCTGTGCTTGTTTGTATTTTATGCTGTGTGATGTGAACACCTGCCTCCTGGAACCTGGCCCTAAGCCATCACCTTGTTTCATCTAGAGGTTCATGAAATAACCACATGCAGTTAAAGCTGACTGGAGAAGACTAGATTTTGGGGTTGGAGGAAGATGGAGAAGAGCTGTTTTTCAGCCTTGCTCCTAGTTATAACACAGGAAAAGGAAGACTTTGATTATGTATCACCTTGGGAGCTTTGCTTGTAGGCACCACTGTGAATAGAACAGAGAAAGAAGTATCATTTTCCAGATTTTGAACTCATGTTTGAAGGCCTTTCGTTTTTGGTTCTCTCTAAGGATGTTGAAGAAAATACTAACCCAAAAGCCCACCATTAGGAGTTGTATCAGTGAGTAGAGTAGTTACATACATAATTTTCTGTTGTCAAGAGATTTTTAAAAGCAGTTTGCCCCAATTCTCAGATAACCTCTGTAGCTTTCAGTTATGTAAACTGTTGCCTTTTCATTTCTGGGTGCTAAATAAAAAGACCAACATTTACAAAGGGGCAAATAATTGCTATTTGTGCCTGCAGTCTATGGGGTGCTATAATTCAATCCTGCTTTGAGGATTGCTTTGACATTTATATTGTCTTGGAAGAAATGATTTTTAACATGGGGAAAAGTTTTACATGATTCTCCAACAGTAGCCAGTATTTATTTTACTGCTTAACTCCTGTCTTTTTATATTGTTAACAATTCACTGGTCTAGATTGTGCTGTGATGTGGAAAAAATAGTTGAGACAGTAATGAATACTAGTTGGCAGAGGACCTTTATCAGGTCAAACTGTGATGAGTGCCTGTTCAGATGGAGGAGTAAGAAATGCAACATGTTGCAGGAAGTGGCTGTACTTGGTAAAAAATCCTGGCAGACTTATTACTCACAATTGCATTTTATTTGGTTAATTAGAGAGTAATATTTTGAAGACAATTCAAAACCTCTAGAGCAGTGTTTCCCAATCTTTGGTTTTTGGAGTTCAGATCCGAGAAGCCTAAGTCAGTACATTGGTTGATCAAAGCACTGATCAGCCAATGTAGTGACTTATTTATTTATTTTATTTATTTGTTCAGATTTATTTATTTATTAACTAATAAAATTTATTAAATAAATAAAATTATTTATTTGTTCACAGACTTAGGCTTCTGGGAATTGAAATCCCCCTGTGGGGGTGTGGTCGCCACATTGGAAACCACTGTTCTAGAGTCCTTGCATGAAGAGCTCTTCTTCTCCTTCTTCTAAAAATAAATATCAAAAGTGTCCCATACTGTGAAGTAAAATATGTGATTTCATATGAATTTTATAAAGACTTCAGCTGTGTATAGAGCTAGCATATTGAGTTCAATGAAACTGAGTTGGGATTTATGCACCACACTTTTTCCAATTGATCAAGTAAACGCCAAGTAGTTTTGGAGAAAAGAGAGTGTCAGAAAATAGTGGCCTTTGTACTTTAAATACTATTTTCTTTGTACCATTGCCTTTATAATTAAAGATTCCCTGTCAGGTAGCTTGTATGGATAGTGATAGAAGACACGATGCTTGTTGGTAATCATCTTGTATAAATATGAGAAAATAGTGGGGAATAATATTGAAAAGCACTTTATATTAAATTTTAGAACTCTTTTTGTGAGATGTGTTGAAAATCCACAACTCACTGACAATGTACAATTACTCAAAATCAATTAAATGCTATAAAAATATCAAAATGTCTCATCCTTTATTGTAAAATATGTAATTTCTTGCAAGTTTTATAAAGATTTTAGCCACACACTTAAACACACTTCCCCCCTCAAAATTAAGCTAGCATTTTCAAACCTTCACTTCCACCCAGAGATTGATAAGAATAATTGCTAAATTAGTTAGTTGAGAGACTTCATACATTCTTAGACTGATGACAGAGTGAAGATGGAAATATTTAAGTGACTGAAAATACATTTTTGTTAAAGGAATTCTAGAGTTAGAGAAGGCTGGAGAAGGTAAATAGCCATTTCTTTTTAATTTTTAGTAGTAGGATTGAGGTGAAGAATCAGAAGGTTTTGGAAATAGAATACTGTATACAGTATACTTAAGTATAAGTCTAATTTTTTAGCCCCCAAAATGAGGTCCAAAAAGTTGACTCAACTTATACTCAATGACCCCAAGTGTCCCAAAACTGTGGTGGTTCAAATTCAAACATACAGTAAAAAAACCCAACACTAGCACTACCTTAAGAACTCAAAAACATACCCACACAAATGTCTATATTAATTAATTTTACCATATTTTTATGTATTTTAATTATTAAAACTCACTAGCAGCTGCTGCATTTTCCACTCCTGACTTATACTCAGGTCAATCTATTTTCTTAGTCTTAGAGGTCTAAATTAGGTACCTCGACTTATATTTGGGATGACTTATAGTCAAGTATACACGGCATGTTAAATTCTGTGCTTTGTTGTGAATGACTGGAAACAATTGTTAAGAATTGCATTGGAGAAGACTATTTGTTTCTATTTACAAAATATCTAGCACTCAAGATGGAAACATTCTTCTTTGTGCATATGGGGGTTGGCTATTGTGTTCAAGCTATTAAGTCCAGATAGACAGATAGTTGTAGAAACCAAGCTCAGCAGGTTGATAAATGCCCTCCATCCTAAGTTTTGGCTATTTTGGCACATCAAAGTGTGGATAGATTTATGGAGCTATTGCATGAACAAACATGGTATTGTAAACTTTTAATCCATGGGGTTTGTGCCTGACAATTGAAATCACATGTTTGAATAGTCTAATTTAAATTAGCTATTTTTGTGAATGGCAAAATGGTTAGTGTCAACTAAAATTGATGTATCTTTTTCCTGTTACATGAATAAAAATTGGTCCATTTGTTATGCATATCTGCTCAGATCTAAAGCATATATACTGCTTATAGGGTAGCAGCCTGAGTCTATCTTTTGTGGCATGTTAGGAATCAGCTGTGTAAAAATTTGCAGCCATTTAAGTTCCCAGACACAAAGTCTTTCTCATTCTCTACTCAATCTAAGCATCACCAGCTGTGCTCCTATTGCTACAATTTAAGTCAATACACCTTCCAGAAGAAACACCAGTTAGAATCCATTTGGTAAAATGCCACTATATTATAGACCCTCTAAAAATGTTTCAGATACAGAACTAGAACAAAAGGCTACATATTGCTAGTGTAACTTCCAAACAGAATCTTAATTTCTGCTTTTTGCTTATAAGATATAATAGTCTGATAGTATGAATCTCTAAATGTTGGGAAGAATTGCTGGGAATGTTATTTCCCATCTTTACAAGAAATTTAGTTGGGCAGCAAGCTTTTCTTCATTCTACTTCTTTTTTTGCCAGGGGAGGAAGAAGCCAGGGCAGGTTGAGGACTTTGCTGCCCCTCCCCTGTGCCCACAGCAACATATTGTATTATAATGTAATGTATTATTTTTAAGCTGCCCTGAGTCGCCATGGCGAGTGGGCGGCAATATAAATTTGAACTAATAAATAAATAATAATAAATAAATAAAAAGGCTGTGAGCAATTTGCTGATATGACAGGGTCATGACTAAAAAAACGAGGCTGATAGTTGAGGAAGAGTACCTGACAAATCACCCCTCAGAGTCTAGAAACAGCTCTTACCATTTTCTCACAGTGCAACCCTGTATGTAGCTACTAAAAATGTTCCACTGTTTATTATGGTGCAAAAACAGTGTAGGACAGCATCATAATTTCCCCCTGCTTCTTGCACTCCTCCTCTGGCTATCTCTCTCCAATAGAAAACACATACATTTCCCCCCTTCTTTTCTCATTAATCCATCTGTTATCCTGTATTTTGAAACTTCTCTGTTTTTATTAAAATTATGCAACAGAAATAACTCCCTCTTTACATAGCTGTGGCAGTAATGATAGCAATAACAAGGATAATTTCTTCTTGGGCCAGTTCTGACTTTTGGCAACCCTTTCCAAGGTTTTTTGTTTTTTTTAAGCATGAGGTATTTAAAAAAGGCTTGCCATTTTGGTCTTTTCTGGTTGCCCAAGGACTGCGCAACTTGCCCAAAACTACAGTATCAACCCACTTATATATCACCCTATAGAACTTAGTACACTCTTTGGGTGGTTCACAGGGTAATAGCATTCCTGCCTCACTGAACTGTCCAGCCAGCTATTTTTTACATTACTGCATTGAAAATGTTGTGACATGGTTCAGCTACATTCTGTACTTTAAGCCTCCACATATTGTATACATATTCTTGATAATGAGTGTCATTGAATTACCAGGGTTTATATTTGATAAGACATAAATAAGATTTTGCTGTGAAATTCCTTTGATTTCAGAGTTTCAGTACACATTACTGGTGGCAGTTGGACTACTGTGCAATCTATGTTTACTCAGAAGAAAGCCCACTGAGTTCATTGAGGTTTTCTCCATGCTCAGTTCCCTAAAATTCTTCATTAGAGGTTGATCATATAATTAATTTATTGTGGTGTACTTGTGCATTTTCATTTACTGAATTACAGTGCAGTTTAATTTATTTGGTTCACTGCTGTTGACAGCAGAAATCAAAGGAGTCTCCAATTAAAAACCTGGTATCAACTTGTAAACAGCAGGTAGTTTCATACTGAAAAGCTAAACTAGGAAGGGGGGATTAAAAGGGAGCTTTGTTCTTGAATTATTTTCAAATGTTTCTCACTAGAGGAGGAAACTACTTTTTTATTCTTTCCCCCATGTCTTGGCATCAGTTTCAGAAATGGAATTTCAGTTTCTGAAAATGTTCAAAAAAAAATGTAATAATGAGACTTTGAATCCTTGTAGAAAATGCTGGCCCGAATCCTGTTGGTGATCATGTAAAATAAAGTATTTACAATTGTGGATTTTCACTGGAACTGGTGGCACACCATGGCATGTCACATGCCTGGTAATACAACAAAAGTACACCCTGGCACATCAGCAGTTAGCCACAATTAGCCATGCCAAGTTATGCAGAGCTCAATTAAATACCAGTAGAATTCCAGTTGTTATTACTTATTTCTATATCTTTGCTTCATTTTTCATGAAATATGAATGTTAAAACATTCGTAATTTATAATTTCGCTGGAAGTCTGACAACAAAAATATTTTAACAGAGAAAACTTGAAAATATCTCCATATACTTTTTAATTGCCCCTCACCTTCCCTCCAGCAAAGTATCATTTAGTAACTTATTTAACAAAGCACTAATATGTCTTCTATATGCTTCCTCCTCTAAATCTTTAATCTCATCAGCTGTTCATGTTTGCATTCCTCAAAAGCTCATTAGCAATTTACTTTCAGCCCTTCTGCCTATCAGTTACCAGTAGACCACAGTCAGAGCCAGACCTTTTATTGCATATAGCTTATTCTGAACAATATTGTCTTCATGAAATGAGATTTATCTGAGATAAAGCCCTTCTTTGCATGTTTCCACTCAGACATTTGGTGGGATTTCTTAGCTGCTGAAAATGTATCTAAACAACATTTCTACTTATATGGATCAGATTAAAATTGAAAACAACTGTCCAATATGAAACACTGCACTTTGTTTGGAGGAGAAAGTACTAACAATGTATTTTGTAGCATTATCTTGCTAATAGAGTAGACCATATTGCCAGTGTCAACGCCGATCACCAGGTAGTGGTTAACTAACCTAAAAACCCAGAGGACTAATGGCCTTGGGTGCTGAAGTCCATAGGAAAAAGTAATGGTCTCCAAGTGGATTAAATCCCACTTGAATCCATCTTGTTGGAGGACAGCAGCTTCATCAATACTGGCCTAGGGCTGATGAGGACTTTGTGTGCCAAAAGGGCTCAGGACCAGAAAGTGACTGGCAAAACTGGAGCAGATGTATGATTTCTGGTTTTGTGGTAAATAAATCCTATGTTTTTAGAGCCAGGGGCTTGCCAACTGAGTTGCAGGGCTGTGATGTTGCCACATCCATGAGTCTTGGCCAAGGCTGATGATCTTTGGTTTATGATAGTGGATGTTCCTTGGTGAATGGGCCATATGGATTGCAATGTTGGCACTAAATATCCTGACTATTAATGAACTATGGTGCTTTGAGACATAGGCATGCGGGGGGTGGGGCTAATTATAATCTGATCCTTGACAGCCAGTTTGACAAGGTATTTTTATCTGATAAAATATATACTCACTCAGCTCTAAAGGACTCCATTACTTTTTCAAGCAAAACCATAACTTTTCATCATTGATCTCCCACAGTAGGATCTAAAAGATCATAATATCACTTTAGGTCAACACTGATCACTTCATTATGCT
Organism: Furcifer pardalis; assembly: GCA_030440675.1. Lineage (NCBI taxonomy): Eukaryota > Metazoa > Chordata > Lepidosauria > Squamata > Chamaeleonidae > Furcifer > Furcifer pardalis. The sequence goes on along the minus strand of CP126892.1, from coordinate 68,083,995 downwards.
CCAAAGATGTCAAATATTTCTGCTCCTTCAACAAACTTGGTCCAGTTACAAGATATCAGACAGCTCATTGAAAGTGAAATCAGAAGACAGTCAATGGAAATCTTGCTTGTCATTTGAAAATTCAATAGGTTTAAAAAGATTTTTAAGGAAAATCTTCTATGTTGAAAGAGTTGTAGACCTGCTGGTATAGAGTTAGCATTAACATATTTGTCAATAGTATCTGGATCTGTGTCACATCAGACTTGGCCTATTCTCAGTGCTATTAATTACATTAATTATGCTATAGGTTTTTCTTCAGCTCCTCATAGGGCTTAGAGAGTTGATGGACAAAAGGCAATGAAAAGTAACTTAAAGGAAAATAGTGACAAAAGCTGGCTCTTTTTGGTCATATTCCTTCCTTCAGAGTAGAGAGCTTAATTTCTTCTCTGCCTACATACAGACATTTTCAGGGCCATCCTCTTTCCACTGAGGGAAAAAAAAAGGATTTTCCTCATTTAATTATATACTACTTTTTGCCTCTTTTTATGAGCATGTCTTCCCTTTTGTATTTTACTAACATTGTTGATAATAACTGGGCATCAAGCTGATGGCACTGCCTTTCGATGGCATGGGATTTCTTCCGATATGGCTTGATAGAGGATGAGGCTCACAAGAACCTTTTGATTTCTAACAACCATACTTGTCATCTCCCTGTTGCCTTGCCTTTTGTGCTGCACTGTAGTGCATCTTGTCTTTTGAAAAGTGACGCTGGATTTTGAAGACTTAGTGGTCAAAATTCTTTATTGGTGGATGGTGATGGAACAAAATCTTTTTGACTTCCATGTTCTTAAACATCTATCGGCAGCTGGTCGTGATGTTGAAGATTACATCTGCAGTTTTTCTCTCTTTTCCCTGCTTGCAGGCATGGATCTCTTCTCTAATTGCACGGAGGAATGTAAAGCTTTGGGCCACTCCGATCGTTGCTGGATGCCCTCTTTTGTCCCTTCTGATGGACGCCAGGCTGCAGATTACCGCAGCAATCTTCATGTCCCCGGTATGGACTCTGTTCCAGACACTGAAGTGTTTGAAACACCAGAAGCCCAGCCAGGGGCAGAGAGGTCCTTCTCCACCTTTGGCAAAGAGAAGGCCCTTCACAGCACTCTGGAGAGGAAGGAACTGGATGGACTGCTGTCAAATACACGAGCGCCTTACAAACCACCATATTTGAGTAAGTACTGTTCAAAAGGCTGCTAGAGAGTGTTCCGTTTGTGGGAATCAAACTCCACTCCCCAGTGTGCTTCCTTTGAGCCGAGATACATATCAGAGGCAATAGTGGGGGAAAGCCTTGAATCCATTTGGATGGAAAGTCACTGAAGAGACAGTGTTGGATTTTTAAAAAATGTTTGTGGCATTTAAAGCTCATAACTTTTAGGACCTTGCTGAAAATGCACCTATGAAAAGAAACATCATGCTTTCTGATGTTGTTGATGTTATATTCACCTGATATCTAGTGATTCCCCCTTTTTATTAAATAATTAGCAAGGCAACATCTTTCTTCATATTTGTAGTCATCTGACACGTCACTTTATTGCCACCTCTTGCTGCTCTGCTGCTTTGTACCATGGATACAGATACCATTAAGCAGAGCTTGGGGTTCATCTTTTGTGACTCATATTTCATTGCTGTTCCTGATACCTTTTATTCTCTTGACCATCTCTTCAAGGGATGGACATGAATGTAATATTTGGGTCTTTTTGGAATTCTTATGACAGTCATCAGTACAGTATGTTGATTGGTGTTTGCATGTGACACAAAAGATAAGATTGGGAAATTTATTGCATTATTCATTTCAGCTTCTGTAGAACTGAGTGTGGCCAGAACTGTGGGAAAGAATGTAGCATCAGCAAAAGCAATGCTTTGAATTAGTAAATGGAATGGCTACAGACATTGTAAGGACTCTTCCGAATAAAAAGAAGAAAGGTCTGGATGGTGGCAGAGAGACCACAGTTCAAGTGCATATTCCCTATTGCAGGCTTCCATTTCCTTTCCTTTTCCTGTATCTCTCAGATGCAACCCTATGTAGTGTGAGAGTTCACTCTTCATCTCTTTCTGTAGCCTGTGAGGTTGAGCTGAGTACAAATTTCTAATTTCAGCTTTGTGATTTATATGATCTAACAGATGATGTTAAAGCATACAGCTTGATGGAATCAGCCATCTGGGTTGCTGAACTTAATGATGTAGAGGGAAATTACAGTTTTTAATTGTTCACTTCATGAGCCACCCCATACATGTTCTTTGCTCTTCAGCATTTTTTTTAACCAAAAAATTGCTAGTTTTTTTTTTAGCTTTTCACAACTTGGAAATAATCTATTTCCATCCTGTAGCATTGTAGGTCTTCTCAGAATACCACCTAGTTTTGTTTGATTTGCAAAACAATGGAACATTTCTCTTTAGCAGGTAGTGGAAAGCAAGCCATACCTGTAAGTCAGCAGATTGATGCTTTAATTTGTAATATATTTGTATTAATTCCAATGAAGTAAAATCAATCCACTTTCCCATGAATTTGTGTTTTTCATGTAGGCTGCTGTGCAAGCCTTCTGCCCTTAAGTTTACTGTCTCAGAACCTCTGAAACATTTAGGCTGAAGCTGGAAGCAAATATAGTTTTGAGATTTGAATGTAGGTTAGGGTCTGCTCAAGTTTGCCTTCCCCCTTCATTTTGTACTCTAGCCTATATTTTTATCTAGCTTGACATTACATGATTTGTTTATCATGCTTCCTTGAGATTAGTTTGCTTTAAAATAGTCTTAGGTTTCAAAATATGTCACAGGTAAGAATTATTTTGAAAAAGGGAGAGATGAAGTTAAAACATTGTGGCACAATATTTTGTAGAAGTGGAAAGATACTTCACAATGTACAATTTATCTTGAAGTGGAAAACAACAAGAAGGCTATTCTCAGTTCATTTTTAGGGGAGATACAGATTGTGTATAAAAGGTATCAGGAGATGAACGAAGTAATATTGACAACAGCATAGTGAGATTTATTATTCTCCTAGGGCAGATCACACCAAATACTATCAGGGAATCGTGTAATCTACAAAGGGAAATTTTTTAAAAAGGGTTAATTGAGAAAATCTTAGAAGAGTAAAATTTTCAGATTAAGTGCCATACCAAGATCTAAATGCATAGAGGTGGAGGGCAGAGGCATGGCTGTTGATCTTGAATTTCGAATTAAACTCCTTGTCACTAAAAAGACTGCTATGTCTTATTTAAGGAAGGCATTGAAAACTATATTTGTCTTATTTGGTATAACAAATATTTGAACACTGAAAAGGTATATAACTGAAATTCTTTATTTATCTGAAGAAGCTCAGAGAATTGTTGGGAGAAATTGGAACTTGTTTGACCCTTGTGGAAAAGTCTGCATGAGATATGCAGCTCTTAGCCAAGTTAGTTAAAAATGCTGTGCTGCTTACAGAGATGGGTTTCAGGAACCAAAACAATCCAAATTAGCCCTTTAAAAACCACAACACATAATCATAAAACAATGGTCTGCTTATAGGTAGTATTCTAGATAGTATTCTGTACCAGAAACAAATTTGGTTGAAGAAAAAAGAAACAGTGCTTGGAAAATTATTTCTAAAGGAGATAATTATTATTACATGTTAGAAGTAAAAAAACAAACAAACACCAATAACTTCCTAAGTTTATCAGTATGTTATTTGTGTCTTTCTCTTACCCCTTGATTTCTTTAGAGGAACTATAAGTAACAGTAGAAAATGGCCTGCAGTTTTTTAGGATGGAAGTAGGGTGGTGGTCTCAAATTATCTCCTAAAAGGATGTACTCAAAATGAAGAGTAAAACCAAATAGTAAATATTACCTGGTGAGCAACAAAATGGAAATTGGTGGTGAATTTTGCCAGTCATTGGGAGATTTCAAAAGCAAAACACAACCCCTCTCATCAAGCCTAAAATGAACATGTTATATGAAACATCCCTTTTTGTAATCAATTTCTTTTCAAGCTCTTGGAAGGCTAATTCTGTGTGCATTTGTCTGTTCCTGCCACAAACAATAGCTTCTGGCTTAATCCCATCATAATAACCACAGAACTGCATGGCAAAACTGCAAGATGCCAATGATTCAAACAGCATTATAAGATAGCTCGGGAGTATATTGAGTTAGAGAAATGATAATAATTTAAAGAATGGATAGCATTTTTACCACATAACTAATCAGTACCCAAAAATGGTCACTCAAACCATGAACTCAGGAGAATTGAAAAGACTGAAGACAATTCATAAATGGGATCTGACTTACCAAGGGTCAGCCTGTGAGATTCCAAAGAAGTTGTTACAGCAGATGTATATATTTTCTCAATTTCTATCAGGTAGTAATTACTAGGCTGGCTCTGAGAATGAGAAATTAGGTGACAATGTGCTGGAACAAACTGTCACATTAAATAAAAATAAGTTGCTTATACCAGATGGCAAGGATTTTGAGGAGGAAAGTTAACTTGGTTCCCAGCAACAAGAAAAGTAGTCTGACAGTTCTTGATAAATATAGAAAACAGTGAACTTTAAAGTACAGTGGTACCTCATATAATGATTTTAATCCGTTACACGGGGATCGTTGTTGTATGAAACAATTGCTGTACAATGCATGCATCATATAGCAATTTTCCCTATGGGATGTATCGTTCAACGATTTGTGCTTTTTTGCTAAGTGGTTTTTCCCATTGAAAAATTGTTGTACGATTTTTTTCAATAGGGAAAATTGTTATGTGCGATGCCATTTTCCCCAAAAACCTAATTGTTATGTGATTTCATTGATATAAGGGGCAATTTTGTATGACTTTCCACTGTTCTCTTAAATCTGATAGCAACTGCAATTGAACTCAATTTAGAAATTTGCTGTTAAGAACATATGGGAAGAGATAAGAGCTGGGAATTTTAAAATACATGAGAAAGAAATACAATGTTCCCTACCTGATTATTATGCAAATTGGAATTATACGGGCTGTTTGTAATATGGTAAAGACCAATTTCTGCAATGGGATTTCTAGTAAAAATGGAAAGAAGGCTTAGTAAATGCAACATTCCTTGTACATTGAATAATATGCTTATGAGCAAAGTAGCAGCATATGGAGAGAATATGAAAAAATAGAGTGGGAATGGGCAGGACCATCACCATGAAGAATTTAATCACTGTGTTTAATATGTAGTTTCACCCCAGAGTTATAGACAATAAAAGTGTGGTGAATATTGAAAACACTGAAGAATGGAGTGGGTAAATAATAATGATTATGTGCCATCAAGTCAGTTCGAACTTGTAGTGACCTTTTCCAAAGTTTTCTAAGTGGAGAATACATAGAAGTGATTTACCAGACCCTTGTGTGGGTGTCCTAAGACTGTGCAGGTTTCCCAGGCTCTGGATTATTATTATTATTATTATTTTGGGGGGGAGAGAGAATTGAACTCCTAACCTCTGGCTTTATAGCCAGATACCTAAACCACTGTGCTGTCCAGCCACCTGTTACTGGTGAAACCACTCCTAAATATATAACTTATCTTGAAAAGCTAACTAGAGTTGCTACAATTTAGTTCTGGCTTGACAGCACATAAAAATGACAAAGGATGTTTACTCATTTTTCCTAACTCATCTTTAAGAAGTCATCATCGGCTGTTACTCATGTACAAGTATACATTTTTTCCTAAAGGAAAAAAGCCATGGGTGTGATTTTATTTAAGGTACATTCCAGCTTGCCATGAAGCAACCCACACACTATGATCATGGAGTCATCTCCTGCGGCACATATGAAATGAGACAGGCAAGATTTGACACCGGAGCTGCAATGGACTGTCACAGCCAGTGGTGGGCATCATCAAGTTCGCACCAGTTCACTAGAACTGGTAACAGAAATTCTGGCTGGTCCTGCCCATCCAAGTTTTGAAATAGAGTAGTCCTAATTCATGTGTCCACCATACTACTCCCAACGGAGTAGGTAGTAATTTTTTTAAAATCCCATCACTGGCTGCAGCCTCAAGGATATTGACAAGATGCACCTTCACAAACAGTCCATTTGGCATGGCCTCTTCCACCTCCATTACTATTGGAAATCAGAATAGTGAAGTAGTTCCTCCTTTGTTCATTTTGCCTTTGGGCTCAATATTATGATTTTCAGTGGCATTTTCCCCACTTAAAGGTGCTCATCCACCTGTAGCTGTTGGCCTTTTTTGGGAGTCAGGTTATTTACCACCACCCAACATTTGGCGTTGAATCGTTGGCTTTATCGTCTGCTCCTTTACCATAGCGGGAGGTCCGGCCAGAAGTATGCCTGACAAAACATCTGCCATAACTTTTGGATTCGAATGTATATTATTTTTTTCTGCACTGTAAATGATTTGTATATGACCTGGGGATGTGATTTTTAATCATGGTTTGATTTTTTCAATAGTTTGATAAAGGTATCATCTATGGCTACTTTTGCTTTACATAATGAGCACGCTGGCTCTCTTTTGTTTTTCTGAATACTACCAAGTCATGGAAGGATGACTTATATTAATGTGTGTTTGAACAGAGTTTTTGCAGTTTTGTGCACAATAAGTGTCCCTGGCACTTTTAAATTTAATTTTATAAATTTATTAAAACATAAAACATACATATAAAGCCTATCATTTAAATCGTACTACTTATTACAAAGCAAAAATACAAACCAGTATATCCTAGGACCCTTCATTTTTGTATATATGTCCTTTTGTATATATGTCTTTAAATGAACCAATCCTGACACTTTTAAATAGACTTTATATCAACAATCCTGTAGGGCCTATTTCTGAATAGACTTATATGTGGTGCCCTGTCAGGATACAAGGTTGAATCCAGTGGTGGGTTGTCAAAAATTTTACTACCCCACCATGACGTCATGGACATCATGGGTGAGACCGACATCATGACGTCATGGGTGGAGCCGACATCATGACATCATGACACTGTGAGCGGAGCCAAAGAAAAATAAAATAAATAAATTAAATAAAATAAAAATACACACACACACACCTCAACCGACCCACCCACCCACCCCAAACAAAAAAAAACCCATTAACTTACCTACATAGCTAGGCAGGCAGCAGGCAGGCAGCAGGCAGGCAGAAACCGTGGCGCTGCTGCACCAAACCACCGCAGTCGCAAACCGTCACAGCAGCATGGCGGCATGGCGAAGCAAGGAAAAGCCGCCACCGCTGTCGCTTGTAGAGGCACTTCCTTTCCTTTCCTTTCCAGGCAGCCAAAATGGCTGCCCAGAACTGCACATGTATCAAACCTCTATTTGACGCATGCTCAGTTCTATTTTTTACTGCACATGCATCAAATAGAGGTCTGATGCATGCACAGTTCTGGGCAGCCATTTTGGCTACCCAGAAGTACGCTTCTGGAGGGCCCCCGGAAAGGTGATTGAACCAGGTGGCCCGGGGGTTTACCCCCTCTCCTGGCGACCCCCTCCTGATGGGTGCTACCAGTTTGGATGAATCGGTCCGAACAGGTAACATCCCATCACTGGTTGTATCTAAATGCCAGGCTGGGTAACCCTCATCAAATGTATAGAAGGTATGTCTGAGTAAACATGTGAAGGATCTCTCTCACACACACTCACTCTCTCTCTCTCTCTCTCTCTCTCTCTCTCACACACACACACACACACACACACACACACACACACACACACACACACACACAGACACACACACACAAGGTTGTATCTAAATGCCTGGTTGGGTATGCCTCATCAAATGTATAGAAGGTATGTCTGAGTAAACATGTGAAGGATCTCTCTCTCACTCACTCACTCACTCCCTCACACACACACACACACACACACACACAAAAGAGAAAAAGTGGTTATGTGTTGTTGATTTTCATTTCATTGCATGATAGTCCAAGATAGGATTGCTTTGATATCTCCTGTAAGAGATCAGATTGTGTTCCATCTCATACGTGTGTCTTTTTGCTGCCACATACATCTGTAATAATAACTATTTGTTCTTAGCTGGGAAAATCCAACAGACTCTTTTTTGCATGGGCAGGTGAGAAGGAAGAAATGTGGTGAAGGGACAGATTTATTTATTTATCAGATTAGTATATTGCCCTTCTAGCAGAATGTGCTTTACTGTCAAACAAGAATAAAACAGAAATAGAGAAAATAAGTATACCAAAATAACATGACATTTGTTTTTGGGGAAATGTGAGTAAAGAGCTTTTACTATTCAGTGTCAAATAGGAAAATCGCCATCTTTGGAAAATTATAAACCATAGAAAAAACTGATATGAATACAATATTTTTGTATTATTACCACAGATCAGTGCTAGTTAATCTTGGAACCTTATGACACCTCACTGAATAAGGAAAAAAGGGTAATTCAAGAAACACATGAAGGAGATATTTCTAATTTTAGACATGCCATTTTCAAAACAGCTATTGCATAGAGTAATTGCTTGCCTTTTGTTTTTGTGGTAAAGGCACTTCAGAGAGCTTGGCAATATGCCTCAAGAATATATAAGGGAGACATTGCCATTGATTTACATTTGCATAGTACCATTCATCCAGAGAGACTATAAACCTTTAGAAAGCTAAGTATAGGTAGTATTGGCTCATAACTGAATCTGCCTTCATTTTTATAGAGAAATTCTGCATATGCTAACAGCCCAAGGCAACACTTGGAACACTGCATAGAAGAGAGCAAATTAGCAGCTTGCCTTCATCTGGACAGGTTTACAAGAAGAATGTTAACATACTTTGTAATTTTGCTACTTAGTCTGTAAAAACACTGGTTTTCTCTTTGTATAATACAGTGCAGCAACTTCAACCAACACAATGCGACACTGTTAGAACAATATTTCTTATTAAAAACCAGTGCCCTTCAATAGATAGCAAGAGATATAGAATAGCTATTAGTAAATCATGGCAATGTTGTGTCAGTTAATAAAGCTAAGTAGCAAGAAACATTCAGTATTAATATTGTTGCACTACTGATGATTATTCCATAAGACCCCTGAATAGCATCTATCTGTGACATTTCTGCTGGAAAACTGCCTTACTTTGGAATTTATTCCATTCTCAAACAAGTCTATGACATAGTTTCCTTTGACTTATACTGGGTTTCTGGCCATTTTCATTTCTGGATCTCTGATCATTAAATAGAAAACCAACCTTTTTCTACCTGATCTGATTTTCAAATTGTGTCTGTTTTGGCTTCTACTCTGAAATCCCTAACCGAAGGTCGCTGGTCCCACAACATCCCTCTTGACTTCAGAAGATTTTCTTCCAAGTGCCTTCACTTTGCAGAAGAAGAAACTGTGTGAAGAACAGAAGATTAAACTAGATCGCCAAGACATCCCAGTTCCTTCATCATGTGTCAGCTACTGGATATGCACGGAAAAACAAATTTCCATTAGGAAAAGCAATTGATTAATATTATTGTTCATGACTTCTGATGTGTATTTATAGAAGTTTGTAGCCTTCAGAGTAATTGTCATCCCAACTCTAAAATTGCCCTCCCCTCTTTTTCTGCTCTTGGAAGATGGATTCCTTTTGGATGCATACTGCAAAAATAAATAAATAAAGTAAAATAAAACTTGCTGAAACTGAGTGAGAAATAGGCCTTAGTTCAGGTTTGCTTAGAGAACAGACTTTCATGCACAGCATCCTACATTCCAGTTTTAGCAGAAGAAAAGGCATATCTCTATTTCTGGGCTAGATGGGCCAATAGAGCAACTTCCTGCATTTCCTCATAATTGTCAAACAGAAGTACTCATGGTAGTTTTGGTTAATATTGTTATGTGACAGGCTGTACAATGCTTTGCTGCTAATCTTTGTGGATGAAAAAGCTCCTAAGGCTAAGATGGAAGAAATGAAAGATACATTTTTTTTTTTTAGAATCAGCACATCACTGTCCTACTGAGAAATAGAGTGCAAGTGGACTTCAGTTCATTGAGATTAGACAAATTCTAGTGAGGATGTTAGCAGAGCTAATGTGCAACAATGTAGGCAGCCATTTATTTAGATGTAGGATGGGATATTCATATGCTCCAATGACCAACCTGTACCTGGGTGAAAACACTCTGGCCCAAAATCTTTAAGATGCTAAAGGAAGACTGTTTAAAGTGTATGGCTGCTTCTGCTAGTTAGATTTTCCTGCATACATGAAAAACAAGCAATAATTTCCATTCTTCACCAACAGAAATGCGTCCCTCTGCTTATAGTATGACCCCTTACCTGTCTTCTAAAAAGTATAGATCAGGGTGGCCAAACTACAGCCCATGTGGCCTGTGATGCCCTTTCCACTACCAGAAGTGGGCACATTTATGACAGCCATAAAATGCACCCACACATGTGTAAACACACCCACACCAGCTGTAAACACTACCATAAATGCATCCACAGCTGTCGTAAATACATTTACGACAGCTGTGGATGTATTTTACAGCAGCATTTATGGCAGGAGGAACCACATTATCTGCCCACTCATCTGTCTGAGGGGCGTGGTCAGGCCTGCAGCATAAAATGGTTTGGAACCCTGGTATAGCTGAAAGCAGCATTCATTTTACCAAGAATATTGCCAGTATATATCTATTGACACCGTTAAATGGATTTATGCAGCATCAAAAGTGAACGAAAGTAAATGAAGCTTGTTAATCTGACTAGCTATGAAAATATTTTTTGGTAAGGACAAAAATAATACAAAAGTAGCCATTTTGTAATGAGTAGTATTAATAACTATCTAAAAGACATGAACAGAGACTAAAAATTGATTCCTCGTTAATTACAAAGTTGTTAAATTTAACGTGGATTGCAATTAGTACTATTTTACCACAAATACTTTTTTAACCTGCTTCTGGCACACATTAAACTTATAACACTAACATATGCTGATAAGTGTTATGAGCCTGTTGTGTTGTGACCCAAATTGTGTTCTGGTTAAGATTTTCTTGCCACATTTCCTAAATGGCTGAATAGTTTCACAGCTCAGATATATTGCCTCCTCCATCTACTTGACTTGTGCCTAATCCAATCATAAATACTTTGAAAAGAAAATCCTCAGGGAGATTGACAATCCTGATTCGGTAAAGGGACATTATAAGTTTAGCTTGCAGAGGAGAAGACTCTGATGGCTGATGATAGCACTCTTTAGATATCCAAAGCTCTGTTACATGGAGGGAGAAGTTAAGCTTGATTATGGTTGAGTACTGGGAAAATGTATTGAAGGTAGGAGTTGTTTGTCTGACTTTCTGTTGCTGGAGAGCATATGGCTAACTCTGCTCTACTTATGTTATTGGGATGTAACTCCGGGAAGCCTTAGCCGGCAAAGCCAATAGAGAAGGAAACTTAGTGCTGCAGTACAACAATATTTGAAAAGTGGATGTTTCAAATCCTTGAATTAGAGGTTGTGTGGCCATCTTTTAGACTGTTCTTTATCTCTGGGTCTTTCATTAAAAATAGGATTGATGAACAAGCCTCTCTGTCTCTATAATTCTTTCTTCTTATGTCCTTGCACATAAGAGCACATGTTGGGTGATACATAATTCTTTGATTTTACAAAGAAAAAAAGAAAGCATGACACATTTCCAACTTCATACGTTTCCAGCTTGGTATGATATATATGGGTGAAAATAACATTTACAAAGAGTAGGAAATGCACAAGGAGGGGGCAAAACAATCATCTTTAGTTACATAGGTGCAAAGCACATATATTTCTTTTTAAAATTCTCTGTTCAGTCATGCCTCTGCTACTAGTCAGATACAAAGAGTTTGACCTTTCATAAGTAGGCAGGTTCATATAGGAAAATATAGCCCTTGTAATAGGAGGTGTGAGCATCCTCTCCAAAATCAGTACTAATCAGTAGACCATAGAAACAGATGCATTCTGGATCAGCTGAAGTGCTCAAAACATTTTGAAGACAATCCTCTTTTCTGTAAATTGTCCTCATCTTGGTGGAACTAAGACCTGTATCAGGATGACAAATCTCATTTCCCTATGAACAGTCTTTCCTTTCTTCTCATACTTCTAAAGCTGAATGCTGTCAGTTAGATCTTCAGATACTTTGACCATAGCCAAGCAGATAAATCAGCGATGGTGAACCTTTTAGAGACCAAGTGCGCAAACTGCAACCCAAATCCCACTTATTTATCACAAAGTGCCGACATAGCAAAAAAGGAGGGAGGAAGTGCTCCCGTTTGGCTGCTGGGCAGAGGGGCAGGGCAAAATCTGTGCTGGGGAGAGGAGAAAGTACTCCCATTGGGCTGCTGGACAGAAGGGTGGACAAACTCTGTGCTTGGGGAGGGTGGAAGCACTCCCATTGGATTGCTGGGCAGAGAGGCAAGGTGAACTCTGTGCTGGGGTGACTGCACAGGTGCCCACAGAGAGGGCTTTGAGTTCCCCATAGGTTCACCATTACTGAGATAAAGGATAGGGCAGAAACAGATTGTATGTAAAAATTACAGCTCTATTAAGGAACATCTTGGGATATCAGCAGGTTTTGCTAATGTCAGAGTACAGGAAGTGCTTCTTAGCTGAAAACCTCCATGACTATTGCAAAGTGTATGAACCCATATCATTATTGGTAAAATGGTTTATCAATTTTTGATGTGAAAATAATAATAGGATTACAAAGGTCCTGCCAAGAATTTCCTCAAATGAGCCAGGTTAGATACAAAAGATTTATCCCACAAAATAGAATCACAAAAAAATAAGATATGTCATATACCAGAGGTGCCCAAACTATGGCCTGTGGGCCGCATACGGCCCCCAAAGCCATTCCATCAGGCCCATGATGCCCTTGCCAAACCAGGAAGTGAATACAGATGCTTCTGTGCATGTGCAGACACATCTTTATTTACTTTCTGGTTTGGCATGGATGTCCTTGTGCATGTGCAGAAGCATTCATAATTACTTCCTGTTTTGGCACAGACATGCTCATGCATGTGCAGAAGTGTCTGTGCCGAACCAGGAAGTAAATATGGCTGCTTTCGCACATGTGCAGAAGCATCTGTGCTGAACCAGGAAGTGAGTATGGGCATGCATGTGCAAACACACCCTGTTCTGGTACTGTGGTCTGACCCACTCAGCTGTTCCGGGTGTGTGGTCAGGCCCCCTACCCCAAAGGTTTGGTCACCTGTCATATACTGTAAGCCAAAAGTGGGCAAAATGCAGTCCCCTCAATGCTGTTTAGGAGCTTCCAGCATCTTTCTGTTATCTTCTATCCAAGAAACCTGTTTTTTAAAAAGGGCTAGTCAGTAATTGTCCAGTAAACCTCTAGGAAGCATGATTTTCTGTTTCAAGACATTTTCACCCATTATGTTTTTAAGGTAATTTCTGGTGTTGAATTAAACTCACTTTGGTATAAATGGACCCGAAGTCCCAAAAAAATCTCTCCTGCCTCCACCCCCCAGTACTTGTGTCAGGGGAGACTTTGGAAAATGTGGAGTCCAATTTTAAGACATTTATTTAAAAAATGGTAGTTGCAAAAGCCTGGGGAAAAAGATAGAGATTGTTTGGGGCAGTCCTCAACTTCTGGAAGGTACCTATCCCTGCATAAAAAGGTAAATGATTCCCTTGCTTGAAAGCCAGTCATATCTGACTCTAGGGTTCAGTGCTCATCTCTTTTTCAAAGCCGAAGAGCCATCGCTGTCTGCTTCTGCAGATATTTCCATGGTCATGTGGTAGGCATGACTAGACACCAGAGCACATGGAATGCTGCTTACATTCCCACCAAAGTGGTCCCTATTTATCTACTTGCAATTTCTTGTTTTCGAACTGCTAAGTTGGCAGGAGCTGGGACAAAGACGGGAGCTCATTCCATCCTGCAGTACTCGGGAATCAAACAGCTGACCTCCCGCCTTCCAGTCAGCGTCTTAGCCACTTGAGCCACTGCAATAGATGTAGGCAATTTCATTTAGCTGTGTTCACTCTGCAGGTCTCTCTGCAGGATATTATTTTGAGCACTTACTTTGGTGTTGAAAAGGCTAGAATGATTTCTTAAGAATGTTACTCAGTTTAATGACATAAATTTTGCATTGCTGTCCATTACGTTGAAATACAGATTTCATGAAACATTATATAGTATCATCTCCCCATCTTAATGCCTGTTGTTGATGCTTTGAGAACCATCTGCTGTGCACCTTTTCTCATTCAACCCCTGCCATATGGAAAGATTGTTGACCTTGCACATCCAGCCTTATCTACTGTAACCTGCAGCAGAGGGTCTGTTGGCATTTTTTTTAAGTGACAGTAGCTGTTTCTAGAGAAACTGAAAGTTTAGGTTTTGTTGACAACAGAGCACTTGTCATTGAGAACAGAAGGTACAGCTTTCCAAAAAAAAAAAAAAAATCCTTCACTGAAATCTATTTGCCGATAGAGAGGAAAGCTGCATTCTTATTGAAGTCTGCAGCATCTCAGCTAGTGGTGGGTCTCTTTTAAAAATAACAACATCAATAATATTTCCAGGCAACCTGCCGAGACCCTTTATTCAACAACCTGCAGAACACATCGACACCAGTTCAGTCTGGCAAGATTCCTAAAGCAACAAATCTTCATTCCATTTTTAAGCTGGGTGCCATCTGTAACTTTGTTTCATTCCATCTTTGACACAGTTTCTCCAGTTTGGGATTTTGTATTTCACTTTGATTATAACTAAAATCAACCATGAGAGTGTGGTTGGATGAATACAGGAGAATCAGTTGGGTGTGTATTCTCGCCATAACCAGAAATGGGAGAAATTGCTTTTATGGTCTGTAAAAGCTAAATGTAAAGGTTTCCCTTTCTCAAAAGCCAGTCATATCTGACTCTAGGGTTCAGTGCTCATCTCTGTTTCAAAGCCAAAGAGCCAGCGCTGTCTGCTTCTGCAGATGTTTCTGTAGTCATGTGGCAGGCATGACTAGACAATGAGCACACGGAATGCTGTTACCATTCCACCTAAGTGGTCCCTATTTATGTACTTGCAATTTCTTGCTTTTGAACTGCTAGGTTGGTAGGATTTATGGCCTGTAGTTCCCAGAATAAAGCAGGCAACATGGGCAGTAGCCATAGTGGTTATCGGATTTTGAAGGCTGTAATCCAGGAAAGTATCTGTTCCCCTATGATAGAATACATATGGATTAAACATCAAACATACTTGAACCATCACTTTGTAAATTAAAATATCAGGAAGATGAGGGCACATAAAATGGCCAAAGAATGCAAAATATTGTTAATTTTTTTCTTGTTCCTCATTATCACCCACTGTTGATGTAATAAGAAAATAACAATTAGTATGTGATTTATGTAAGCCATTTTTCAATTAATAAACAAAAGTCCTTCAGCTTTTTATCATTTTTAGCCTTTCTTTTTTCTGTTTTTTAAAAGTATTTTTATTAGAATTTAACAAACAACAAGGAAAAAAGTATTAAAAAGAAGAAGAAAAAATTACAAATCACATCTTTACAATATTGAAAATAAAAAGAAAATACAAAGCAATATAACATAATACAATAACATAATAATTCAATTATTTTCAATGGAATCAATATCTTAACCATACTGTTTATATACATATTTAGTGTATACTTTCACATTTTATATCCATTGCCCTCTTCAGCATGGTATTACAACTTTTTTTAAAACATAATACATATTATTTTTAGCCTTTCTGACAAAACATCAGGTTTGCTCAATTTCAAATTAGAGTAGATCTTTCAGTGCTTTTTTTGTCCTTAAACAAAACCAGAGCTAATTGTTGTTATGGTGACCTAGTGTCAGTGATGATGAGGATAACAAGTGGCTGATTTTAGGCATAATATGACCCATCACTGACTTATACACTACAGTGAAGAGTATGCTAATCACATATTTAAAACAATACAAATCTTTTGCAGAATGCAATTAAGTACTCTGTAATCTTGATAAATTGGAAGGACTGGCTGAAATTTTATAGGATAACACTTCAAAACAAGATATAATTGCTTTGCTTTGAACAGAAAATGAAAGAACAAAATGGATAAAGCAGTGTAAAGAAAAACAATCATATGGTAAAAGAATACTACTGTGTGAACAAATTATAGGAAACATTGGCTAAATTATCTTAACATAATACCTGATTATAACAACTAAGGTAAATAATAGCAGAATTAATGGAAAACATCATTGTGGTATTGTTGTTATGTGGATAACACAGGAAGCCATTCTTTTGTTCTTTCATTCATACCTCTTTTGTATTGAGCTAAGAGCTAATTTTCATAGCAGAAAAAGCATGTGGCACTTTTCAATGCAGTAAAGAACTGTACACTTTAATGTTTTGCCCCTTTGAAAGTGAAAACAAAATAATTTGTACCATATAGAAACCTAGAATGCCAGTAAAATTGAAAGTCCTTTCCTTGTTATCCTACATTTTTCTAGGCATGAATTTTTTAAAAAAACATATTGCAGTGAAATATGTGCCACTACTGTCTGAATTCAAGTAGTGGTGTTCTAGAAGGCTTAAAAGTGTATACTGTCAAATAAATTCTTACTTATGTTGACTGTTTTTAGGGTTTTTTAGGTAAACTACTCAAGAGTAGTTTACTATTTCTGTCTTCTGGGGTTGCCATGGAAATGTGTAGCTTGCCCAAGGCAACACAAACTGATTTTGTTCAGGGAAACAAAGTAGGGGATTGCATTCTCAATCTCAGGTAACCATCTCATCTATCCAGCCAGCTTCTAGAAAGATTTGTCAAGATGTGATATTTTATATTTATAGATTGTTAAAATAAATAAGGGGGAGTGTTTTCTAACCCTCTAACAGTAACCTTTAAAAAATAAAATAAAAAACCCTTTTGCAATGGGTGGATTATGTGATATTTTCTGACACCTGTGACGACATAGTTGAAATATTTTTTTGTGTGTCTAGGATTAGTATTAATATTATTACTGGAAAAGTTTTACAAGCACTTCTTGTATTTCCTGAACCTCCTGAGGTTTGTAGTGTCTTCCCTAAATGGAGACAGACTTCAGAAAACTAAATAAAGTCTGTCTGTCTTTCTTTCTTTCTTAATTTCTTAATTTCTTTCTTTTACATCCTGCCCCAAAAATGCTTCTTAGAATACAGACCTCTGTGTTGTCCAGAGGCGTAGCTACTGCCGTATCAGCCGTATCAATTATACGGGGCCCCCGGGCTACGGGGGCCCCCAACGGCAAAAAATAAAAATAAAATTTTGGAGCAAAAATTTAGTGTGCATGTGCAGAAACTCAATCTGACGCATCGCGCATGCGTCAGATTGAGTTTCTGCGCATGCGCACTTTATTGGAGTCATTTTTGGCTCCAATTTTAAAAAATAAAAATTCAGAGTCGGAGCCGCAGCTTTTCGGAGCAGCTCCGATGGTGGCCCTCAGAGGCAGGTTGAGGCCTGCCCGGGCTGTCCGCTGCTGCCGAACCCCCATGGCCTGGGGATGCCTGGCAGAGTGCGCCACGGTCCAGCAGCATAGGAAGGCGGGGTCCACGGGGGCCGGTTGCCCCCAGCGGCGGCGCTTTCCAAAAGGGGCGGCAAAGCCTTGGCTCCTTTCCCTTCCCCTCACCTTGCTCCACCACCCGGGTCCGGCGTTGGTGGCGGCGACAGCAGCAGCGGCAACCGGCTCCGGAAGAGGAGGAGGCTGCAGTCGGGGGCAGCGCGCCTTGCCATGCGGCCCTAGGAGGGTAAGTGAGGGTTTTGTGTTTCGGGTGGGTGGGTGGTTTATGTGTGTGTTGGGTGGGTGGGTGGCCTTTTATTAAATTTTTATTTTATTTCTTTCTTTATTTTAATTATTTAAGTTATTTATGGGTTTGTGTTGTGGTTGTTTGGGTGGGTGGGTGGGTTGAGGTGTGTGTGTGTTTGTTTCTTTATTTTAATTCTATTCTATTTTATTTATTTTATTTTTATTTTTGGCCCCGCCCATGACGTCATGACATAATGACGTTGGCTCCCCCCACGATGTCATGATGTCATGACGTTAGCTCCGCCCCGCAAATAAAGGGCCCCCAAACAATTTTTATACGGGGCCCCGCCAAGGTAAGCTACGCTTCTGGTGTTGGCCAATATGTGAGTTGGAGTCAGACTGGTAAACCCAGCTTGGTCAAGTGGAGAGGAAGGATTTGAATTGTGAGGTCCTAAGAAATTCAGGCCCCTGTTCCCTGTGTTTCAGCAAGGCATAGAGAAGCATGAAGAGAGAAATGTGTTTGCCCCAGGAAGGAGGAATGTTTATACATAAATGTAGTTTTAGGAGGTGTTAGATGAACTCAAATAGTGCAGCATAGGATTGCAAGAGATGAATATAGAGAAGATGGACTAAATAGAAAATGGAGCCAATGGTGTGTGTGTGTGTGTGTGTGTGTGTGTGAGCATGCGTGTGTGTGTGAGCATGCGTGTGTGTGTGAGCATGCGTGTGTGCGTGTGTGTATATACATTATGTAGTTGTTTCTGTAGCAACAAGATTATCCTAGTTAAAGGTCACAAGGATATTTCCTTTCATGGGGTCAGATCAGGAATTCTGGACAATCAGTGAACCTACAGAGTTCTGATAAACTGTGTAAGACAAAAACAAAACAATGAAGAAAAAAGAAATGCATCACCCTTGAATACCCTGTAGTAAACTAAAAAATATCACTGAACAAAACTCTGGAAGGGCATTGGAATGAGGCAGAATGAGACAAAAATGAAACATTTGGTGGGAGATAGAACATAGCAGGGCCATATTTTGAGAGTTCAATTCCCCACCTTGGCTTCTTGACAGAACTGGACTCAGTGATCCACAGAGTTTATTCCAGCTCTGCTTTTCTAAGATATAAGGCACAAATTATAACATACAACACTAGCTTTACTCCTGCATTGCAGAGGTTACAGGAAGGAAGCTGTAGTATATGCATTAGCTGTAAAGACAAAATACATATACAATGAGTCCTCCAAAATAGAGCACTGGAGGATCTGTAGAAAATGTTGAACTTTTAGGAATGAAATTTGGTATGAAACATACGTTTTCAGAAAACATTTTGTGTGGATATTTATAGATTATTCTTTTTTTACCTTGTCCATTTTCCAGAAAGGGAAGGCTAATTTAAAAAAAAATTCAAAATTCTTCTATCAATTTTACTGAAGTATGTCACTTCTGCAGCTTTACCACAGAATGTCCTAGAATGGTACGACATAGAGGACATTATGAAGGGAGCAAAATGTTGGTCAGGCTGCCAGTTATTTATTGATTACATTTTTATAAATCTGGAATATTTCCCATTCAGGGAAGTATACAGACAATTCAATAAACAATAATAACACACAACAAACAAAACTAGAATAAACCTGATGGCATCTTCAGGCAAACAAGTTCATATTTAAACAACTAAGTTCTTCTTTTTCTGCCATATGTGAATCCAGATATTGGCGATCCTCATGGCAATCAGCCATGAACGCTGTCCTGAGAATGCAATGCATTCGCCTTTCATCTACCTTCCGCATTACAGCGTGACACCCATACCACTGATCTAGTTCCATAAATTACTTTCTGGCCTTGAGTTCTTTTGGTACACAAAGTCCTCCTCATCTCCAGGCCAGTATTGATGAAGCTGCTGCCCTCCATTAAGATGGATTCAAGTGGGATTTAATCCTCTTGGGGACCATCACCCTTCCCTGTGAACTCTGGCACCCAAGGTTGTTAGTCCTCAGGTTTGTCAGGTTATTTAACTGCCATCTGTCCCTTGGCACTGAGTCACTAGCAGTATAGTCTACTCTATTACCACAGAAGGATAGCCTTTCTAGACACAGGACTGAATTACTAGCAAAGGTAAAACATTCTGAAAGGCCTCTTGAAGAAGAAGGTTTTGACCTGTTTTTTTTTTTTAAATGTCCTAGGATGGGAACTAGCACAGCTCAACCAGCAGTGCTTTTCAAAGCATTAGTGCCACCGTCAAGAAGGTTCTATTCCTAGTATTTCTATTTCTAGTGGGGAGTTGTTCTGAGGGAGAGACACTCCGACAGATAATAAAGTCCCAAACCATCTAGAGATGTATATGATACCACTAACACCTTGTATCTGACACAGTAGGGAATAGGAAACTAGAGTAAGCCTGCCAAGGCTTGGGAAATATGATCGATTTTTTTTATGGCCATCATCAGAATGGCCGCAGTGTGCTGGGCCTGTTGCAATCTCCATATCAGATACAAGTGCAGCATTGCAGTAGTCAATTCACAAGATTACCAATGAGTAGACTAGGATTGAGAGAGAACATCTGTCCAAGTAGGGACATGAAATCTGGTGAAACTGGCAATTGGCAGCTTTAGACGTTGACATTGTTTGATGGTCAAAAGAAAGTAATGATGGCCCCTAGTTCAGTTGCTATTGCTGCTGTCTCCAGTGACAGTGCAAAAACACTCAACAAAACAACAGAATTCCTTCTAGGGAAAAGAACCACATGTGATAATAAGCCCTCCTCCCTGAGTAATTGAGAAGTTTTCCACAGAAATGGGTTGAAGAATTAAAAAATGACATGATTGTGTGGCTACCATGACAGCCATAAAGTTTTGCACAAAAATAAGTCCCATTGAAACCTGTGGGAGTTATTCCTAGAAAAGTGAGTTTAGGATTACAGCCTTATACTGCAATGTTATAAATAGTAATCAGAAGGAAATGCCATTGAATTCAGTGAATTCAGTCATCATGAGTGTAGGATTGTAAGGTAAAAGTAAAGGTAATCCTTGCTTGAAAGCCAGTTGTATCAGACTCTAGGGTTCAGTGCTCATCTCTGTTTATAGCTGTACATGTGCCAGGCATGTCTCAACACTTGAGTGCATGGAACACTGTTTACCTTCACACCAAAGTGGTCCCTTTTCATCTACTTGCAATTTCTTGCTTTCGAACTGCTAGGTTGGCATGTACACTGATCTCAATTTTATAAGGATTCTTAAAAAAAACACTTCCTTTTCTTGGAATAATGCCTTGGCATCTAAAACTATAGTGCTGCTTTTATGAACTTCTGAATAGTTACTAGTATGATGTAAAGCATTGACCATACCTTAAACTCAAACTTTGATAACAAAATACTGAATAAACTAGAAATGGCACCTGTTCCTTTTTTGTGACTAAAGCTCCCAGAATAACCTAGCAGCATGGTGACTCTTCTGGCTGATGTACAGTACATTGTCTAAAAAATAACTTTTCTTGTCTCTAAAATAAATTGGAGAACTGCAAGTGGGTCAGTGTTGCAGGCTGCATTTTAATATGTCTGTACAAAAAAGTATTTATCATTACACAATAATTGGTGACAGACTTCTGGATCTGTGCAGTATAAAACATAAGATGTTATCAATTTGTATATTTATTATAAGATTACCTGTTTCCAGAGACACAGAAGGATACTAGGAAGAAGTTAAAGGGCTGATCTTGTTATCATTGGCCACAAACCTGATCCAAAGAGCTCCAAGGTTTCAAGTTTCTTTTGGAAAATAAATAAGCTGCTTTTCACCATGTTTTTGTGTGTGAATAATACACTAGTAAACAGTACATTCATAATATTGTGGTGCATAATGAAATGCTAGATATTGCTGTGTTCTGTTGTTATTTGTTATCTGTTTGTTCACAGCCCAGAGTGGGATACCACCCAAATGAGCAGTATAGAAAGGCAATAAATAAATAAATAGATCAGATACCAAGTGCCCAGTGTGATGCGAGTACTAGAGTTGAATTCTGAAGACCAGGGTTTGAACACCCATTTGACCACAGAAACTCCTTAAGACCTCCTTTATCTTGAAAACCCTATTAGGGTCACTATAAAGTCATTTTCAACTTGACAACACATAGCTATGTAAATCAAATACTTGTTTTAGTTGGTTTTAACACTCCTCAAGCAACCGGTGGTTGCTATGTCTAATAAATTTTAAATACATGTAACCTGAACATTTACTTCTCAGTAGGTTTAGCTATGTTCAATGGAGCATTCTGTCAAGTAAGTGACAATAGTGATTGTAGCTGAAGAACATGGGTACATGGATGTTAGTCTCTGAAGATAAATAAAAATAGTTTATCCCTTTCCTCATAATTCTGGAATGGAAAGCTTTAAATGTTTTGAAATGTACACTATTAGACTGCTTGGAGCACATAATCATAATCCTTCTCAAAACTGCTGAAACTCTGTGTGTGTGTGTGTGCGCGTGCGTGCGTGCGTGCGTGCGTGTGCACGTGCACACAAGTGTGCGTGTGTGTGTATGTGTGTTCATGTGTGTGTAGAATTTGGATAATAAAATATTTTAAGTTAATTCATTAGATTGTTGGTCCAGTAGCTACATATATGCTCTGACAGAAAAATTGACCTATTTCTATTTAGATGAGCCATCTGTCCCCTTTTGATGGTAGAGGCAACAGCATCAGTGTCAAAATCATCGTAAATGGAGAAAAACCTACATCCATCAGTACCATTTCCATTCCTGGCTGCCTAAGAATGAGTGTCATAAAAATGGACTTGTGTCAGTTTGGGTGGTGAAATTACGCAGTGCACTTACATGCAGCCACATGAAAAGCAAAGTTACACATAGCTATTTTGTTGCAGCTGCAGGCAAGAGAGTGCTTAGTTGTGCATCTTCATCCTTGAAGTATGACCATGACAATTGACGGAGGGAATGGAGGTTTAATGATCTTCCCAATTTATTTCTTTATTTAGATAAAAGCAAGACTCTTTGTCAGAATGGGGATGAACAGAGTAATTACTACATCCATTATTTTATTTGCAGGCTGAAGACCTCATTTTTGCAGCCTTTGTTTCATTTTAAACAGCATCTCTATCATTGTACATGCTAGGGTGAGCATCACCATCTCATTGTTAGAGACACATGAACATCTCTGTACTGTTGAAACTAGAAATAAAAAGTATGGCGATGTTAATATTGAAACTCCAGGTCAGATTTAAACTCAGAGCTGACATTCAAGAGCCGGCAATTTGGGAAGCTATGTTGCCACAGTGATGCAGTCTCAGGTAGTCACTTTGCTCACATATCACAAAATGGACCTTTGGTGGCAAATGAGGACATGCTTCCACCCCTAATGCCTTTCCTAGGAATGCAGGTCTTTTGAGGATCTATCTGAAGAAAAACAGGAGTAGGGGCTTAGTGTATTGGCTCTTATACTAGGGAATACTTTCCAGTACAGTAGTACCTTGCTTAAAGAGCATAATGTGTTCTACGGGATTGCTCTAAGCAAGTTTGTTCTTTAAGTGAAACACCATTGTAAGTGACCAGTTGTGATTTATTGTGGTGGTGGTGGTGGTGAATTGTGAACCCCAATTTAGCTCTGTAAGCGAGTTAGTCTCTAAGCGAGGTGCTCTTTATGCAAGGTTTTACTGTATAGGTACTGTTTTGTTCCATACTGATGGTTTCTGTTTTTAGAAAAATATTTATGGACTGATAAATTCTGCCCATAGTTTTTCCTAATACATTCTCCCCTCCTACACACACACCAAATTCTTTGTATTAGTTTATAAAACACTTCTCCAAAATCTTGAATACAGACCATCCTGCAAATTATTTAAACTACAATGTGCCAAATTCTGTAGAGATTGTATGCATGTACAAGGAAAGTCATGCCATTTCTACAGCTAATTTCAATTACTTGATGAAAAATCTGGTGTGTGATGTCCACATCCTGGGCCACATGATCAGGAAAACATCAGTTATCTGTGTCAACTTACATGATTCCTCTTCTGCATGTATGATGTTCCAACAGGATTTGAGTCATTTAGTAAGTATTTATTTATTTACATTTACACCCCTGCCTTCTGGTGCAAGCACCATTCAGAGCGGCTTACAATATGTAAATTAACAAATCAGGGAACAACAGCATTGGATACATAGAAGTAGAAGAAACTACCTATTGCTCAGGACAGTCAGATGTTGTTTACATTGACCATCAGTGGATTACCAAGATTTCAAATGGGAAACTTTCCCAAGCAATACCTGCAAATGCCAAGGACTGAACCACTGACATTTTACTTATAAAGTGTAACTCTATCACAGGGGTGCCCAAACTTTGGCCTGTGGGCCAGATCTGGCCCCTGACACTAATTCATCTGGCCTGTGCTGCCTTCTTGCTCCTGGAAGTGGAAATGAAACACGTCTGGTGAGGGCAGCATGGGCTGGATGAATTGATGTTGTGGGCTGGATCCGGCCCATGGGCAGTAGTTTGGCCATCCCTGGTTTAAGCAGAGAAAATGGCAGCCTAAGAATCTATCTCATCCTGTTGCAAAACAGATTGCAAGGCACATTTTACTTCTGCTTCAGGTGGGAGGAACCATGTGACCGGCCTGCTGAACCACATGACCAGCCCATGGCCCAAAGTTTTTGGGCACCCCTCCTCTATCACATAGAAGCAGTAATTTACAACTGTTTTCTCTATCATCTCTTTCTTTTTAAAAACTGCAAATAAGCTAAAGAGAAAGGGAAAAGGGCAACAGGGATTAGCTGCATGAGTTTAATGGAAATGCCATGAGCTCCCAAGGTAGCTCCTGCTAACCTAGCAGTTTGTAAGCAAGAAATTGCAAGTAGATGAATGTGTACCACTTTGGTGGGAAAGGCAACAGCATTCCGTGCACTCCACATCTAGTCACACCTGCCACATGACCATGGAAACATTTGCAGCTGAAGACAGCACTACATCTTTGGCCATAAACAGTGATGAGCACTGACCCCTAGAGTCAGATATGATTGGCTTTTGAGCAAGGGAGACCTTGACCTTGAGCTACTATATATGATCATAGACAGTGCAACTGTTGTGGAAATCAATACAAAGGAGGTCTTAGTTTTCTTCTGTCCTGCAAGCTGAAGACACATACATTACTTCTGTGTTTTTGATTTGGTGCATTAATTAATTGCTTGGTACTGGTCTCTAATAATTCTTCTATTTTTAGGAAAGGCTGTTAAGGGAATGCAATCTTTCCTTTCTGACCACTGCCTACATCAGGGGTTCTCATCCTTTTTTAGCTGTGGGCCAGACCATGCTCCCTCCAACAGCTTAGTGGGCCAGACTGGTGGTTCCTTCCACCGTAAACACAGGTGTAAAATATGTCCGTGGCTGTCGTAAACACATTTACGATGGCGGCGGACTCATTTACAGCTGTAGTAAATGCGTTTACGACGGCTGTAAACAAGTCTGTGGCTGATTCTGGCAGTGGTGGTGGCAGCTGGAGCAAAGTCAAGGGCCAGATTATTTGGTGCTGTGGGCCAGATATGGCTTACAGGCCAAAGTTTGAGAACCCCATGTGTGGTCTGGCTTCATTGTAGCCTCTCCTTTCTTACCCATGTGAATTTTCTGAAAACAGGGGGGGGGGGGGTTGGGGGGGAACCTGCATATATTTTTCTGTTCCTCTAAATCATTCAAGATCTGATTTAATTTGTTTGACTTATATTTAGGAGGATGAAAACAAAACAGCATGTTAATTTTACATGTTGCATAAATATTTCAAATGTTTTCCCAGTAGCATAAAATAGTTGCACTGAAATATTTGAATAGGAAAATAAATGCTAAAAAAAGAGAGCACGCTTAAAAACATGCTTTCAAAATGTCACATTCAAATTACAGTAATGTATTATTTACTTAGTTTTGTTAGATTTGTTCCCAGCCTTTGTCTATGAGGTGGCCAGAGTGGCTTGATTAAAATACACAATAAAATAAACACTGGCTGAAGTCTGTTCAAGTTGGCGTAATGTAAAATTACACCTGTGGAAGTTTGCAAGGTTTTATGGCTGGGTGGCCCGCATTGTGTAATTGATCTCACTGTTCATATCATGGCTGTGTAGTCCATGGCTGTGCCGTCCATCTTGTATTTATGCATCTGAGAGTGAGTTGCACTGTGATTGTTGTCGTTGTGTGATGTCTGTAGAAGTGCATTTTGTCTGCTTCTTCTTCAGCTTTGCATTAAACATGACTAGCAGGGGAAGTTTCCAGATGGTTCAAGAACCAGAACTTCAGGACATGTAATGCACCTCCCAACCTTTATTTTGTTATCTTCAAATTGATGTCTGAGTTCTTTTTTGGGGGAGCAAGGCTAGATAAATTAAAAAAAAAAAGAAGGCTACAGCTTGGCAGGTCAGCAGTTCAAGACCCAAGTACTGTACTGTGCAACAGAGTAAGCTCCTGTCATCTGTTCCAGCTCCTGCCAACCTAGCAGTTCAAAAATGAGAAATTGCAAGTAGATAAGTAGTTACTGCTTCACGAGAAAGGTCACAGTCAGTGGTGGGATGTCAAACATTTTACTACCCCACCGTGATGTCATCACAGTGTGGGCAGAGCTAATGTCATGACATCATGATGTCATGGGAAGCCAAAGAAAAAAATAAAATAAATACAAAATAATAAAAAATAAAATAAAAATAAGCACACACACACACCCCTCAACCCACCCACCCACAACACAAGACCATAAATTAATTAAATAAATTAAATAATTAAATAAATAAAATTAAAAAATACATTAAAATACACCCACCCACCCAAACACAAATCAACCAGAGCTTTTAAACCAGATCTTAAAGCTCATTCTGGCTAATCTTTCTCACACTAGGCCAGATGGTAGGAACTACAGAATAAAGTCACCACAAGATGGCTTCATTTTGGCATTTTTCAACTTTTCAACAGTTAAAGAAGTTAGGTACTAAGTCTTTGCCTAACCAGTTCTCTAGGATAATATGCCTTAATGTAAATGCAAAACAGCTGTACCTCCTTAAAGGTTCTCCAATTGGAACAGCACTTGGAACAGCACAGGTGTAGCTTATGAATGAGGTAACTCCAAGACTTTGCTTAAAAACCCCAAGCCAGGCCTGCTGGCTGCCAGGCCTTTTTAGGAACTGTGGTAGTACGTCAATATAGGTAAAGGTATTAAATACACATTAAAATACACACAGACACACCGCATCCAAAGGTGAGTCACTTCCCCTGGGGAGCAGGCTATAGGGAGCTTCAGGCTAGCAGCTTCTCTTCCTCCTCCCCGCTTGGGAGAACAGTAAGGAGGCCGTGCATATGTGGCCAAGCACTGTAGGCGTGCATGTACACCAAGTGCTTGGCACGCATGCGCAGTGGGGGAACCAGTGAGAAGGTGGTTTCCCCCAAAAGCTGCTACTGGTTCTCTGGGACACTGGGGAAAGTTACTACCGGTTCTGGCGAACTGGTGCGAGCCTGTTACATCCCATCACTGGTCACAGTGTTGTGTGCACTTTGGCATGTAGTCATGCTTGCCACATGACCATGGAAATGTCTGCAGACACAAACAGCAGTGGTTCTTTGGCTGTAAATGGAGATGAGTACTGCCCCCTAGAGTTGGATGTGACTGGCATTTGAGCAAGGGAGACTTTTACCTTTACTAGACAAGTAAAATTGTGATTTGATGTGGACCTTTATATGAAAAGTATTATTTGTTTTTCTGGATGGACAATCACCCAGTTTAGCTCAGTTTACTTCTGGAATACAAGAGCTAAGAGATTCTTCAAAAGGCTCTGTCCTTGCTTTACAATACCTATTAATCATCTCCACATATGTTTACCAGAATCAAGGAGTTCAATTTAGGGCTTCTCTGCCTCTTAAAGTGCAAATTCAAGAACTCTTTCATTTAGTGGAACACATATCCATCAATCAGTGTCTGGATAGTTCAGTGGTTTAGGCATTTCACTGCAAACCCAGACACTGGAAATCTGATTCCTCATTGTGTCTCAAGGGGAAGAACCAACCAATATAATTAAGAGCACATTGCACAGTCCCAGAACACCCCTGGAATAAGACAATGGCAAACCACTTCTATATATTCTCTACCTAGAAAACAATAGAAACAGTGACTTTTGTTCTTCAGTCACACAGTCGACTGTGACCCCTGCAACCCCATGGACTACTGCATGCCAGATACTTCTGTATTCCATCCTCCTCCTCAACCCACCCAGCTCTGTGCCCATTGTCTCCACAATATATCTAACAATCTCATTTTCTGCCACCCCCTTATCTTGCCCTTCATCTATTCCAGCATCAAGGCTTTCTCAAGTAAATCCTCTCTTCTCATTAGAGGAGTACTTTAAAGTACTTTAATTTCATCTTCACTATTTGACCTTCCAAGGAGCAGTCAGGGTTGATTTCTTTTAAGATCGATTTATTTGTTCTCCTTGCTGTCCAGGGGACTCTCAAGACTCTCTTCCAACATCACATTTCAAAGGTGTCTATTCATCTGTGCTCAGCTTTCCTTATGGTGCAACTCTCACAACCATACATTATCACCGGGAATACCATTGCTTTGACTATGTGAACTTTTGTTTGCAAGGTGATGTCCCTACTTTTGACTATGTTCCCCAGGTTTCTCATAGCTTGTTTCCCAAGAATCAGTCACCTTTTTATTTCATGGCTGCAATCACCATCTGCAATGATCTTGGATCCTAAGAAGGTAAAGTCTGTCACTGCTTCTACTTCTTCCCCATCAGTTGATTCAATTAATTCATGCCTTCTGCCAATAAAATGGTGTCATCTGTATATTTTAAATTATTAACGTTTCTTCTGCCAAGTTTCACATTTTGATCTGAATCTAGTTCAACTTTCCATATCATGTGTTCTGTCTACAGATTGAACAGATAACGGGATAAAATGCTTCCTTGACTGACAACTCTGCCAATAGGAAATCATTCTCTTTAAAATGATTCTATTCTAGTGGTAGTTTCTTGGCCTCAATGCAGGTTAGACATCAGGACAATTGTCAAGGTCCACCCATTTTTTTTACCAGTCCATAGTTTCTCATGATCCATATAGTCAAAGGCTTTGCTCCAATCTATTAAATTAAGACAGATGTTCTGAAATTATTTTGCCTACCCCATTAGCCAGTGGCTATTTTCAATACAGTCTTCAGTGACTCATCTTTTCTATTACCCATCTTAAACAACAGGAATTTCTACTCCATATAAGGTAAAAGACTTTGTTTAACACATTGAGTACCACTTAGCTTTTATGGAAAATTAAGACAACAGTTCTATAGTTACTGCACTACTTGACACCTCTTTTCTTGGAGATTGGAATGTATAGTGAATATTGTCAGTGGGACATTTTTTTTTGATTTGCATATTTGTTGGCATATTGTGATTAAAACTTAAGCCATGAAGACAGACTCAGACTTTATGGCTTGAAATAGTTCTACAAATATCCCATCTACCCCTGGTGATTTATTTATTTATTTTTCCAGTGTTTTACTGGCAGAAGGCATGAATTAATTGAATCAACTTTAAATGAAAGTGAAAGAAGAAAGTGTCAAATCAGTACTGCAGTTAAACATTAAAACAGGGGTTCTCATCCTTGCCACATCATGGGCTGGACAACTTCCCCTCAGATAGCTGGGCAGGCTGGACACATGGTTTCCACCTGCCACAAATGCTACCACAAAATGTGGTGGGCATGTTTGTGCATGCACAGACATGTTTGTGCATGCATAGGTATGTTTATGGCTGTTGTAAATGTGTCTGCTTCTGGGGTCATCACCACAGGCTGGATGAAATGCTGTTGGTGGGCGGGTCTGGACTGTGGGCCGTAAGTTGTGAACCTTTGATTAAAAGGACAAAACAATCATGATTACAGAAGAACTACATAAGAAATTGAAATAGTGATAGATTTTGTATACCTTAGTTTAGTTATAGATACTGCAGTCAATAAATCAGAAGAGGACAGAGATGCAGAAGGGCAGGAATGAAGGTACCGTACAGTAATACCTTGGATAACATTTGTATCAGATAATGCTAAAACCGCATAAAGATAAGCCATCTGGGGGGAGAATTCCATCGCATAACGTTAAATCCTATGGAATGCTTCGGATAACGTTCACTAAAACCTGTGCTGGTTACAATGTATCTCTATGGAGTTTTAACGTTATCCGATGCATCCCTTAGGATTTTAACGTTATCCGATGCATGCATCAGATAACATTAAAAATTGGATAACACTAAGACTTGTGGAACCAAGTTTTAGCATTATCTGATATTTTACTGTATTAGAAAGATCATCAAGGTAGAAGAATCTGTCACAAGCTGAAGATCAAGATCATCCATACCATTGTGTTCTGATCACTAGGTACAGGTATGTCAGTTAAAAAACTGTCAGGAAAAAAATTGAAAGGTAGTGCTGGAGGAGAACTTTGCTAGAAATATGAAAAATAGTTTCTTAGAGCAGTGGTAGTGAAACTATGGCATGTGTGCCTACCACATCAGTGATGGGATGACAAAAATTCGACTACCACGCCATGACGTCACGGACGTCATGGGCGTGGCCAATATCATGACGTCATGATGTCATGGCTGAAGCCGACGTCATGACGTCATGACGTTGTGGGCGGGGCCAAAAATAAAAATAAATAAAAAATAAAAATAAACATACACACACACACACACACACACACCCCCCTCCCTCTCAGCCCACCCACCCAGACACAAATAAATAAATAAAATAAAATAAAAACAACCACCCACCCAAAACACAAATAAATTACCCACCCACCCCAAATAAAAACCCCTCGCTTACCTTTCTTGGGACCCGGCACCCCGACTGCATCCACAGCCGCCGCCAGAGCTGCCTGCACCCCTGTGGCGTCCTCCTCGGGCCGGTACCTTTTTAGCCCGACTCCGGCCACGGCCAGGGGCGGCGGGCAGCGGTGGCTCCAGCCGCGGCTGCCGAGCCTCCCTGGGCCGTCCCCATGCCGCACCGCCTGCAGCTTCCTCCTCCGCCAGGCGCCGCAACCGGGCTAAAAAGGGACCGGCCCAAGGAGGAGGCCACAGGAATGCAGCCAGCAGCAGCTCCGGGGGCGGGGGGCGGCAGCTGCAGGCACCCAGTCCACAGGCACCCGGCGGAGGAGGAGGTGGCAGCGGTGCACCGCGCGTCCCCAGGGCATGGGGCTTGTCGGCAGTGGACGGCCCAGGCAGCCCTCAACGTGCCGCGGGGGAGGTGCCCTCCTCAGAGAACTGGTGCCGCCGCCGTCACCGTCCTGAAAGCAGTAAAACATTTTTTTAAAAAAATTGGAGCTAAAATGGCTCCAATTGACTGCGCATGCACAGAAACTCAATCTGATGCATGCGCAATGTGTCAGATTGAGTTTCTGCACATGCACAGTCAATTGGAGCCATTTTAACTCCGATTTTTTTTAAAAAAAAGTTTCTTTCGGTGAGGCGTCCGGAACCGGACGCCTCAAAAGTGGACTCCCCTCCCGGAGAACCCTCCGGAATTGGTCCTACCGGTCCCAGGGAACCGTCTGGAACCGGGGACATCCCATCACTGTACCACATCCACCCTGCCTCTCTGCCCAGGAGCCCAATTGGAGTGCTTCCCTTCTCCCTTATCTGGGGTAAGGTGGGTGGCTCACATGTGGGACGAGGGTGTGGCACAGATGGCAGTTTGGGCACTCAGTCTCTAAAAGATTTGCCAGCACTGACCTAGAGCAAATCAAGTCTGGATGCAAACATGATGAAAGTGAGGCTGTCCTACTATAGGTATATTATGAGAAAGCAAGATTCTCTGGAAAATACAATAATGCTGGAGGAGAAATGAAAGCAGAAGGGGAAAAGGAAGACCAAATACAATATGGATTGCCTCCCTAAATGTGGCTGCAGGCTTGAATTTGTTTGCAAGAGCTGAGCAGGTCTGTTGAAAACAGATTGCTACTTCATAGAGTTGTCAGAAGTCAGGCATGAGTTGGCAGCACATAACAACAATATCAAAGAAGTAAAGATTCAAGTGTGCAGGGAACCAAATGACAGTGCTTCCTAATTTAATAGAAAATAAAAAGAGTTTGGCCATCGTATGCATATGCATCTTAAAACAAAAGAGTGTATGAGCCTTAACCTGAAATGTTCCAAGACATCTGCTCTTCTTTATTATGCAAGTGAGCATTTTACAGCTGAAGCTAAGTATGTTTTTCAGGACTTGAAGTCTCAGTTCTTACATCAACATTCACAGCTTAAGACTCTTTCCCACTTCCTGCTTTTTGCATTATTCTGCATGCTCTTGTTTGCCAGCTTTATACATTATTTATTTATGTTGCAGCAGCCTGTGTCATTGTAGAATTGAGTAAAAAAAAGTTACAAAAACCATAATTATCCTGCAGTGGTCAAGTTCTTTGTTGAAGGATGAGTGCGGACACTTGTTAGGAAAACTTCTCTACACAGACTCAGAAAGAATATGAGAGAAGTGATTCCTTTAGAAACAGGTTGCCCAATGTTTTACAGTGTTCTTGGCTGTCTATATTTTGCAAATTTGCTTTTTTTATACCTGTTCTTGGTCATCAATAGATAAACATCAGTTTCATTTGCTTGTCCATTTTCTTAAGTATGTAGTGCATGTGCTTCGAGGGGGAAAATATGATAAAAGCAGGAGATACGTATTTAACCTTCACATATGATTCCACTCTAGGATTCAGAGACACAGATAAGTCAAGCACAGAGGTTACCTTTGCTCTGTTCGAGAATAACCACAATAGCTTTATGTCTGACCAAAAATATGTCTAAAAATGCCACTCTAGTCCTTCCAATCCATTTGTGTCTGGCCAGTTTAAGGAGTTAACTTTTTTATCCATTTTGGGTTTGTCTAAGGATAACGGTTGAAATCATAGTGATTTTGGAATTGAATATTCCTCAGGGCCTTCCTGTTGTTGGATGGATTCTGAGGTGAATGGTTCAGTGTCCAGAAGCAGAAGTGCTTCCCAGTGTTTCAATGAATTATTTACAGATGTAGGTTGAGAGACTTATTTTGTGCAGGGGCAGTAAATGTGCCTTTTCAGTGCTGCTGCTTCCCAAAGCCTCTGAAAGCTCTCAGTCCAAGGTCATTGCACCACCCAGGGTAGTTGCAGGGCCAGGGGGGAACCACTGCCATAGTCAACAGTTACATTTCAAGAACTAGTTTGAATTGCTCAAACACTTAGTTCTTCTAGAGCTTTTTGAAGAGACACTTTCCTGCCCTCAAGGGTATTATGCTGCTAGAGAGTCTCTTGGGCATATCTCCTCTTCCACCACAGAAAAGGACAACATGCTATTTTTAAAAATATTTTTATTTATAAGTTTTTTTAAAAAAAGAAAAAGGAAAAAGAAAACTTACAATACAAAATTTCCACATGAAAATACACTTAATGTATTAAAAAGCGTTAATACAATATACGTCTTTGATATTAAAGCTCTTTACAATATACTTCTATCACAACTGTTATTTCTTCTACATATATTTTTCTGTTGCTTTATTCACCTCTGTGCTATGTACAATGTCCAGGAGGTTGCATCAATTTATGTTTTCCAAAAATTAATTAGTTCTGGTACAGGATTAATACCTTTCTTTTTAACAATCACATATTCCACAAATTTTCTCCAAATTCCCCAGAATCTATTCACTTGAACTATGTGCTGGTCAATTCAAATTAGTTGTGTGCATTCAGCTGATGAGCAGGGCAGTGCTGTTTCTAAAGGAAATTTTTCGGGAACTGTACTGTTCAAATGGGAATGGAATTAGTTATGAGCCAGAGACTGACCATTTCTTCCTGATAATGTGATGGCCTATAATTAGAAGTTGTACAGCACCCTCATGTTAATAATCAGTTTCCTCCAAAAATGTAAATTCTAGAGTTATTTCCTTATATGCCTTTGAAATTCTGATATGCAATTTAGCAAAAACTCAATGTCATTTTTATGCAGGTGTATGTCTAACAGCATGAAATTAAGCATCAAATTGCTGTTAGTTAAGAAATTAGCATTTATATTTTTTTCATGGGCATCAAGTCATGTGTGGTGGACAACAAGAAACAGAACTAGTCTGACATTTACACTGTCAAACTAGTGGTGACTGTTGTTGTTGTAAACTGCTTTTAGCATGGGAGAAAACATAATTGGTAAGGTCTTCTAAAAAATAAGTGACCTTCCAATAAAGGGTAATGGTTTGTTTTAAGGCCAGGTGGAAAACTTTAGTGGGACCATTTGTGAACATTATTGGCCCTGAAAGACTATGCTTCCAAGAAGACAGAGCTATAAAAAGTAATTTCCCTATTTTTAATTAGCTCTCTCTCATTCTCTCTCAACAAAAGGGTGGTAAGTACTGTATAAGTTAACTTATAAGTCGGCTTTGCCCGATTGGGGAGGGGTAGTAAATTTGAGTTAATAAATAATAAATAATAATAAACTTTACAGGTTTACCTATTGCACTTTGTAGTGGCTAAAATATGTATCTTTTAAAAATGGGTTGTATTGCTGGGGGGATAACCTTAAAACATGGAAGAAATTCCCACCCCAATCCCTATATGGTACAAAGAGACTTAATAAGAAAATGCTTTGTTTTCCATTTTAAAAGAAACATTTGGAATGGTGAATATAGTGTCAAAGGCCTCAGGATGCTGCAAATATGGCCCTGGCAATTTTCATGCTAATTATGACCTCCTGCTAAGGCTTCCTATTTAAAACATAAGTGAAAAAGAAGACAGGGAAACTGAGTTATTGAAGCAGCTTGATAGTCTACATTTTTTCCGGGGTATTCAGACATGGTTATGTTGGTCTTCCTTGTGATAACCTAATAACCTTGTAAAACAAACTAGGTTAAAAGATAGCAACTGACTCAAGGTCAGTCAGTGAGCATCATAAACAATCAGATATTTGAATGTTGTTCTCTTCAGTCATAATATGACAGAATAACCCACTGTAACATGCTGGCTGTCATTAGTGAAGTATACAGTAAAACCTTGCATAAAGAACTCATTTAGAGACTATCTCGCTTAAAGTGCAGAATTTTCTCTGAATGGTCGACTCACTTAACAGCTAAAACTAACCTAAAACTCACTTAACAACTAAATTGGGGTTCCCAATCCCCTGCTAGAAGTCACAATTGGTCACTTACAATGGTGTTTCACTTAAAGAGCAAATTCACTTAGAGCAATCCTGTGGAACGAATTATGCTCTTTAAGCGAGGTACCACTGTATAGGTCTTTCAACCTGGGCTCATCTTGAAAGAGCAATCTCTGCTAAAGATGAGCTAAATCATTGGGCCCAGGTTGAAAGACTATACATTATGTAGAAATATGGCCATTGGGAGTCTCCCTCACTCAGGAATGTGGTCTTGAGGTCTTGCTGTGAGTGCTGATAGGGATTCTTAATTTTTTTAAAAAAAAAACAAGCAAACAAACCTCTGTGTATGAAGTATGATGTAAAGAACATAGTCCACAAGAGTTAGCGGCTATATTATAGGGAAGAAAAGAGTGTTAACCAAATAGTCTTGACAGTGTTAAATCTGTAGCTGACTGGGAGTGCTGGAAAAAGCCCTCCTTTATCTCTTCCATCCAGGAGCCTGCCTTGGGACTTTATTACAGATGGATGTGATTTATGTGGGAGACCTGTGCTGGGATTAGCTCACCTTTGGGCAGGTTTTTTCTTGGGATAAAATTACCCCATGATCCTAGTACCCCAAATTCCTATTGGTCAGGGAAGATCACACAATGTGGCAACAGATATAACTCTGAGCTAGGAACAGCATGGAGTTAGTAGGGTTTGGCTTTCTTGAGTGGATCTCGGAGGGGTGAGGGTGGCCATCGGACCCGAACTGCAGAAGAACTTATCATTATCACCTTACCCATAAAAAAAGGGCAAGAGACATATTTGTGATATAAGACTTGGGCCCACATTTATTAAATAAATTGAATCCCCTGACCTGCAGAGGAAACTTTGTCCTTTTTCCAGACTGTATGGGCAAATCCCATGCTATACCTTCAACAGCTATTACCCGGACCGGCTAAGTCAGAGAGTTAACTCTATTCACCTGAACGGATGTTGAACATACTGTGGAGATGGCCCAACTGATTCACCCAAAATGAGCAAGGCATCCAGGTTTCCACTCATCTTGATGTTGTCAGTCAGGCCCTTGATGTACTGGGTGCAGCATCCTCTTGAAATATTTTTGCTTGAGATTAATTTCACAAGATGGACAAATTCATGATAGTTGTCAAGGTGTGTGTGTGTGAGGGGAGGGAGATTATCTTCTCTACATTTTTATCCCGTTGCTCTCAAAAAATTACCCATTTAGCCTTCTTAAAATTAAAATGTCTGCAAAAAGGTATTTCCTGGGGCTTCACTACAGCATTTACCACGCACATGATGGGCCTGTGTTGAGTGTATAAGATTGGATCATCAACAACTTTCATGCACTGTGTTGCTATCTTCTTGCTAATGAAGATGTTGTCTTGATTATACCCCCTTCCCCATTGACTGCTGTTAAAGGATGCAGGCAGCTTAAGATCATGGACAAGTTAAAGGTCATTGATGTCTGTCCAAAATACAAGTTGTGCACTATCCTCATTGGTCTGGTTTTATCCTGAAGTCTCACTTTGCAAAATTAAAATCTACAATAACTAAATTTATTTGGTCATAAGTAAAATTGTCCAGTTTATTAAAACTAATATTTGCTTCTGGTGAGAATAGAGAATTGTGGAATTTGGAAGTTAAGAATTTCAGTGTTGTTTGTTTTCTTCAGATATTATATTGAAGCCGAGTCTAACAAAAATTGCACTCCCATACTGGCCATGTGATCTCTCAATAATGAGATCCATTCCAGCCACTTTGGGTCTGTACCTTGCTGTCCCCCAATGTGTTTCCTGGACCAGAAGTATTCTATATTTGTATTTACTGCACATGTCCATCAGTAGGAGACTCTTATTACTGGAAAGTCCCTCAATATGTGTTGAAATCATTGTTAATGTTGGTCTTGACAATGACCTTTCTGGTGGATTCATTTTTCAGTTCCTTTGGTTCAATTTGGTGTTAGAAAGATTAGCCAGCAAGCTTGCCACCCATGGAATGCTTGATTATATTCACAGTCTTAGAGGGGGCTCTTTCTGTGTACCTCATTCCTATTTGAATAATAAACATATGCTACACTAGAGAGAGAGTTCCAGCACTATTAGGTTCAACGCCATATTAGGTCCAGCACTATTATTTCCTTTTTGTGTGTATGACAGAGATTGCACGGGAGCAATGACTATTAAAAATGTGCAGCTTCTCATAAATACATTCAATGCTACAGAATGTGATAAAATACCTATTTCTGACTATTCTTGGAGCTGAAGTGTCAGCAAAAATAGTTCCTTTTGCTCTTACATGTGGATAGACATTTCTCGAATTCTCTTCCTGAGCCTCCTGCAAGGTATGACTTCCCTACAGGAATTCAGGAGGGTATGTTAGGTGGCATTTCTTCAGCCAGCCTTGGGAAGCTAGAATTGCTATTCTTCCATTTATGCAGCATGCACTTTTATATGTTATCATCATTGTTGCTAGGTTTTTCTCTCCTTTTTAACATTTACATTGAATATTTCATTGTTATATGTGTCCTTTTGTTGTGTAGTTCTAGGTATATTCAGAGAGAAAAATGGAGCATAGAAATGAAATAAATGAACAGTAACAAGAAATGTCATTTTTAATAACCAGTGTCATAAGCGTACAGGTTATAACAAGGACCGCTGTGGCTTAAGTGGTTAAATGTTGAACTCGCTGACTGGAAGGTTGGAGTTCGATTTCTGGGTACTTCATGACATGATGGAGTGAGCTCTTGTCTCTGTTCAAGGTCCTGGCAACCTAGCAGTTCAAAAGCAAGAAATTGCAAGTAGATAAATAGGGACCACTTCAGTGGGAAGGTGAACAGCATTCCATGCACTCCAGTGTTGATGCATGCCTGCCATGTTTCCATGGAAATCTGCAGATGCAGACAGGACTGGCTCTTTGACTATAAGCAAGATAAGCACTGAACCCTAAAGTTGAATACGACTGGCTTTTGAGCAACGGCAACCTTTACCTTTACCTATAAAAAGGAAGCTTAAAACACTATAGATCAGTGGTTCCCAATGTGGGGCCCATGCCCCACAGGGGAACTTCAATTCCCAGAAGCCTAAGTCAGTACATTGGGATCAGTGTTTTGGGGAATTAACATAGGCTTCTGGGAATTGAAGTCTAAAAGCCAAAGTTTTGGAAACACTGCTATAGATTATCTACTCTGCCTTTCCCCGTAACATTTAAAGTAAGAGGGGAGATGTTTGGATATGTGCCTTACCAGCCATTGTCACAATGTCCTGTATAAACTGGGAAGGAAATTATTGTGCATTATTGGGATGTGTGTGACATTTCTTTTTCTGTGACAATGACCCCCCCCCTTTGTTTCTCTTTTTAATAACAAAAAGTAATCTTCAAGGAAACATATACTTTCTCAAGTACTTTCATGATCTCGCCCTCCTTTCCCCTCCAACCCCCAATTAATGTACCAGTAGATAGCAACTTGAAGAATAAATATCAGTCATGACATTGTGTAGATGCGACCTCTGTAAATCCTAAAACAAAATTGTCTGTATAAAATGGGTGTGCAAATGTGGTATAAAATGTTCACATGTGGCTGCATTTTCTTTGCATAAATTATGTGCATGTGCTACTCACAAATTTCTGCATATGGAAACCTGCCTCTAAACACAGAAAGAGGACTTTGAAGTCTGGCCGGAAAATTGCATTTCAGCGACATATGGAACTGTATCTTATTTTAATATAGATTTTTCTTTTTGTCGTGGTGTTATTTATTCCTAAGTGGAAGAAAGAAAAACACATTTTTCCTTTTCCATTTATTTATTTATTTGTCTTATGGGAATCTACCTTTCCCTGTGATGTTGGGATTAGATGTTTCAAAGGCCTCTTTAGGCTTAAAAGTCATTCTTGAGAGGAGACATGGCAGCTGAGATTATCATTCTTCCTTGCACAGAAAACAGCAATGGATCTAGCAGATAACTGCTTCATAAAGTAAATTAATCTCAGTTTATTGTTTGTATAGAAATTGTATCCACAGCATCCACTCACTGGTTATCAAGTTTTATCACTGAAGATATGAGTTGTCAAACATTGTTGCCTTGATTAATATGTTCTGTCAAGTCCTATAGAAAGTTTCATTTTGGAACTAACCTCACTGGCTGGAGAACTCTGACAATTTATGTCCCAATGTCCCACAACTTTTACAAGTTTTTGTTATTTCCCAAGTGCAATGGAAAATGGGCCTAATTCCTGTTGTGTAGTTAGACATGCAGGTTGAAACACACACCATAAATTCCAAGTGAGGACTCATTAATTAGCAGGGATAAAGTGCTGCAAGTTACGTCATTTGCCTTCTACATGTGCAACTAAGGAGCAGGGTTTGGGCTAGAAGATAAAGATGCCGACATAAGCATTATAAGGACCATCATTGTTGATACACATTAATGGACAAATTAGTGTCTGAATTGGCAAGGCTTCTCAAAGTATGGCACTAGCATCATTTGGTGCTCTTTCAGACAGCAAAATGTCAGGGAGTGTGACTAGTAAGAATCACAATGGAGAACATCTAATGATTTTTAGTCTTCTTAGAATTATTAGAAGTGAATTATTGATTGGTATTTGAGGGATGACGTTTTCTTTCTGCGTGCATATGTGTTTCCCCAAAACCTTTTCACATACATATTGGCAAATTTAGCTTTTAATTTGATGATGCATTGTTTTATTTAGAGCATAAATGATTCATAAAAGGTCTATAAATTAATAGGAATTTAAAACAGTGAATTCATGAAAAGGAGGTGCCTGATTTGTTTTCCTCCCTTTAACATTTCTCTGTCTTCACAATGCTGTTCTTCATATTCCTCCTGAAGAGGCTCTTTTTACCACAATATTCCCTTTTTATACCTAGATGGAAAAATCCCTTAGCTTTCACATATTTCTGTCATAAAACAGGCATTTGTGCTGAGCACTAATATCTGAAAGATGGTCCCATTTCTAGTAGAAATTGAACATAGGGCTTCCTGCCACTGATGGCAAAATCCCAGAGCTTTCCATGCACTAAAATCACTTCAAAAGCTCCTTTCTCTAAATTTATGATTAAATATGCTTTTGCCTGGTTAGAGCACATGTCAAGAACTCATCACTGAAGGCAGGACACTCACTTCTTCTTTTAACCTCAAACATAATCAGCATTTTTGTGTGCATTTTATTTAATCCTAAAGATGATTTGAAGCAGTGTGCTTCTGAGGCTCGTTGGCTTAACTCAGTGCAAGAACCAGTTGTCAGCTTCAGTGCGCTGGGAGAGAGTTGCAGTCTTCCTTTTTTTGCTAGCATGAAGCAGAAGCCCTTGAAGCATAGTAAAAAATGTACCTTCTCAGCAATGTCAGAACTGAACAAGGGAAAAAACCCTTTAATAATGGATGGTAAATTCCCTTGAGTTGCAGTAGTTCATAGCAGTTCCAATTCTGCTAGTAACATGAACTCCTAAAACAGTGTAAACATTGACTGGCCGGTTACCCCTAGGATGGCTACACTTTTTTTCTCTCATTATGGAAATCTATCAAATCTTTGTTTTGCTTTCATCTGTTTTTCCTTTGCTATATCTTAGTATTTGGTTCATTTATGGAACATTTATGGATTTTTGGGCTGCTTGTGATAAGCTATGTATATATATATAACATATTTTCTTGGCTTTGTTAACTAACATTGGCTAAGCTCCATGGAGTACTTGCATACAGGATGCTAGTTAAACTGGGATTTTTAAAATTTGTTCCCATAATATAAATTTTGCAGCAACCCCCACCCCCCCAAAAAATCTAGATAAATCTTCACCCTTTCTACCAATAGTTTTTAAGGTATATAGGAATGGTTCTGCAATGGGACAGAAGATCAATGAGTAGAGTCCAATTGTTAAGTCGCACAGTCAAGTCTGAACCTTCACGACCCCATGGACAACCGCCCTCTAGGCACCTCTGTCCTCCACCATCCTACTCAACCCGCCCAACTTGGTTCCTACTGCATCTAAAATACCATCTTGCCATCTTGTTCTTGGCCGCTCCCTTCCTCTTTTGCCCTCCCCCTTTCATGTCCAATGGTTATACACAATTGGATCCTGGCCAGAACCCCTAGTTGACATGGAATGAAGAAATTTGGGTTCAACTAGATGGTGAGAAAATGCATATTCCCAGTTATCGAACCGTTTTATTCTTCACACAGTTTTAGCAAGGTACACATGCCGTCACACCTGGAAATTATGCTTATATTTTTCTTCCAGAAACCAATCACAAAACAAAGCTTACAGCTACAAGATACCTGAGTTAAAAAATAATCTGCTAAAACAACTGTGAATTTTATGTTCAAAATGTGATGAACTCATAGTCTAGTTTGACTGAATCAAACAGCAGTCTAAGCACCAAAGCCAGTATGTGAGAAGAGAGATGGGAGGAGTCAAAGAGGAGTAGGTAGCTTAAATCCAGGTAAATGTATCTCAGCATAACCTTAATTAAATTAAAATCTGAGGTCCCGTCTCTTCTTACCTATTGATGATTTCAATAATGTATACTTATGGTTTTCATATGATTTACTCAATTCCATGTTACCTTACATTTTCTGTGTACATGGCTATATAATACTTATTCATTTTAATCATCCTTTTATATTTATACCTTGTTTTTGTGCTTTTTTTAAGTAGGAGAGAACCTTTAAAGAATAAATAAGTATCCAAAATAATATACAGTTGCTTTGTTTCCAATTCCTTTTGACTGTTTTCTCAGTACATTTCTTTAAACCTTGTTCTTTCTTTGAATAAT
The DNA here is from genome assembly GCA_030440675.1 of Furcifer pardalis. Classification (NCBI taxonomy): domain Eukaryota; kingdom Metazoa; phylum Chordata; class Lepidosauria; order Squamata; family Chamaeleonidae; genus Furcifer; species Furcifer pardalis. Next base: position 68,042,400 of record CP126892.1, on the reverse strand, counting down.
GTTTAGGACAGATGCTAGAAGGTTTTTTAATTTGATGCCATATTGTAAAGGTGTCTGTGTTATGTGTCCTTCAAAGAAACATGCAAACAAATGTGCTAAAATAGCTTTTCTTTCACAGTGTAATTTTTTAAAATCCTTTTCACCCTGGACATTTACTACAGAACCAGATAAATTGTGCAGCCATGGAAGTATTCATATTTAACATCATTAATGCTGTTTTTTAAAGTCACTAAAAGCCATCATACCCAAGGGTGCCACAAATCCTCTTGATTTTAACAAACCATAATGAAGCATCTGTAAAACACTTTACAACAATAGGCTAAAAATATCTACACTACAAAAAACATTAAACCTAGCAGTCTTGATTCTTACATGAACTCTTATAATGACAATGATACTTTCCACCTCTCTAGGCCTTGCCATTTGTGGATCTCAGAGTGGATTGTAAAAGAATTCTGCTTTAAGATCTGGAGATCCTGTGGGAGATAGGTAAGCATTATTATTCTCATTTTACAGACAGGGGAATCATGGACAGAGAGGTTTAGCGATGCTTTCCTTTTTCCCTTACCATCAAGGCAGAGCCAGAAATAGTTCAGACTCATTGTTTCCATGTCTTCTGCTTTAACCATAGGGCCATCCTGCTTCCATAGAACCTCTCTGACCCTATTTCCCCAACTGTAAAGCAAGGATAATAATCTAAACCCAGGGAGATTACTTTGCAGTCACCTTTCTGTGTCTGCAGGGAACCGACGAGGTTAGTGCTGACCCTAATTTAGAGAACAGTCATAACCTTTTGTTTGGAGAGAGAAAAAGACTTCCCTTAAATTTTGTCCAAAAGAATTACTTCAGCAGTATATTGGCTAATGATGACTTCTTAAATGGGAAAATTTAACATTTGAATAGTTAGCTGGAAGGCCAGCAAGTTGGCAGTTAGCTGGAAGGCCAGCAAGTTGGCAGTTTGAGACCTGGGTACTGCATGACAGATTGAGTTCCTGTCTCTGTCCCAGCTCCTGCCTACCTAGCAGATCAAAAGCAAGAAATTGCAAGTAGATAAATAGAAACCACTTCTTTGGGACATAAAAGGAGCCTCATTCGGGAGTCCCCTGAGCAGAGTTTCTCCAGCAAAAATCCTTTCAACCCAGAATAATTTCTGACATGAAATTTTCATTATTATTAGTTTAAAAGTTTAGGAATGGTCAGAAAGAGGCATCTTGGTGTGCACTGCTGAATTTCTAACCTCTTGAATTCTTTAAGTACAACTGGATTGCCAGAATGGCTGGCCCGCAGGTGACCAAAATAATGGAGCAACTGAATGTGCTTGCCTCGTTAAATTTACAGATGATTGCATTGCACTTTTTATAGAAAGAAACAGGCTATTCTCTCAGGGTAGTGCTTTTTTCACCTCTACAAAAGAGCCTTTTCTTCCCACCTCCATGAAAACCACTGTCAAAAATGATCCTTCGGTGTCTGCCACTCAGAATCAAAACCAAAAGTCCCAGGGGCAACAGCAGTTGCATAAAGAGGGAAAAGTTGCAGTATTGATCTTATAAACTCTTCTCCATGAATCCCCGAGCTCTGCAGGGTGGTTGTGTTTGTGTGGTGCTTGTGATGGTTGGCGCAGGTTTCTTTGTATAGCAGAAACCCACTAAAACCCAGGTCCTTATGTTTAAATTGGGATATTCCAGTAGTTTAAATTTATTTAAAAACATACATTATTTTTCCTCCTCTCACTATGTTTGCATTTTACTCAGTTTACTCCTCACTGATGACATTAAGAGACAGACTGCTTTTTTGATACTGTATTTGGATCTGGTGCCACATCAGAGTAGTTTGCCTGCAGAATAGACAGCATTCTGTCTATTATAGCAGGTTATGAACGCATTATAAAATTAATCTAGCACTCACAATTTATATAATTTCCTTCAAAGACTACAGTTTCTTTTGGAAAGGCATTTGTTTATTGCCTTTATGTAATTTGGTGCTGTCAGAATGATTTCTATTCATATTTTTTTTTTAAAAAAATAATCACTATTACAAATACTTCTCACTAAAGCTCTTCATGAATCTGCATCCTGTGATTGTTCATTTTCTTATGAAAATTATAGTAATGTACCAAATACATTAAAGGTTACATTGAGGAATGGGAATTTTTTAAATAAGATTACAACTCCAAGATTATTCCAGCTAACATGCCTGGTGCCCATTTCAGGTTACATTTTTGGTACTTTTAACTAGTAATTGGTGAATTTCTAATTAATAACAAACTTGAATTTAATTGGATTTAACTTGACTTTAATTTTATTTATATCTGACTTGTCCATGGCTCAAGAAGCCACCTGTCACTATGAATTTGAAACCAAATATTCTTGGGCTTTTGAGAATGGCAAGAGGTCTTCATTTAGCTCTACTAAGAATTACAGGGATGCAGTGGGTACTTCTGTGATAATAGTTGTTGATATTTCCATTTTTGAACCTAATGTTGACACACCAGCATTTCCCAAGCTATATTCCACTGAACACCCATGGACTTTAATTCCTGGAAGCCTCAGTTAGTACAATGCCTTGGGGAATTGACTTAGGTCTCTGGGAATTAAAGTCCAAAAATCAAAATTTGGGAAACAGTGTGCTATATGTAGTTCCTTCCTTCTGTCATCTGGTCAGCAAAAGTGGCAGAAACATGAAGCCCATTATGAACTAGCCTTGAACATCAAGGTTTCATTTTGACTCGGTATAACTTAGATTATAATGGGGTTTGGAGGTTTCATGATGGGAGAGTTTTTCTCAATACACACCAATTCTGAGTTTCACCAGAACCAGACTAATACTTGTACAATGTCTGAGCATTACAGAGAGCTAATGTCCCAAATCCTATGTAATAGTGCAGTAAGTCACAACTAGAGAGTAACCCATTGGCTCACCAGATCCCCAATGATATGATGCGGGTGCTCGAGTACAATTTACTGCACAAAGCAAAAGAAAATCAATTTCAGAGAGTTTTCTGTGAGAATGTCTGTATTATTCCTGCTTACATGAATGAATATAAAGTTGTGTGTTCGTTTATCAAATTACAGATTATTAACATGAGATAAATTAAATGTTTTGCATCCTGTTACCAAGTAAACTGGGGTGGGAATATGGATACAGTATACAATATTTTTCACTATCAGAAAGCATAAGTAGTTGTCTCAAGGATTTATGATCCCCTTCAGAGATTTCTCTGTTGCAGAGGTTTAGTAGATGTTACTACATGTTGACCAAACACCTAGTAGAACAATCCTAGCCATACCTATTTAAAAGTAAATTCAGTGGAATTCATTAAGATTTGCATTATTTACATAGGATTCCTCCAGATGCTATAGCTATGTGGCTAGGATCCGGCTGCATGGGTCTTTCACATTAATTGACAGCATGTCTTTCATGGTGTGCATGCCACCAGAGTCATGTAAAAAAAAGGTGGGGGACCATTCTCAAAATATATTTTAATGTTTTATTCGATATGAAGGATAAGTAGTTTCTAAATGCATAGGATAAAATTTGAGCAACATGGTAATCTCTATCTGAATGAAGAAAGAATTCTGAAATGGAAACTGTACACTTTTTAGTGGGACATTCACAAATCAGTATGTATGAACTTAACCATATTGTCTTCTTTTTATTTATGCCCCCACCCCTTTAGTGTAATTTTCATTTCAAGGGGATATCCTTGCTGGAAGTGTTTCTATCTTTCACATAATCTCAGTTTCACTTTAAATTTATCTAATACTGTATATCAGAGGTTGATAAATTGCTGCCTTGATTTTGTAGTGAAATCAATAACTACATTTTTTTTTGGGGGGGGTTAAAACCTATCTTTGGATATTCTGCATTGATAATTACTCGATCCTTTCTTTACAGAACAGAATGTTTACTATGTCATAAGCTTTTGTGGGTTGTAGCTCGCTCAAAGGAAGTGCACTGAATTTATTAATGCTCACACAACTCTCTCAGCGCTTTTTGTCTATATATGGATAATATGTAAGTACCTATGAAGGTCTTGCATATATCCTCCACCTTATAGGTGCTTCAAGAGACAAATTAGATCATGAAATCAAACTAGTGAGAGGTTTATACTCTCACCAGGAAAAATTGTTTGGAATTAAAGAACTCACAGTCCCATAATTCGGTGGAAACTTCTTAGACTGAATTATGGAGACTGGTGGCCATGAAACCAGCAGAAAATGGAGCAACCTTCCCACCTTCATGCAATTCCTTCACTGCTTCTTCAAACATTAGAAAGGTGCCATACAGATTCTCTGAGATTCAAAAGGGGGAATGTGGCAACCTCCATCTGAGAGTTCCAAAAATCCTATAGTCCAAAATCTTTTTCTCCAGATGGATGTCTTCAAGCCTTTCATTGAGAACCTACACACCAATATGGGAGATCCAATCTTTTAGACTAGTTCCTACACAAAAGGATAGATTGAAACAGAACTCATTATTAGAAATATATTGATCAACCAGTGGGAGATCCTTTTAGTCTCCCAGGATTTGGTAGAACTAATTTTGAAGTGACCTTTATTTAACAGAGGAGCTTCAATGGAAGATTCTGGTGAAAGTTCTGCATATCAAATGTGTCAATTGTGTTACCTATAGGTTGAGTTAAAATGATAGAATTTTACCCCAAGGTCACAGATTTTAAGATAATTAGCTAAGTGCTGGGACTTTACTATTATAACTTGCCTTGTAATTATTTGTAACTATGTCTGTGCTTTACTCCAGAGTGGATACCTTTCACAGGTCTGGGGACAAATGTTCAGGCATCAGCATCATTTGAGAACCCAAATTATGATGTTGGAAACCAACTCTCCTTTCTGAATTCCTTGTGGGAGGGGAATATTAAGCACTGTGGAAAAGATGGGCCAGGATGTATTTCTTACTGGGGAAAAATATCAGGATTGTGAAGGGCAATACAATGCGTACAGAGGCTGCAGAAACAGTACAGAGGGCAGCATGCACATTCTTGCTTTAACATAATTTGACAGGCTGTCTAGATTAGAATAATAACAGTTTGTTTGTTGTAGTCTTTCTTTTCTGCTTTCTTTTTAAAAGTATATTTTATTTGCCTCTAGCATAACCACTAACTCCCCAAACCCCACTGCCATGTGTACCAGTTTTTGTTAACAGTTAGCCTCAGTCCAGATTAAAAATTTGTGTTTTGGATAAAGTCAGCTGTGATCTATCATTATATAATAATAATAATAATAATAATAATAATAATAATAATAATAATAATAATAATAATAATAATAATAATAATAATAAGTCATACTTATCAACTGCCCTTCTCACCGAGGTGACCCAGGGCGGCTCACAATTCATTAAAAAACAAACAAACAAACAAAACACCCTTAAAATCCTATGTTGTGATTAATTTCCTACAATTTATACTACATGCCAGAATTGTTCTCTCCCCCCTCCATTTTTTGAAAAAGAAAACTAGCATGGATTGAGTAAAATAAATATAACACCATAGTTTTGGGCATATTTACTGTAGTTTACACACATAAACCCAGTAGTGGATTGCAGAAACTCATTTCACTTTGATCCTAACACTACTGTCTCAAGCACCACCTAAACACTGGCTCTCTATGTGCCTTTTGCTGCTTTTGTTGTTAAAACCATTAGCAGAATGTTGCAAAATGAATGCATCTAGAAAAAAGGCCTCTTTCTCTTTCTTTTAGTACCTTAAATAAAGCCACAGTAAAGCAGAAATGTTATCTGAATCTGCTTTGTACTTTGTGTTTCAATAAGTAATGAAAGGAGACTGTTTCTTTTTAAAGTTACCCATCCTTCATCTTCTTTCAGTTTTTTATTCTAGTAATTTGTTCTGTATAGTAGTTTAGGTTCCCACAGGAAATTCAGTGGTTTTTTCTCATTTCTTTGAACAACTGCCCCTCAAACTGTATCAACATTCCTTTGAAAGTTCCTTCAGTTTCAAAACGACCGCTGCTGAAAAACAAACTTGGGCTTGTGGAACTTATTATTTAGATTCGAACAAACATGTTTTTTCTTCTTCTTTTTGGAGTAGTTTAGATAATGATAATACTTGTACTCTTAAGAACAGTCAAACAATGTGTACATCCACCATTCAGATGTAGCATCCCAGATTTTGTTAAAATTCAAACTCTGTCTTCTTTTTCCCCTCACCCTCCTTCTCTCCCTAACCCTCTCTCTCTCTCCCTCTCTCTCTCACACACACCAGCCCTATTAGAATTTATATTCTGTACACTGATTAGGAGCCCTGGTGGTGCAGTGGTTAAATAATTGTACTGCAACCAAAAGGTTGTGAGTTCCATCAAGATTGACTCAGCCTTCCATTCTTTGGAGGTCAGTAAAATCAGTACCCAGCATGTTAGCTGCAAAATGCTAATTAACTTGTGAACTGCTCAGAGACTGCACTAAGCACGATGGGGCAGTATATAAGTACAGTATGATCGCTTTGTTTTTGCTTTGCTTTAAATTTTACATTATTTGTTACTGTTCTTTAAAACCATATACAGTGGAACCCCAACATACAAACGGTTCGACATACAAAAAAATTCAACATAGAAATAGAAATTCTGGGTAAAAAAAATTGACATACACATTTTTAATAGTAAAAATTCAACATACAAAAAATATACAGTGACATCTAGTGGCCTCTTCTGGTAATGCAATGTGTTTTCAACACAATTTTTTCCACATACAAATACAGTAATACCTCGGATAACGCTAAGACTTGGTTCCACAAATCTTGGTGATATCAGATTTTTAGTGTTATCCAATGCATGTTAAAATCCTATGGGATGGATCGGATAACGTTAAAGCTCCATAGAGATACATTGTAACTGCACAAGCTTTAGCGGTTATTATCCGATCCATCCCATAAGACCTTAACGTTATTTGATCCAGTTCTCCTCCCCAGATTACTTAATGTTATGCGATTTTAGCGTTATCTGATCCAATCATTATCTGAGGTATTACTGTAACCTTGTGGAACAGAAAAAAATCATATGAAGAGGTTTTACTGTATACCTAAATGGTTTGGGGCCTTGTTAACTGTTGGACCAGTGGTCTCTGCCCTTCATATCTGAACCTGGCTATTCTGTGGAGGGTTATCACCCCTTGAGAAGCTAGAAAATCTCAAACAAGAAATCAGGCATTCTTTGTGGTGGGCCCTGGTTTTGTGGAATGCCCTCCTTGCAGAGTGGCATCTGGTTCCATTGATACTATCCTTCAAGAAGCTTTTGAAAACAGCCCTTTCTTAGGTATGTTTTTGGAGGTAAAGTTCTCCCTTGCTTGAAAGACAGTTGTGTCCAACTCAAGGGTGTTCACTTCCATTTAGAGCTAAAGAGCAAGCACTCTCTTTGTCTGCAGATATTTTCATGTTTATGTGACAGGCATTACTTGACACCAAAGTGGATGAAATGGGATTATCTTTCCCACCAAAGTGGTACCTATTTATCTACCTGCAATTCCTTGCTTTCGAACTGCTAGGTTGGCAGGAACTGGGAAAGACAATGGACAGGCACTTCATCACATAGAGCTCAGGTCTTGAATTGTAGGCATCTTAACCACTAAGTTATACTTGCCTCTTAATTAACTTTTCTTTGCTTTTTCTAACAGCTTGCTAGTACATTTTGTTATTTCTGAGCCAATTATGCCAAGTAATGCTGTTTTATTATTCTCACTTGTTAATTTTTATTTGAGTCTGTTGTTTTCCTTCCACCTTGTTTGTTCCTTTTTACTGGTTGTGAGGGCATATATGTCTATTCTAGTTTTAACTTTATGCTGTTCACTGCTCAGGGTTTGTTCACTAGTAGATGGTATGAAAATGATGTAACATAAATATCACTACACTGTGTGTTAATTTACGATTTATACAATATATTAGAACTAGCACATGACTAGAAGTGAAGTTCTAATAGGAATAAAACATAAGTAAGTTACATAAATCAGTACTGATATGGTTGCTTGATTAAAACTCCATCATGGGTGAAGAGATTGTACACATTTAGTGTGTGTGTGTGAGGGGGAGGGGAGAAAAAGAGAGTTAGAGAGAAAAAATGAAAACATACCATGCTTCACTAGAAATGCTTAGAGCAGGGGCTCTTAGCCTACAGCCCACGGGTCGGATCCGGCCAACGGCACAAAGTAATCCATCTCCCACCCTCACTACAGCCACCACAGCTGGAATAAGCTGCAGACTTGTTTACGGCTGTGGTAAAAACATTTATGACAGCTGTAAATGGCAGGGGGGCTACCAGTCTTTCCCCCCCCCCCAGCTCTCTGAGGGAGCGTGACCCATTCCCATATTTGAAAAGGTTGAGAATCCCTGGCTTAGACTGATTTACATAAATACCCTATTTTTCTCACGTTTTTAAAACTTTGAGTTTTATGTCCCAGACCATGATGCATTGAAATAGTGATTCTTCCATTATGCCCTTTTCTAGTTTCATGGTAAAACTTTAATTATTAAAGTACAGCTGTATTATTTCTATAAAAAAAAACACTTCAAGGATGCAAGTTGCCTTCTTATCTTATTTGTATTCATGCAACTCAGAAAAAAATTATTGTCTTTTATGAGTTACAGCCATACGTATTGTTAGTTACCTTTACTCCCAATTACTGTTAAAAATGGTTGGTCTCTAGAACTAACAGTACATAGCTACCTCTACTGGCCGATTCCCCTGGCCTTTTTTACCTACAGAAAAATGTTCAGCTTGTTAATAAAAACCTGGATTTGAATGGGTAGGTTAATGTGAAATATTTTAAGTTTCTGTTAATTCAAAACATATCATGGTTTACTTTGAAAACTTGTGGGAGATACCAGACCTGAATGCTAAGCCTTCCATAACAAGGGTTTCAAATAATGCTTAAATTGACCTTGTAGAACAGATTTAAAAGTGTGGGGAGGAGGGAGGCAGATGTATCTCATGGCAGTTGACCCCTAGATGTGCCTACCCCATAAAGTTTCCTCAATAAACCAATTAGGGTAATTGTAATGTTTATTTTAGATACCTAATTCCTCAACTGACTTCCCCTAGAGATTTTCTGCTGTAAAACTTGTTATTACTGGTTGTAAATAACTCATCAATTTCCATGCCCAATGAACCTCGCCCAGCTACTCCAGGTCTCCAATACCAAAAATGTATTTAAAAAATTGTTGTTCAGTCGCACAGTCGATTCCGACCCTTTGCGACCCCATGGACCACTGTCTGCCAGGCACTTCTGTCCTCCACCATCCTCCTGAACTCACTCAGCTTTGTGCCCATTGTGTCTACAATACCATCTAGCCATCTCATTTTGGGCCACCCCCTTCCTCTTTTGCCCTTCCCCCTTCCCAGCATCAAGGCTTTCTCAAGCAAATCATCTCTTCTCATTTGATGTCCAAAGTACTTTAGCTTCATCTTTACTACTTGACCTTCAAAGGAGCAGTTAGGTTTAATTTCTTCTAAGATTGACCTATTTGTTCTCCTTGCTGTCCAGGGGACTCTCAAAACTCTCCTCCAACACCACATCTCAAAGGCATCTATTCTTCTGCGCTCAGCTTTCCTAATGGTCCAGCTCTCACAACCATACATTACCACCGGAAATACCATTTCTTTCACTATATGAATTTTTGTTTGCAAGGTGATGTCTCTACTTTTCACTCTGTTCCCCAGGTTTTTCATCGCTTGCCTCCCAAGAATCAGTCGCCTTTTTATTTCATGGCTGCAATCACTATCTGCAGTGAGCTTTGATCCTAGGAAAGTAAAATCTGTCACTGCTTCTACTTCTTCCCCATCTATTTTCCAGGGACTGATAGGGCCTGTTGCCATGATCTTGGTTTTCTTTATATTGAGTCTTATAAATGTATTCCAAGATATCCACTCTTATGTCTGTCGAAGTGGACCTGGTCCACGAAAGCTAACATTAAAATACTGGAGTTAGTCTTTAAGGTGCCACAGCTTTTTTATCTTTTGTTTTGTTTACTCTCTGATATGCTTGCACAGACTAACACAGCTACCACTTCAAATATTGCTTAAATTGAATCACTAGATCATAAAGAGCTTATTCTTCACCTGTTGTTGCTGCTGCTGCTGCTACTGCTACTGAGTCGCCACGGCGAGTGGGCGGCAATATAAATTTGAACTAATAAATAATAAATAAATACTGCTCCTCCTCCTCCTACTACTACTACTACTAGACTATATTCAGATCAGTTCCTCTGATTTTGAAGTTACATTTACAATTCAACTATCAGCTGTATTAGGATTCTAGTAGTCATGTCCTGATTTTAGATGAAATCTTGGGCATTGTCCTTGTCACAGACTCTGCATTTTTAATTACAGATATGCTTCTTCAGAAAGCTCACAATGATGTATGATCCATGCTCAGTCCATACCTCTCTGGCTGTCCATATTTCTTTCTTTCTTTCTTTCTTTCTTTCTTTCTTTCTTTCTTTCTTTCTTTCTTTCTTTCTTTCTTTCTTTCTGTCTGTCTGTCTGTCTGTCTGTCTGTCTGTCTGTCTACTACATGGAATCCATTCCTTTTTTTTTTGCTGATTTTCCCTAGAACTACACATGTTTGTGACGCACCTATACAGACACATTTAATACACTATAGCAGATCTCTTGCATATTCCCAGCTATAATTTTCACATGTCAATCTTTGTTAGATAGCTGGTCCTTGTAAATCTCAATATGTGCTCCAGCTAGATTGCTTCAACCAGTCAGCTAGACGGTCCTAGACTCCATTTGGATTATTGTTGTTGGATATGCACCTATATTACTTGACATGTAATTAAGTGAATATGTGAAATCTTTATCTTAAAGGTGAAGATAGGTATGGAAAATCTTGTTCTATGTGCTCTGCCGCTTGACTTGACTGTTTTTATGAATGCACTCCATGTATTGGCAGTGAAGGAAGATATAGCAAACTTCAGTGCAGATAGCAAGAGTAAAAAAATCAGCTTGCAGAGATAGACTGTGATTGAGGTGATTTATTGTTAGTAGATTGCCCTTGATTTCTCAGAGTGAGCAGGCAAAATGCTAATTAAGCCTGAGCAGATGTAAGTTCAACTATCTGAGAAGCTCTGGTTATCATTTTGTTGGGAAATACTGAGAATGTGTGTGAAGTTATTGGGATTCAGTAATTAAACTTCTGAACAATACTGCTCACTAGCTACACAAGTGAGCACAATCCAACTCATATTAAGAAACTAAAAACACAAAGCTTTAATTTAGTGCTTAAGGAAATGGTTTTGACATCAAAGAGAATAACATCTATGAAATTTTGCACAGCATTATGTTCCATATTCTATTGATTTACTTGGCAAAAAGTTAAACATAGAGTTAATTCTCTAGAGTTGAACAAGTGGAGCTTAGAAATGATGAGCTAGAGCAGGCATTCACAACCTATGGTTCACAGGCTGGTCCTGGCCCGTGACACCAATTCATCCAGCCCACGCCAATCTTGCCACTCCCAAAAGTGTAAAACACACCCGTGTATGCATAGAATGCTGACCAGACCAATCAGCTGTCTGGGGTGTGTGGTCAGGCCTGTGACCTGAAAACATTGAGAACCTCTGATCTAGAGGGAAATCATGCCCGGATCATTATCTATCATATTATTTAACTATCAATAAACTACTCAAATGGAGCACTGAAAACTGCAGTTGCTGCTACTACATATTGCAAACTATTTATAAAGAACATTGAAACTTATTACTGTTCCTTCTGCTTTTTTAACACAAAGAACCAACAATGAGTTGTGTGCTAAATAATTCTTTGTCACTTCAAAAGTTTCTTTCTCTTTCTCTCTCCCCTGCTCCCCACTACAGCACGGAAAAGGATATGCTAGTCAATTCTACGGGACTTACCTGAAGCAGCATGATTTGCACAAAAGTCGACCAACAAAAGCATCAACTTTTCAACTTCATTATCTTGGCCATCGGATTTTGTGTGAACTGAAGAATTACTGTGCTGTTCGAGACATCGTGGCCAATAATAGGACCTAATTGCTCTCAGCAGGCCTGAGAAATGAGTTGAAATGTATGGAACTGTAGGAACTTCATGAGGCCACAGATTTTGCCTCTCTGATCATTGTGTGCCTGTTTACAGCACTATATAGCTCTCTCTTTCTCTTTCTCTCTCCAAAATGTCACTGAGCCCTTTAGATGTTTATATTCGCCACAAGAAGCCAATCGTACAGATTTAAGAAAAAGGAAACATGCATTATAAATGCAATATCACTGTTTTAAACTTGACTGTTTTCTATTATTTTTGTGTGATCAAGTGTCCCCCCTCCCAAACTATTTCAACTTTACAAAAGAAATTGTGAATCATGTTCCTTTCACGTGTGGGTCATGAAAATGTTGTTAATCTACAGGCCCACAAAGTATCAAAGACATTCTGTAGTTTATACACCGTGTTGCAAAGTGTTTACTGTACTATTTCAAAGCTTCTAAATAAATATAAAATATATATATTATATTACATATAATTTTCCGGGAAATGTGGTACCATTTAGTTGATTTTTAAATGAATTCATATGAATCCACACCATACACTAAAGTGAGAAGGTAATTCAGGGTCCTTAAATTATCCTTGCCTAAAAATAAAATAAATCTTTAATAATAATTCCCCAATTTTTGTACTTTGGTCAATCCTGTTTGTCCTTGTTAAAAAAAAAAGAGCTGTAAGCAACAACATTTTTTTCTGAAAGTTGTACTGAATTTTCAATGCCAAAGATACAGCTGTCAATTATTATGAAAATGAGCACTGACTATGTACTGTCAAAGTATATATATTTCAACCTTCATTATTTTGATTCTATTTCTATGGCTTTTAATTTGGAATCAAAAACAACTTTTTATAAAGGCTCTATAAACGCACATGTATATGTTGTTAAAAAATACACTGGATTTCTGTACATTTTGCAATATAGAATACGTTGTAACTGAAGACCACAATTTTAAGAACCCCCTCCCTCCCTTCCAACTAATATCTGACTTGCATAGTTCTAACAATGTATCTCGTGGTGGTGGGGAATCAATCACAAAGTCATGTGTGATGGAAGTCCATTAATTAGTTTAACACAAAAACAATCTGAATTTAGGAGTAGTTTACCATCTTCACTCATAAACAGGTTAATCCCATCTTTATTGTTTTTATAGTAATTCTGGGGTTTGGAAAAACTAAGAAATATTATTTTTATTAGAAAAACAATAAATTGTCAACAACTCAACATGTTGCAAAGTAAAAATTACCTTTACTTTCTTTGCTTCTAATTATAAGTTTCATTGAGGGGAGGGGAATGAAATATAGAAATTTCATCCTTCTCTCCTACATTCTGCTGACTTTATTTCCTAACAACTATACATCTCAAAATTAATAAACTGTGCCTGTGATAGTCACAGTTGTTTCAAGTTGAAGATAATTTATTGGATGCAGTGTCCTTTTGAAAGAGTAGAAAACATCCTATTTTATTTTGGAAGGTTTTGGATTGTAACCAAAGACCATAAATTTGCTTTCTTGGTCACAAAGAATGTTTTCACAGGGTAATATATGACTTGGTATAAGTAAGGGTGGAGAAAAATGTTTCCTAAACACGTCTTTAAAGAAATAGAAAAAATATTGTTGGTAGAGATATTTTAAATTAGTTGTAATGTGCAAAATGAAAATCTAGGCATGAAGTCTTCCCAGATCACTTTACTGGAGAGCGCTATTACTCATATGGCTATGTTTATGCTTCCATATGGGTGTGCATCACAGCTCCAGCATCTTGAAATTGTTCTAGAGCAATCTCTAGAATAGGCACTAGAGTTTAGTCCTGAAACACTCCGGGACATTTCTTACAGTGAAAATTGCTTTAACCAAATTTCCTCTAGGAATGCGTTGAATGCAATTTCCCATAGGAATGCATTGAAAATCAAAATATATTAACTGAAATGTGGTTTCCCATAGGAATGCATTGAAAACCAATTAATCCATTCTGAAAAAAATTCTGTAAACTGAGCCACTATTTTCTGTGGATTTCCTTTTGTTATGCGATTTTTATTTTAACTGAACCATTTGTTAACTGAGGTTTCACTGTAATTGGAAATCAGTTCTGACTTGTGATGCCCTAGAGTTTGCTGGACTTAAAGTATTCTAGTACAGTAAAACACCGGATAACACTAAAACTTGGTTCCACAAGTATTGGTGTTATCCGATTTTTAGTGTTATCTGATCCATGTTAAAATCCTATGGGATGGATCGGATAACGTTAAAGCTCCATAGAGATACATTGTAACTGCATAGGCTTTAGCAGCTGTTATCCGATCCATCCCATAGGACCTTAACGTTATTCGATCCAATTCTCCTCCCCAGATTACTTAATGTTATGCGATTTTAGCATTATCCAATCCAATTGTTATCTGGTGTTTTACTGTACTACTAGTCTAGTCACCTCTTCTGGTACGGTTATGGGCTGTGCATCTCGGACAATTGGCATGGAACAGAACTCCATCAGCCACATATGATCTGATTTTGCTGACCCCTATCCAGAGGCACTGTAGGTATTTGAAAGATTATACCAGTTATTTTGAATATTTCTAAATTATTTGTACCTTGACAGGAATTTATTTTGGATTCTTTAACAATGTATATTACACATAAAAGCATAAAAAGCACAGGGATTACCTATTGATTTTAAACAGGTACAGGTGTAATTTATTTTTACTTTAGATGCAAGTTTTGGTTATCTCTCTGGATTGTTAGTTTCACCGGGGAAATGTGCTATTTTAGAATTCAAATGTGCGATGAATATTTCATTTAAAGAATTATGTCAAGCTGTTGTTGGTTTTGAGCCAAGGAATCAAAATGCCCTCTTGGAATTGATTTTGTTTATTTTTATGGCCTCTTTCTACAGAGGTAAATACTGTAAAATAGGGTTGTTTTTAGTCCTGTGAGGAAAAGCCCACATTTCCGTTTTTATAGACTATTAAAGTGTTTTTATTTACCAAAAATCTCCCTCACATTTTGCATGCAACATTTGGGGGAAAATATTCATGATAAACCATGATTTTATGTGTATACTCCAAAACACACACACTCTCTAGATCCTTGATGGCGAACCTTGGCACTCCAGATGTTCTTGGACTTCAGTTCCCAGAAGCCAAAGCACCCTGTGAACCCACACGAATGGGTTTACTGCGATTCATCCTGCCCGCACTGCCATTGTCGTTCTCGGAGCAACTAAGGCAGTGTGGGCCGGATGAATCACAGTAAACCCATTCATGTGGATTCACAGAATGCTTGGGCTTCTGGGAATTGAAGTCCAAGAACATCTGGAGTACCAAGGTTTGCCATCACGGATCTAGATAATGGATTGTAAGAAAGAGACCTGTATATACATCCATTTATTTTCTGCTTTAGACTTTCCTAATGTTTGCAGTGGCATATATGAACAGCACAGGTAAGATCAGTGGAAGCTTTACATGGAGGGACATGATTTACTTGTTTTTACAAGATAGAGCTGCCACAAAAAGAAGCTATGCTCATTTTTGGAAGGGAAAATTGAGAGGACTTCATTTAATGCTCACTGAATTGCCAGTAGAAAGAAGAGTCAATAGTTACCTTATGCTATGGTAACACTGCTGGAAAACCACATATGAAATCACCAATGTGGATGCCTCCCATGGCCAGTTCTGTCTACCTAAAATCTTTTCTAACAATCAGAGTTTGCTCTAATAGCACTTGGGGGGGAGGGGGGAATTCACCACATGAAACTAATGTGACTAATGTGATGAAAACCATATCACAACCAAGTAACTATATCAAAGAGATAACATGCCAGTAGAATCCATTTGTTTCTGCATTCAGTTTATGATTCTCAAGGGAGTGTTTGCAGCAGCTTCTGAAATAGTGTGAAGAATTGCTTATATAAAATTTAGGAGCACCAAGTGCAGACCTCAAGTTATCTTGCTTCCAACCAACATCATCCACTTAAAAGAGAACCAAACTGACTAGATTATTTGATGCCAAATACTCTTTTTCATGGAATAGTCTTGCTATGTCTGGAGAAAGATGGGAAATAATAACCTGTATTTAGCATATATAAGTAATTTCCATATATTGAATTGCTGCCATATCTAATCTTTCTTGTAAAGCAGGGTGTCCAAACTAAGACTTGTGGGCCGGATCTGGACCATTGTGCCAAATCATCCAGCCCACACTGCCCTTGTCGCTCCTGGAAGCAGAAGTGAAATGAACATGCACATGCACAACATGCTGCCGTAAATGACCCTCAGCAGTCGTAAATGTGTTTATGACAGCTGCAGGTGTATTTATGACAGCATTTTGCACATGCATGGGTGCATTTTACTTCCACTTCCAGTGGGAGGAACCATGAGAACAGCCCACAGCCTAAAAAGTTTGGGCACCCCTGTTACGAAGACTCACTTTTAAATGAAGGGTTTGCCTAATTTGCTTCCTGCAGAAAAAGGGGTAGTTTCTTGTTTTACTGGACTTTAGTTATAATGTTTTACTGTGTTGCAGATGTATGTAAGGGACAAACGTTACTGCCCTAATCCACTGACCACACTCCTTTGTTCAGCATGTGGTACTGATTCTGAGATCTACTGATTTTAACAAAAGAACCACTTTTCACTCTGTTTTGATCAGTTTGCCTCTCATGAAACTTGGTAAAAAAAATGGAGCCTCTCCTGATGAAAAAAGGTAAAGTTTCCTGTTACAACAAACAGAGAAGATCAGAGTTCACAGTTTCACAATGTTTTCTTGATTCTGGCCAGTAGAATTAACTTGCAATTATTTGTGATAATATTATTATATAAACAGACATAGTAAATAAATACATCTTGTCATGTTGGAGCATGAGAAGCTTCCTTGCTGAATCAGATCATCAATTCAACATAGTTCAGAACTGACCATCAAGCTCTACTCAGGATACTTTCCCATTCCAGATTCCATCCCCAACAACTCCAATCTCAGATCATCTGAACATCCCCTTCAAGATTCCATCCCAAACATCTCCAGTCTGAAAAATGGTTCTTCTCTCCTTTCATAAAGAGCCCTTAGCATAGCCAATGTTGATCTAGATGGACCAATGGTTTCACTTGGTGTAACACAACTTCCAGTACCCTTTAAAATATGTTCATTGTCTGTGATCATTGCTTAATTCATGTTTTACACAGGTCTCAAAATATTGAGTGAAAAATCTGTGAAATACATAATACAGATCAATTCACACACACACACATATCCACAGGCTCAGTAGCCATAGTATCAGCTAGCCACAGGTCAAAAATGTCAAATAAAAATCCTAAAATACATAATGTATTTCTATTTCTATGGCATATTATCAGGGCTGGTCACCAGAGGCCACTGTCTGCAATGTAAAATAGAGGGTTGACTATTATCCGCAGTTTCAGGTATCTGTGATAAGTTTTAGAACATATTACCCATTGATATTGGGCTTCGACCTGTATATATATTTACAAGGCACATTACCACAACTGGCCACAAAAGACAACTATTTAATATACAATGTAATGTTGAGAAGGAATGGATTGTGTTTCTAGGGAAATCATTTCCTGAGCAGACCTGAAAGAGTGATGGAAGTATTTGCAGCACACCTTCCCTGCTATATGACTCAGGTATGTGAGATATTCACTGATTTCTGTGGTTTTAGTTATCTATGGAAGTTCTTGGAGTGTATCCCTTATAGATACAGGGTTCACTTGTATTAAATTTTTAACATAAATTTTGCAGGCCGATTCCTTCTTCTGCCGTTGATTAATTCCAGTCACAGATTTGTCTGCCTACAAATTTTCCTGGAAGCAAAGGGATGTTCATATGTATTAATATACCTGCTTTGATTAGAGTGAGCAGAGAATCTCATGCATATAATTTCTTTATATTTACCAGTGCAGCCAAAATGCTCTGAACTGGTTGCAGATTCTCTGAATTAATCTGACTACAGGGAATGAGTTCATTTCTCCACTCTAACAAAAGTTTTGTGTTCTGTGGTACAAACCACTTCTACTTCCTGGTGGACATTCATCACAGTGAACATTTAAAAACAAGTTTACTTTTTGTAACAGGATATTAAAATACTTATGACAGATGATTAATTGAAGAAGAAATGTTACTTAAACTGTTTGTACAATATACAAACAGACCATTAAAAATTTAATATAACATTTACAAGAAGTCTCTTCAAGACTCCCCCATCACTGATTTGTTAATAAGTCTTATTATAAAATTGTAATGTGTTTATATAATTACTATGTTCCCTGTACACAGACCAAATCTATTCCTGGGGATCTGTGTTGTTGTTTATTTAGGTATCCTTCTGGGGCATTGACAAGAGTGAAGTTTGATAGCTTTTGGAACTATAATTGTTTCAGAATTTGATTTTGCTTAGTTCAGAAGACTGAAAGTGTACAAAAAGAAATTAAGTTCTATCAATACAATTTCTATAAAACAAATTATATCCTCTACAAAGTTACCCTAGGCCAGGGAAAGTTATTTTAAGTTGCAACAAGTCGTAGGATAAAACTCAGAATAAAACACCAAAATATTTGACATAAACAAATTAAATAATCATTTCTGACATGCTAGATCTAGTAAGCAACAGGTATTATTATAAACAGTATGTTGATATTATTCATTTAGAATATTTGTAAAACAATTTATAAGGAGTTATGTTCTAATGCAACAAAATTCTCATGCTTCAAATGTAGGCATAATTTAATCCTAAAATATTTGAAGCCCAGTGAACAATGTCAATTTAGCACATTTTTAATGAAGTTGGCATAGCATCATTACCTGTCTAAAAAAATTATATGACTCTAGATTATTTTGTGCTGATGCAATTATGTTTATGAGTCTAAATGATTTTACATTCATAAAATTAATAAACATGCTCCACACATAAAAGATACAAAGAAATGATGGGTTTATAACCAGATTTCTTCACAGGCCCATTGTCTATATAACAAAATTAATAAACCTGCCCTCAGAATTACAGTTGTTCTAAATGTGGATTTCAGGAAAAACAGAACACACTTGGTGGTTTTTTGTTTGTTTGTTTGTTTGGAATAAGACTTTTTTTCCATTCTGATTTATGGAAACCCATGTAGTCTTCTGAAGTTTCTTTAAATCTTATTCAATATTTCAATAAAAGAATATGAGAATGATTCTTTGTCTTGCAAATGTATGATTTAAAAAGAGAGAGAAGTGGTGGTTGGGCTGTTTGCATCTTGTATCCTTTTCCAATGGGGAAAAGGCCTTGCTATCCCTTACTCACAAATGCTACAAGTTTTCCAGTGTTCGGAGAACCTTAGCAGATACACTACTATATCGTGATGGCCTATCTTAACCATAAAATAGATTTCTTTCCATCCCTTCCTTGATTCTCATAAGTAGTTTCAGACAGGGTAGAGCAAAACAAAATTTTAGTACACATGCAAAAGCCAACTTGTATGTATTTTGATCAGAATGCACATTTAATTGCTTAGTTGCTGAGTTTAGATTACTCTGCTTAAAACACTGCCTGGTTTAAATCATGAGAAACATATTTATTGTTAAATATTTAAACACATTCAAGTTTAAAAACTATTATGTTAAAAAAAAACACCCACTCTAATTCTGTGTAAATTATCTGGTGTTAAAATGTTACTTTTGTATCCTAAAAACCAAGCAAAGAGTATTTTTCACAGAAGCAGAGGATATCACACTTTAACTTGACTTTTTCCTCCATAAGATAGTTTAATTGATAATCTTTCACTGGCATCTTCCAAGATTCTTAGCAGCCTCTGGTTGATTGATTTCTGCACCACAACCATAGTGCGGTTCGAAGGACCTGTGGGGTACCGAGATCCTTTGGTTTCAGTTGTTCTAGCCATTAATTTTAGTCACCCACTGGCTGGGCTGTCAGTGACATGTTTGCCTCCCCAACTTAGCTAGCCTTGACTAGATTTTTTTCCTACCTCAGGGGTGGCCAACCTTTTCACACCGCAGACCTGACCATGCCACCAGACAGCTGAGCAGGCTGGACCACATCCCCAGAAGAAGGCACATTTACAGCTGTTGTAAATGCAGCCCCTTCTGTGTTTATGAGAGCCATGGGCACATTTTACAGCTGACATAAAAGCACCCACTTCCACTTGCAAGTGTGACAGAGATGGCAGTGGGCCAGATGGAATGTCATTATGGGCCAGGTATGGCCCACATGCTGTAGCCTGAGAACCCTTGCCCTAGCTGAAATGTAACTTTCTTGGGGCTGTGGCTTGTATTTAACTTCTCCTGCTTTACTGTTGGTCTTTTGTCTACTATGTGTCTACTAGCAGCTACTGTACAACACAGAGAGAAGTCTTAGTCTTTTTCTTTCTCACAATAAGTCCATGGACATGAGGTCTATTATTAATCTCTGGTAAAGACCAAATACAATTATGTTATACAGTACTGACATTACTGATATAACTTCCCAGAATTTCAGGCAGAAAACAGCAGTAAAAATGTTAGGATTCCAGGTAGTTTGTATGAGGGAGTGATCTTTTCATTAGCTCCAACAAATATCTGTACAAGATTTCTAAACGAAGCTTTCCTATGCAATCACTGTTTTATATTCGGAAGTACTGCTGTATTACTGGTACTGTTTCATTATTTTTGTGCTAACAGTGGTGTTTCATTGTGAAGTACCTTACCACCCGTCAGCTTATATATAAACCAAGTGCTCCATAATGCACTGTAAAGCAGGATTTCTCAACATTTTCAGGTCACGAATCTGACCATGCCCCTCTGGATAGCTGATCAGGCAGGTCATGTAGTTCCTCCCACCTGAAGCAGAAGTAAAACATGCTCACACATGCACAGAACATATTTACAGCAGTGTTCTGTGCATAAGCAGGTGCATTTTACTTCTGCTTCTGGGAGCGGCATGGGCAACAACGTGGGTCAGATAAATTGCCATCGAGGTCCAGGTCTGGCCCCTAGCTCATAGGTTGTGAATGCCTGCCATAGAACAACAGAAAATTTATGCAGTCTTCTGACTTAGCTTTGTACACTTGGATCATTTTTCTATGGTAAGACAAGGTCACCTTCTAAAAGATTATGTAGCCAAACACATTGTGTTGTTGCTATCTATAACATTACAGTACTGCACCAACTCTCTTTTCAAGTTTGATGAAGTTTGGAGTTATGTCCTCCCAAATCACTAACCCAAGTTTTCCCCAAAGCAGCTGATGGTGGCTTAAGACTTTTGCTCAGTACTCTCTGTTTCTCAAAGATGGATGATAGTTTTAACTTTGCTCTCACTGATGCATATTAATGGGCAACCATGCCTTGCCATGTCAAGGGACAGAGTATGTTATCCATAACTCTGCAATGGCAAATGGCCATTTAGAGTAAATGGTGTGGCTCAGTCATCTCACTCATATCCATCCCCTTCCTGTAGGATCTTACTTTTGTTTCATTCGTCATTTCCCAGCCTCAAACTTTGTGTGAGCATGGGGGAAGGAGAAAAGCGAAGGATGTAGTAGCAGGCTGCCATTGGTGAAACTGCCCACCTGTGGCTGCCATAGCATATGTCAAGCTACAACAAACACTTGCCACAACTTCCAAAACAAGTGGGGTGGGGAGAGAAATAACTATTTTTAGTTATTTCTTTGTTTGTCTATTTATTTTGATTTGTTTATATCACTTAGAATATATTTAGTAGATGATGAGTTATGTTTTCTAAGGATTTGTACACAGTTCCCAATATCATATTTTATTTAGATTCATTCCTCTTTCCTGGGACAAAAATAGAACTCATATGTGTGCCTGATTATTGAAAAATACAAGAAGAGTATCCTGTTTCCTCATACTTGATTAATATGTGCTTTTTCAGGCTAGGGAACAGTAAGAGAATGGAATAAATTCACAAAAGCATTGAAGCCAATTTAGTGATGATAATGGATTATGGATAGTAGAGATCAATATGACGATATTGTCAGTGAGGCTGCAACAAAACATAGATTCAGTCAGGGGATCAGATCCATACAATGTACCCACCTGTTCAAGACCTGCACAAGAAACTCAGAGAATCTGAGTGAAGGTAGAAGTTTAACCCAAAGAACTAGAAACTGAGGATTAATGTGCCATGTTTCATCACAGTTATGTAAAGATCCTTTATCCACAAGAAGGGGATTCTGGCTACATAATACTATATATGGGCAAGTCCACCCATCTACACATCCATATTCCCATTTCTGCTCACTGTGTAATGATTACTTCAGGAATTAAACAACTGGATTTTCACTTCAGTGAATGACTGCTTTTGAAAATGTCTGTATTATTAATGAAACTTTGTGACACTGAGAAAATAACTTCATGAAGAAAGAAACAAAATGATGAATAAATTGTCACTATTAAACATTTAAGGTAATACAGTATATTGTTTTATCTCCTCTCACAGCAGTTGTTGGATAATTTTATGGTACCATGTTGTTGTTAAATGCTAGCAAATCATTACTGACTTATAGCCACCCTCTATGAATGAGCAATCTCCAAAATAGCCTGTCCTGAACAGCTGTGTCAGCCCTTATAACTTAAGCTGCTTGCTTTCCTTTAGGGAATTAATCCATCATATTTGATCTTCCTCTTTTCCTGCTGTGTTCAAACTTTTCCAGCCTTGTTCTCTTTTCCAGAGAATCTTGCTTTGCTGGTTTGCAATAGTATCCACTTGTTTGTCTTTCTAGTAGTTCAGGGTATCCACAAAGCAATTCTTCAACATAACATTTCAAAACACCCCCCCCCCCCAGTCAGATTTCTTTGCTATTTGACTTTCACACTCATACATGGTGATAGGAAATACATGGCTCTCCATGTCTATTTGTCTGTTCACCAGCCTGGCAGTCTGTTCTCCTCTCTTGCCTTGGTGCCAAAAAATAGAAATAAAATGCCTTATCCATGTGTAGGCTGAGAGAAACTCATTTGTATAACAATTGCTATCATATATACTCGACTATAAGTTGCCCAAATATAAGTCGGGGCAGCTAATTTGGACCTCTAAAACTAGGTACAGTAGTGTCAGTGGGTTGTTTTTTTCTGTATGTTTGAATTTGCACCACTGCAGTTTTGGGACCCTTAGGGTTGTTGACCTGAGTATAAGTTGAATCCCCTTTTTGGACCTCATTTTGGGGGCTATGAAACTAGACATACTCAAGTATATACAGTATATATTATTTCCACTCTTTAAATGGAAGTCTTGTAAAACAGAGTAGAAGAATGTCCAGATATAGTATGGGGTATGACTCTCTGTGTGTATATGTGTGTGAGGGAGTGAGAGAAAAAATAAAAAGAAGAGTAAAGAATTAACTTGAATGTTGGACCTCAAGTAGAAATTGAAAAACAAAAACTTCCCATGTTCACAATACAGAAGACGTTTTAAACATTTGGTGATATTCTCCTTCACTTCTGTTCCCCTTTTTTCTCATTATGCTCTTCTCGTTTAACACTGTTTATTCAGGTTCACCTTAGCAGTCTTTTCTCCAGGGAGAAACCAAAAGGTGTTGATTTCCTCTTTTCAGGCTGGATACCTTCTGCTTTGCTCATTCCCACCTGAAGGTACTGTTAACACATCAATGGAAACCATCATTCCCTGATGTCTCGTCACTCTTCAAGAGATCACATTTCCTTTTGTTCCTTGCATTCCGTCTTTTAGATAATTTCTCCCGGAATTTTCAATCTTTAATAAATATATAATCCACAAAGTGCTTTCATCTATTCATTAGATTTTCATACTGCCTCAGGAAATGACTTTTTTGCCTTCCATAAATATGTCAGCAAATCTGTTTACATCATTCATGAGGAGGAGAAGGAGGAGGAGGGTTCTACTTTGTTACCATTTCAGTAACTCTGTGTGAAACTGCTTGCACATTTTTGCAACACATCATAAAAATCTTATTTCCTCCTGTTCACCATGGCTTCTAAACTGCTTTTGTAACTGGTAACAAGAGATTCTGTTTTAAAACACAAGTGGAAAAAGAAAATATATGGTCAGAATGGAAATCATTGCATAGTACCTGAAGGATTCAATGTTACAATCATGTATACAGCAAAAGTAAAAAAAAGTAAAAAAAGAAAAGGCAATTCTTGGTTGAATGAAAAAGATGTATCCATATTCAGCTGTGTATCCTGAATCCAAAGGAGGACAGAAGTAAATGAGGATTGACTAGATACTGTAGCTAGATGTGTTGTAGCAGATCGACTAAGATGACAAGTTTGCACTGCTTTGGAAACTGAAATTGAATATTATAGGGTGGTCTTCCTCTTCTTCCGTCTCATGTCTGCCATAATGAGTAAAGGTAAAGGTTTCCCTTGCTCGAAAGCCAGTTGTATCTGACTCTAGGGTTCAGCGCTCATTTCTGTTTCAAACCCGAAGAGCCAGCACTGTCTGCTTCTGCAGATGTTTCCATGGTCATGTTCAATGTCATACTGCTTGCCTTTTACAAAGTCTTTGAGTAGCTGCATTGTCCAGTTGGGAAAAAAATCATATTAGACTCCCTGATCTATAGTAACTGCAATATAGATTTATACATGATTTTGTGAAGCAAGTAAATATTTTGCCTCAGTTAAAAGTTTTTGACTGCCCTGCAAGAGAAGCAAATAGTTAATTACTTGTTGGTTTTTTCTTTTCTTTTTGCTATCTGGGGTGGAAGAACTGTCTCACATGAAAAAAAAATCCTGGGCAATTCCCACTGGACCTCATTTTAAGTTTTGCAGACAATGCATCATAAATAGGGTTGGTGGGAATAATATTTGACTCTGGCAAAAATGTAACATACAGTGGACAAGGGGAATAATACAATGAGTAGGAGAGATAAATGAAAAGTGAGCTGGGCCTGGAAAAATCAGCTAATATATGGTACCTACTGGCTGGCTAGCTCAGTAAGTTAGAGCACCTGTCTTTGGAGCCCATCTGAGAGAGCAGTTCACCACTATAGCCCAGGGTACCCCGAAAGAAAAGAATGGTGTACCTCTTTGGAACAGTCTATACCTAGAAAACTTTGGAAAGGATTACCATAAATTGCCATCAACTGGACAGGTAAAGGTCTCTCTTACTTGAAAGCTAGTCATGCCAGACTCTAGGGGATGGTACTCATAGCCACTTACAGCCAAAGAGCCAGTGACTGTAAATGCAAGAAATAGACTGCTCAAGGGAGCAATAACCCTCTATTAGGGGATGATAGATGAAGAATGAATGAATGGATGGATGCATAAATGAAATTATTTCATGAGTCTCTGCTCAAACAAGGTCCAAAATGAAAGTATTGTGAGATTTTTATGATTAACATTAAAACATTTAATGTATCTCCTAAGGGTTTAACATTACTCCAAAATACTATCCCCCAATGACAGTTAGAGCTTTAAATCAACACCATAAAATTAACTAGTTACTGCACTTATTAGTCTGGAACAAAACAGAGCAGTGATTATTTTCCTTTAATTGCACTTAAGGTCATTAATTAATACATATGCAAGTACCATTTCCTACTCTCCAGAGTCATTCCCTCATTACACTTTGTGATTCACCAAATCACACTTTTGTGAATAGTGCCTGAAACCAGTGTCCAAATGTTATTGGAAAACTGCTGAGATCCTTTTGCTCAGGTCAATTTAATTACATTGTGCTTGACAGCAACCATTGCCATTTGGGTATTGCCTTTGCCACCAGCAATTGACACCTGAGTGTTAATGAGCTAGTAATTAAGATCTGGCATAGACAAGCACATTTTCATGTTGGAGAACGGGATCTCCATGTGCTGCTTCAGTTTGGTGCTAACAGCCTTTCCTTAGACAGTTCCTAAGATTAACAAGGTTTGTAAAATGTAAACACATTACAGTTGCACAGTGTATTTTTTTTTTTTTTGGATGTTCAGACTAAACATTTCAAAACATCCCATGAGAAATGAAACTCTCCTAATTGTTTCCTACCAAGTGGATTATTTTTCCATAGTTTCAGTTTTGTTCAACCTAACATTTTAAAGTTTGTTTAAAAGTGCATAACTGACTGGAAGGTGACAGGTCAACAGTTCGATAACCGGGTATTGCATGACGGAATGAGCTCCCATTTCTGTCCCAGCTCCTGCCAACCTAGCAGTTTGAAAGCAAGAAATTGCAAGTAGATAAATAGGGACCACTTTGGTGGGAAGGTAAACAGCTTTCTGTGCGCTCCAGCATCTAGTCATGCCTGCCACATGACCACGGAAATGTCTGCAGATGCAGACAGCACTGGCTCTTCAGCTATGAAACAGAAATGAGCACTGAATCCTAAAGTCAGATACAACTGGTTTTTGAGGAAGGGAGACCTTGACCTTATATGATAATCTACCCCAAATGCATAATTACTAGTGGATGTCCAGCATGATGCACTGGGGAACAGTGATTTTGGTGCCTCACAATTATCATCTATTTCTGGCTGTATTTCGGTCACCGATTCCAAAAATGCTTTCAGTTATGCCCCATCAGCTCTAGTTTTTTTTAGATATGGCGTATTCACATTAGGCCAATCTAACCATACTGGTTTCATATATAACCAGAGGCATAGCAAGGGTGTAAGCCACCCGGGACGGAGTGAAATTTTGCCACCCTCCAAAAAAATTTCCCGCCCACCCAACCTTTTTTTTGCCCACCCAAATATTTTCCCGCCCCCAAAAGATTTTTCCACCACCACTCCCACCTCCGGGAGCCTTCGATGTGCGCCTGGAGGCAAAAAAAAAATTGTTTGAAAAAAATTGGGGGAAACTACTGTACATCACTCACATACAATAAAATACACAAGTTATTTTATATAAGTCACATTAGGCTCATTCAGGTCACTGAATCCTCGTTTCTGTGATTTCCTCCGATGCAATGATCTTGGACATTCACGCTGGATGCTCCAACAATAGTCCGCCATCATATGTACATCCCATCATCCATGATACAGTTCTTCCATTGAACTAATTTCCTGGTGAAAATGCTCTCCCTGTTCTTCACTTACATCACCAAGACAATCTGGAAATCGGTCCAAATGACTGTGCAGGTAGTGTACTTTTATGCTCATGTTGCAGCCAAGTGCACAAAAATTAGTGAGCATATTCTCCACTAATTCTTCATAATTAGAAGCCTTGTAGTTTCCAAGGAAATTTTGCACTACCATACTAAATGACAACCACGCAGCATCCTCAGTATCATTCATTGAGTCTTAAAATTTCTGGTCATTAATGAGTTGGTGGATTTGTGGTCCATCAAATATACCTGCTTTTTTTCCCCACACTCAATGCAGGAAATTTGTTACATATATAGCCAAAACATGATCCATGTCTATTCAAAGCCTTGATTAACTGCTTCATTAATCCAAGTTTTATATGGAGTGGTGGCAATATAATATTGTTTCTTTCAACCAAAGGTTCTGTGATCATGTTTTTTTCTCCAATGGTCATGCTTTCTCTAAGAGGCCACTGTCTTCTCACCCAGTGTTGATCTTTAGCTCTAGAGTCCCATAGACATATAAAGCATGGGTATTTGGTGTAACCCCCTTGTTGTCCTAGAAAAAAAATTCACCATCTTGAGATCAACACAGATTAGCCATTGTTGAATTTGGTATGAGATCTTCTCCAGGACTTTGGCTATTATAGCTTGATTTTCTTGCATAGCAACTGAATGACCAATTGGGATTGACCTGTATCTGTTGCCAATGTGCAAAAGAACACATTTTAGGCTACGTTTGGAGCTATCTATAAATAACCACCATTCACTTGGTATGTATTTTCTTACACCCAGTTTCATTAAGAGTCCTTCAGCATTGGTGCAAAAAACAAACTGGTTTTCTGTTGCAAAGAATGGCAGGAAATCTGTTTCCCTTTTGCGATAGAATGTGACTTTTGTTTCCGGCAACAGACAGTGTTTCTCCAATCTGGAAGCTAATAATTCCAACAACTTTTTTGGAAGACTTTGATCTCGAATGAGGTCGTTCAATTCTGCCTGACTAAAGCCGGGTACAACTGACGAACGTCCTGAAAATTCTCTGTCTTCTTGCTCAGAAACGCTTTCAGCTGATTTGTCCTCTTCTTCTGATGACTCTGGAAGACTGGCAAAAATAGGTACAGGTATCTCCTCTGAATGTGGAACAGGGTGTCATGCGGAGGGTAGATCGGGATATATCCAACGTTTTCGGTTATTACAATTGATGCCCTTTATATTCACTGAACAAAAGTAACAGTCATCGATGTGGTTTCTTTGTTCTCGCCACATCATTGGTACCCCAAATTTCAAGCTTTTCCGTTTCCCATTTGACCACTGACACAGATGCTCTGTGCACGTTTTACATACAATGTGAGGTGCCCAAACCTTATCTTGGTCTCCCAGTTTTACTTTAAAATAGGCCAAATAAGCTCTTTTTATAAAGTCAGTTATGGGTTTTCTTTGCTGAATGAATGTGTATTCGTCACAGATGAAACAAAAACTATCAGGATTATTTATACATGTTCTTCTTGATAAAGCCATATTATTTCCTGTAAAAAAAAGAAATAAATGTCAAAATCATACTTAAGATAAGGAGAAAAAAACTAGAATGCAGGCCTCCCTGGATGAGTCCATGGAGCAGCTGCGGAGTTGGACTAGTTTCGGGATGCACAGCATCCAGTCTCAACAGTAAAGGAAAGCACAGAGAATGACAAAAAAGGTCAGATTAGTTAAATTACACTTGCAACAACAACAGGAATAGAGTTTGAACAACATCAATAAGTATTATTAAAACAATCAATTTACGAATGGTGAGGCAAATACAAGTGTAGTCATAAGAGCAATGTATAATGACATCATCGATATCTCATGAACTAGAGCTGCTAGAACAAAATGGATGGCATTTTCGGAATCAGAAGTCCCAAAATGCCCGAAATCAGTTGAAAAATTTTAGGCACCAAGAAATCCCCCCCTCACCCCAGTGTTATGTTTATTGCCAGAAACATAGATCATATGTTTGGGTTGTAATAAAATCACTTACGAATTAGAACCAATAGTAGAGATGGAAAAAGTTGATTTTTGCAATTGTAACTCTTAGAATCCCATTTTTATGTCTTAGAATTCAGCAACCAAGATCATTACTCCAGAAGTTGTATAATTCTTTGAGGTTTAGTTCTAAACAACGTTAACTTGTTAGGATTTCCTTCAAGCCTCCTTAACAAATGTCCAAAGAGCAATTCCTTAATTATCAGAGCATCTAGTGATGTTATTATCATGGCACTGGCCAAGCTCCTCAAGAGGATATTAGCCTGGATACTGAGACATTGTGCATTGTCCTACAAAAACAGTGGATTTCTTTCCCACCACTACGAGGGATGCAACAATCCAATGTGTACATGGTTATCCTCTTATGTCATTTGCACAAGGAAATCATTTCCACATTTGTAATA
This sequence comes from Furcifer pardalis, assembly GCA_030440675.1. Classification (NCBI taxonomy): domain Eukaryota; kingdom Metazoa; phylum Chordata; class Lepidosauria; order Squamata; family Chamaeleonidae; genus Furcifer; species Furcifer pardalis. Next base: position 68,012,954 of record CP126892.1, on the reverse strand, counting down.
TGGAAGCTGGATTTATTTCAAAGGGGTGAATTCAGTGTGCGATGTTGCCGGTTCCAACTGGTTCCCCAGAACTGGTAGGAACAATCCCGGAGGGTTCTCTGGGAGGGTAGTCCATTTTTGAGGCGTCTTGTTCCGATGCCTCACCAAAAGAAAAAAAGAATTAAAATTGGAGCCAAAATGGCTCCAATTTAGTGAGCATGCATGAAAATCAATCTGATGCATGCAGCCTGCAATTGCGAGTCACGTATGCGTCAGATTGAGTTTCTGCATATGCGCACTAAGAGGCAGCCGCCACTTCTGTCCTGGAACCTTGGAGATGGGGCTCGCGAGCCGGGAGGAGGCTAATGGCAGACAGAAGTAGGTGCACTGGAGGAACTGTCCCCCTTTCCCACCCAGCTTCCTAGGACAATTAGCAAGGCTGCAGAGGTTCCCTGGGTTTTATTGTGCCACCGGCCTTCGGAGGAGGATGAGGCCGCAGTCGGGGGCGGCACACCTTGCTGGGCAGCTCTGGGCCATGGGGGCTTGTCAGCCTCAAGTGAAGGTTTTGAAGGTTTTGAAGGTAAGTGAAGGTTTTGTGTTTGGGGTGGGTGGGTGGTTTATTTGTGTTTTGGGTGGGTGGGTATATTTTTATCTATTTTTATTTTATTTCTTTCTTTATTTTATTTATTTAAGTTGTTTACAGGTTTGTGTTGTGGTTGTTTGGTTGGGTTGAGGTGTGTGTGTGTGTGTGTGTGTGTGTGTGTGTGTGTGTGTTTATTTATTTTAATTTTATTTATTTCAAATTTTCAATTTTGTTAATTATTTTTTTATTTTTGGCACCAACCACAACATCATGATGTTGACTCCGCCCATGACATCATGACATCATGATGTTAGCTCTGCCTCACTGTGATGACGTTATGGTGGGGTAGTAAAAATTTTAACATCCCATCACTGGCTGTTTGCCTTCCCTCCAAAGTAGTCCCAGTTTATCTACTTGCAATTTATTACTTTCAAACTGCTAGGTTGGCAGGAGCGGGGACAGAGACAGATGTTCACTCTATCATGTGGCACTCAAGCCTTGAACTGCTGACCTGCAGACCTACAAGTTATCAAGTTCGGCATTTTAATCAGTAAGCCACTACAGCCCCATGTAGAAAAAAAATCATAGCAATTCTAAAATTGAAAAAGTAATCTTTTGACCTTTTTTTACTCTTAATGTGGTATCCTTAAATAAAAGAGGCTGATGCCTTCCTTTTTTTTTTTTTTTTGCTTCTTTTCTTCATAAAACTGAACAATAGCCCTTCAGCACAAGAATCCAGCTAGGAACTCTAACAGAACCTTCCCTTCTCCTTTTTCTGTAATACAAACAAATAAGCTTTGCAAAACAAATAAAATGCCCTGCAGGTCAATAGACTAACACTTTTCCAAAAAGCCAAGAGAGAATTGGAGTTCCAAAGCTGAAGGCAACCCATTAGCAATTCCTGTTTTTTATGTCAGAAAAAAATGACTCAAGGCAGTGGGTTAGCAAATCTTTCAGTCACTCTACAAACCCACATTCACCCCATAAGATGAAAAACGCATTAACTTTTTATTGAACCTTTAGTTTTGGGATTTACTTCTAATTTCTCATTTTCATCTTTGGGAAGAGTTTGCTTTTTTGACTGAACCTTTTGTAGGACATCCAGCCTTTTATATGCAGATTGGTATAATTACCCTTTGAAATCCTCTCAGTTCCCAGTGGCTTAAAAGGAGAACATGAAAGGGCAAATGTTATCCTCAGCAGAAGGAGAGAAAAAATGGTACATATATCAATCCAAAATGAGACAGAGCAAGGAACAACTCTTCTTTACCCAAGGATGGCAGCTCTTGACAGATCACTAAAGGAGTTATGTACAGTGGTGTGCTGGCCCACAGGGATACAGGGACTCATCATGGTGCACCCCAGTGACTGCCCTCCCAGAGGCAGGGAGAGGTAATGGGAATGTATGGTATTTTTCTCCCCCAACCCCACCAATAGGCGCCCTATCACTTCCCGTCTGCCACCCTCCCAACATGCCCAGCACACCCCTGTCTATGCAACCACACACACAGACACACACACACACAGCAACCCACTGTGCCTAGGGATAGTTTTATCTCTCTCTCTCTCTCTGGGGGGGGGGGTAATACCAAAAGGTGAATCAGTGTTAAGTGAAACACAAAGAATGTACTATGAGTGAAAGAAAAGAAAAAGGAAACAAAAGCCCTCTTCCTTCAAACTTTAGCTTTCTACTCCAAAGAATGGCATCTGGAGCCGAGCAGTGAGACAAGATGTGATCTGATGATGGAATCATCTAGTGAAGCTGTCAAGCAAGCAAAGGCATCTACACTGGCCTGTCCATCTGGGGACTGTGATAGAAACTGCAAAGGCAAAACTCCTTGTCCGTGGAGATCCATATGACAGACATATGGCTCCCCAGTGTAGAAGGAGCAGCAATGGTCGCTCAGCTGTCACATATATCAAGCATCTGTTTAAGGCATCCAGACTGACAAATACAAAAGGAGAAAGGGAGAGGGGCGAGAAGCCAAGAAATGGCTCTTTAAACTATGAAAACTTGTGACTGTATAAAAAAACATACCATAGAACTAATGCTCTGTCTCATTTGGTTGAAATAAGGACTGATAAATATGGATACAAGGACAAATAGAGAGCAGACTCACTGGTTCAACTGTGAATGGGGGAATTGACCCCATTGTGGCAAAAAGAGACTAGGAGGGAACTAAGCACATTCTAGGGGCCCTGCTTGGTGGCCTGGGGTGTGTGACAGAGGCCCCTTTATAGGTCTGACCTTCTCTGTTTCGGCCTCTTTGTTGAAGCAATGTCCCACCCTACCACCCTTGTGACTAGAATGCGTATTTACCCTCTGGGGCTGGAGAGGAAAATTTTTAGCCTGTCTTTCTGACTGGAGCAGTGGAAGATGGGTAGTTTTTTGCATATCCAATTCCAGCATGATGGAATTGGGGAGCTTTAGGGGCAGTGCAATTTAAATAGGTCACATGTAGGCATGTAGTGCTGGGTTAGGGTGATAGTGGTGAATCCCTCAGGGAATCATTAGAAAAGGTGAAACCTATATATTGGGCATGTTTTGAGGAAATCAATTTGGCATGCAGTGGGCACCATCAGCCAACTAAACATTACATCCAGCATCCGTTCATGTGAATAGAGGTGGAAATGCCCATGATGTTGCCTCCCCAGACAGTAGCTGGTTAAGGTATTGCATTGCCCCAGAGCAAGGGATTCACCCATCCAGTCTGGAGAGGTGACATGGTATCTCCTGCTCTGGTAGGAATCTGTGTGTGCCCCTCCCCTGTAAAATGGAGCAGGCTAGACTAACTGCTACTAAGGGAGAAAGGGGCAAAGTCTCACAATTGTCCTGAGGTTGAAGCAGAAGCAATTGTCAAGGAGAGCTGAGTTCAGAAGCCAGTCACTGGTAAACAGAGTCCAGAGGGAGATTCAAGAGTGTAATCAAATTCCAGGCAGAAGGTCCAAGGTAATCAAGCAGGCAGGTTTTATAGGTCAGAGTGTCACAGCATCGGGAAGCACAAATGTTGTTCCAACAAAGTTAGAGCAAGCACACACACCTTCTTAAGAGCACTTCAAGGCTCCACAGATGGGAGTGATATCTGCAAATGAGCTCTTGCCTCCCTTTTACACACCAGGAGTTGGTTTTGCACCTGTAATCTGATGTTGATGGCTCAGGTCCCTCATTGTCATCAGAGATTGCTGGCTGTGCTTCTGTCATTTCCCAATCAAGTGGATCAGGTAGAAGCAGAGCCATGCTGTGCTGATCTGTCCAGACAAGCACGGTCACTAGGCAGTGGTGCTACACGGTGAGTGTGTTCAAAAATAAACCAGATACCAAAGCACAAAAGACAAGTCAAGGTCTGTTTACCTGTAGTCTGAGACAGTAGTCAAATCCAAAGGGTGTCCAGCGGTGGCATCAGGGGTGGCATAATAGTCAGGGTCACGGCAGGCAGATCAGAGTCACAGCAGGTAATCTGGGATCAACCAGGACATTGGTCTTTGCACAAGAGTTGTACTGATGCTGGCAGGCTGCAGGAGGCTTGCTTATAAGTCTCCCAGCTAATCAGTATCAGCTGGGAGCCTTCTTTGTTGCCTCACCCTGGCCTGCCTGCATCTCAGGTTTCCTGGACCTCTCCTTGACTGAGGGCTGATCCCTATCAGAGCAGATGCCTGATCTGACAGGTCAGCTGCCAGGGAGAACAGACTTGGGTCAAACGCAGGCTGAGACACCTGCATCCTCAGGTTCAGGTGCAGGCAGAACCAGACTGGACATAAGGAGTGCCCCCTGATTCAGCTCATCTTTGGAGTCAGAGGAGGTCTGGATCACAACACATGCTGACGGTGGGCTGGGGCACCACCTGCCAGCTTTCATCCTCAGACTCAGAATCCAGGACCACAACAGAATCACACTAACACCCCCTCCACAGGCCAATTAATAAATGTGGTCCATTGCCTTTCACCACAAACTTGTGTCCTGCCTCTTTATTTGATGGGTAGGGAGTAAGATACTACTTTAAATAAGCAGTCACATACATTCTTGCTTGGTATAAGGCCCACTGAACTCAAGTGCAGGAACAAGGTAATTCTTCTTTCATGTCTAGGTCTGACTTTAAACTGTCAAAACAAAGTCACCTCTTGGTGAATTCATTCTGTAGTTCCTTTAGCCTGACCAAGTGTGAGAAAGATTAGCTGGCACAACAAGGTTGCTGTTGCCTGGGGTATGTCCAGTTGCAGTTCAAAATTATCACAGTCTTTGAAGAGGCTATTTCTGTGTACCCCAACAAGGTAATATCTTTATTGGATCACAGAAAAATCAAACATTACACAAGTGTTTGTGATTTATGATCACTTCTTCAGGCATTTTTTTTGAATAGTAGCCATATTAGTCTGTGGGTCAGGCATATCAGAAAACAAAAAAATAAAGTAAAACAAAAACACTGCAGCACTTAAAAGACTAACTGTTATTTTTTTTACAAAAATTATAGAATTATGTGGAAACTTGGAGGCATTCTTCCGCTGACTATGACTGAAAGAATATTTCCGCAACCCAGAGAACAACCAGCATGACAGTCCACAAGCTGTTCCTCACCCGCTACAATATGAGGAGGAACCAGTGCCCACAAACATCTTACTCCCAGCAACACAGAAAGAAGATTCTATATGGACACCTCCAAAGCAGTGGAAAAGGAATTGGACTTCTACATCGAATGCTTCTACCACTGTGACTGAGCAGAATCATCAGCCAGGGACATGGTCCAATTTACAATCTCAGCCAAGCAAAATGTGAGGCTATAAACAACCCCAGAAATAATCCCAACATCATCATCAAAGAGTCAGACAAGGATGGTGCTGTAGTTGTCATGGATAAATCAAGCTACACACAGGAAGCTGACAGACAACTTTCCAATTCTACATTTTACCAGCCTCTAACAATGGACCCAACTGCCAGATATCAAAAAGAATTACAAAACCTTCTAAAAACTGTTTCTGGAAATGTACATGACCAAATCTTGACTGAGACACCACAAAAATCTCAACCAGCTACCTTTTATCTACTACCTAAAATTCACAAACCTTGAAACCCTGGGAGAACCCTTGTTTCAAGCATCAACACGGTCACTGTTGGAGTATCTGGATATGTGGACTCCATTCTCTAACCAGACTTTCTAAGAAAACTTCAACACACACATGACCTCCCAGATAACACCATTTTAGCTACAATGGATGTGGAAGCTCTGTACACCAACATTCCACAAAAAGATGGATTACAAGCCATCAGGAACACCATTCAAAACAATGATGATGACAACACAGTCACCTCCCTGTGCAACTTTGTACTTACACACAATTACTTCACCTTCAACAAAACCTACCTCCAGATCAAAGGAACTGCCACCGTGGCTCCACAGCAAGCTAATATATACATGGCTGATCTAGAACAACAGTTTATTGACTGCTGTACATATAAACCACTTGTCTATTTAAGGTACATTGATGGCATATTTTTGATCTGGACACATGGAAAAGAAAACCTAGATAAATTCCACCAAGACTTCAATAATTTTCATCCCAATATTAAATTCAGTTTGGATCAGTCTACACAACAAGTAAAATTCCTGGATGCCACTGTAAAACTACAAAATGGTCACCTCAGTACCACACTATATCGCAAACACACAGACAGATGTACCTACCTGCATGCCTCCAGTTTCCATCCAGAACACACAACAAAATCCATTGCCTTCAGCCAAGCTCTCAGGTACAATCACATCTGCTCAGACCCACACAATAGAGATGCCAAGCTCACAGACTTACAACATGCATTTCTCAAACTACAATACCCATCCAAAATGGTTAAAGAACAAATCAATCAGGTTAGATGAATATCCAGGAGTGATCTACTACAAGACAGGCCCAGAAAAGAAAGCAATCGAACACCACTGGTTGTTACTTTCAGCCCTCAACTTAAACCCCTCACACGCATAATGAGGGAAAATTAAATTAAATTATATCTCCAACCGTCTTGGACAAGAATACTTCACTTTCCAAAGCCCTTGGTTACAGAGCCCTACTTGCTTATAGATAACCCTCCAATTTCAAACAACTATCGCCACACAACAGACTACACAAAAGTGAAACAGAGATGGGAATTAGACCCTGCTGCAAACTTAGATGTTAACTATGCTCCCACATTCGCTCTGGAAACAGTACTATTGGACCCAACAGCACCACACACAACATTAAAAGCAGTTTTACTTGTGCTTCTGCCAGTGTGATTTATGCCATCTCTGGCCAAAAATGTCCTTCTGCACTTTACGTAGGACAAACAGGGTAATCTTTGCACAAAATAATTAATGGACACAAATCAGACATCTGGAATGGCAACACAGAGAAACCTGTCTCAAAACACTGCAATCTACCTGGACACTCTATCCAAGACCTGAAAGTTACAATTCTGGAACAGAGAAATTATGAGACTAGGATCCAAAGAGAGAAAGCAAAAATCACATCCATCCATCACAGAGGCTTAAATATTAGCCAAGGGTTTCTGGGACATTAACAGATTTGATACACAAATTGCTATATGCTGCTAGATATTTTGTATACTATATTTTGGTGTATTATACCACCTTCACTAACCTTTCTACAAATTCTCTCTTACAACATGAACACAACATGATGTGCCCACACAAGTAAAGAGGTGAACCAGAAGGAGGTCAACCAGAAGGAGATCAATCAGAAAGAGGTTAAACTCATTAGCATATGATTTGCTTCACAACTTTACACTTTTGCTCTTGAAAGGGGGACATTTAAAACTACAGTAATCTGAATAATCTATTGTTACTGCTAGCTGTAGGAAACTGTATTGATATGTGTACTTGTCTGTCATTCTGCTTGATTACTCATTGCTTTGTGATCCTTTTTTCCTTGTAACATCTTGACCCCTCCATCTGGTGTATATAAACCATACCTAGAAGTTTTACTCCCTGTATGAAGAAGTGTACTTGATCCATGAAAGCTAACAGTAAAAATATAGCAGCTAGTCTTTTAAGTATTGCGGTGTTTTTGTTTTATTATTTTTTTGCTTTTGTTTTCTTATTCTTCAGGCATGTACCAATTTCCTGTGGACAGTGCACGAAAATGATAAATGAGAGCTCCAAAAGTTTATGGTAGTTGTTTGTGCCAGCCCTCCTTTCTCACAGGTGAGTTAGAAACAACAGCAGGCTGCACCACACAGCTGTTGATTAGAGATCTTCTGCCTCAGTCTTAGAACAGCAAGAGAAAATGCCTTACTCTGCCATAATGCAAATAAGTTAATAACTTTAAAATGGCATTTTCCTCATAGGCAGGATAAAACAAATAAATCAAAAATAATTGAATAATAGAACATGCATGTTTATTCATTCTGCTATGTATAATTCCCACCCTCATCAGTGCTTCCCAATCTGTTGGAAGTAAAATTAACAAAGCCCACAAATATTGTTTAAGTGGTTTTGAAAGCAAAAAAATTCAAATCAAAACAAAGGCAAGGTGGAGTCATACAAATTTATCAACCTGCAACAAGCAAAGTAAGGATGGGGAAGGAATTCAGCCTAACTTTTCTTGGAAGGTTGGTCTGCTGTTGTGGGGTGCTGCTCCAGAGACAGCTCTGTGCACAGACAATGTTGTTATTGTTCAGTTGTGCAGTTGAATCCAACCCTTTGTGACCCCATGGACCACTGCACGCTAGACTCCTCTGTCATCTGCCATCCTCCATAGCCCACCCAGATCAACACCCACTGTGTCAACAATGCCATCTAGCCATTTCATCCACTGCTGACCCCTTCTCCTTTTGCCTTCAATTTTTCCCAGCATCAGGGCTTTCTCCAGTGAGTTCTCTCTTCTCAACTAGTGGCCAAAGTACTTGAGCTTCAGGTACTGATAACATACCAAACCACTATGCAACCTGTTGCATATTCAAAAGTTCAGCGGCGGGAAAATCGCTGCTTCCTATTGGTCAGTGGGCTGGGTCAAGCAGGGTATTTAAAGTCCTGCTTCCTCGGCCATTGTTGTTGTTGTTATGCTGTCCTCACAATAAACAGACGTGCTGTTCGGTTCAACTACATTGGCTTCCCGCGTCCTCATTCCCGTGCATAGATCTCCGGATCCAGCACTGGCGACGAGGATGGGATTTTGAGGATCGAGCCAGAACCGCAAGGACACATCGAGCCAGCTGAATCGGCACAACGCCATGGCTACCTACACTCCCCTGCCACCTTTCCAGCCGAAGGACGAGAAGTGGGAGAGCTACCTGGACCGCTTCGAATTCTCCCTCCTAGCCGCTGAGCTGGGAGAAATTTCGGAGGGGAGGAAGAAGGCGTTCTTCCTCAACCATTGTGGTTCGAAGGTCTACGAGGTGGCCCAAGCCCTGGTGGCTCCGACGCCCATCATGCAGGTTTCGTGGCAGACCTTGCAGTCCGCCCTCCAGGAACACTTCTCTCCGGTCCCCTCAAAATTCGTCTTTCGGATCCACTTCCGAGACCATTACCAGAGGGTTGGGGAGCCCATAAGTGAGTTCGTAGCAACCCTGCGAGCAGCAGCCATTCCGGCTGCATTTGGGCTGAACCTTGAAGATGCCCTGATCGAACAGATCATCCGAGGGGTCCTGGACACCAAACTCAGAAGGCGCCTCTTAGCCCGAAGAGAATTAACTCTGGCCACCGTGTTAGATGAGGCGAGAGCCTATGAGGTCTCTTCTTCGGCTGCATCCTCTCTCCACCGGGCCCCATCGACGCAGCGCCCAGCCACCGTCCACCACGAGGATACCGTCCCCGAGGAGGATGATGAAGAGGAAGCGGAGGTATGCGCGGCCGACAAGGCAAGCCAGGGCAAGAGCGGTCACCGTTGTGCCAGCTGCGGGGGCCCCCATCAACGGGCGCATTGTCGCTTCAGAGATGCAATTTGCCGCCATTGCGACAAACGGGGGCATATTGCGAGGGCCTGCCGCACGAAACAAACCGGAAACCATACTGACCGGCAGATTCAAAATCTCCCGCTGACCAAGGTGGCCGCCAATCACTGGACGAATCACAGGCGCCAAGCAAACAATGGCGCCAGATTCGAAGATGCTGAGGCACACACCATCATCATCAGTCATGCTAACACAGAGAAGGGACGGAAGTTCCACACAACGGTCCGGATCGACGGAAAGGAGTGCAGGATGGAGGTCGACTCGGGGGCCGCCGTGTCCGTCATATCCTGGAGGTGGATGAAGCAAGCCTTCCCCTCCCTCAGAGAGGCTGACCTGATTCCCCAACGACTCCGCGTGAAGGATTGCCAAGGCAAATTCCTCCCCGTCGCAGGCCAGAAACGGGTCCACGTCAAGTACGGAGAGAAGGAATCGACCCTGCCGATCACCGTAGTCCACGGAAAAGTTCCAACTCTCTTGGGAACGAACTGGTTTCCGGCCCTGGGGCTGACCATCGCGGGCATCCACAGTTCAACTATCGAACAGCCCAGTGAGACCTCGCTGCGGGAGGACCTGATGGCGGAATTCCAGGACGTCTTCGGGGAGGAACTGGGCAGGTATGTGGGATCACCTATCTCCTTCTCACTAGACCCAAGGGTTGCCCCAATCCGCCTTAAAGCTAGGAGGGTTCCCTTGGCCCTAAAGCCCAGGGTGGAAAGGGAACTGGACAAGCTGGTAGCCCAGGGAATACTCGTTCCGGTTGACCATGCCAGGTGGGAGACCCCCATAGTGACCCCCATAAAGCCAGAGAGATCGGTGCGAATTTGTGCGGACTACAAATGCACCATTAACAAGGCCCTGCAACCAAGCGCCTACCCGGTTCCCGTCATCGATCACTTGCTACACTCGTTAGGCCCCGGAAAGATTTTTGCCAAGCTAGACCTGGCACAAGCTTACCAGCAGTTACCGGTGGACAATGCCATGGCCGAGGCGCAGACCATAGTGACCCACCGGGGAGCGTTCAAATGTACCCGTTTACAATTTGGGGTCAGCATAGCGCCAGGACTTTTCCAAAGCACTATGGAGAGACTCCTCCATGGCCTCCCGGGGGTGGTACACTATTTTGATGACGTCCTGATCATTGCGGAGGACCCGGGGTAACTGAAGGACAGAGTCGCGGCTGTCCTTGCGAAGTTCAGGGCTGCCGGGTTGAGGGTAAAACGGGACAAGTGTTTGTTGGGGGTACCCTCTGTAGACTTTTTGGGCTTCCGCATAGACCGGAATGCCATACACCTGTCCGAGGGCAAGGTAAAGGCGATACGGAACGCCCCGGCCCCGAAAAACAAGCAAGAGTTACAGGCTTTCCTTGGTCTCTTAAATTTCTATGCGGCATTCCTCAAGGGCAAAGCCACCGCTGCCGAGCCGCTGCATAGACTTCTAGCGGCCAAAACGGGTTGGAAGTGGGGTCCTGAACAAGAGGCGGCGTTTAAGACTGTAAAAAATCTCCTATCTCAGGACAGCTTCCTGATCCAGTATAACGCCACCCTGCCGCTCGTCCTCGCCTGCGACGCCTCACCCTACGGAGTTGGCGCAGTCCTCGCCCACCGGCTGCCCAACGGGCTTGAGGCACCCATCGCCTACTACTCTAGGACAATGTCTCCAACAGAACGGAACTACGGACAGATAGACAAGGAGGCGTTAGCAGCTGTGGCAGGGGTAAGAAAGTTCCACGACTACCTCTATGGACAGGATTTTGAGCTCGTCACTAACCACAAACCCCTACTTGGACTCTTGACGGGGGACCGCCCTACGCCGTCTGCACTGTCCCCCCGCATGCAACGCTGGGCCCTATTTTTGTCAGGGTACTCCTACATGCTGACTTTTCGCCCCGGGAAGCACATGGGCAACGTGGATGCCTTGAGCAGGTGCCCCCTCCCTGACCAGGACGGCACAGAGCGGGGGGAGGCGTCGGTCCTTTTGCTGGACATTTTGGATTCTGCTCCTATCTCCTTGGCTGAAGTTGCCAGGGCTACAGCAAAAGACACCGAGCTCCGGACTGTCTCCAGTTGGATTCAGCGCGGTTGGCCGGTAAAGGGGGAAGGGGAGTCCAAGACATTTTTCGACAAGCGGGATGACTTGTGCTGTGTGGGGGGATGTTTGTTGTGGGGAGATCGGGTGGTAATTCCCAAGAAATTGCGCACAGCAGTGCTGGAAATGTTACATACCAGCCATCCGGGGGTGGTTAAGATGAAAGGCTTGGCAAGGAGCTACATGTGGTGGCCCCGGATTGACAAGGACATAGAAGAGTGGGTAAGCAAGTGCGCACCCTGTCAATTGTCCCGGCCAAATCCCCCGGCGGCACCAGTCAGGGAGTGGGAACAACCCTTGGGTCCGTGGCAGAGGCTCCACATCGACCTAGCTGGCCCCTTCCACGGCCAAATATTCCACATTGTCATGGATGCCTACTCAAAGTGGCTAGAGGTGAGACTCTTGAGAAGCACCTCTGCCAGGGCAATCATCCTAGAGCTCAGGCAGCTGTTCGCCACACACGGCATTCCCGACACCCTGGTCTCGGATAATGGCCCACAGTTCACGGCCACGGAATTCGAGCAGTACCTGGCTTCCCTAGGAACCAGGCACACACTCACCTCCCCGTTCAGGGCACAAGGGAACGGGCAAGCAGAGAGCTTCGTGCGCAGCACGAAGGAAGCCTTGGGCAGGCTGGGGCCCGGGGACTGGCAGGAAAGAATAGACACCTTCCTGTTAGCCCAGCATAATCTTCCCTGTGCTGCCACAGGAAAGGCTCCCTCGGAGCTCCTGATGGGCAGGAGGCTCTGCTGCCAACTGGACCGCCTACACCCACGGTACTCCCCAGACAAATTCCGAGAGGGACACACGCGAGGCCGCACTTTCCCCATAGACACACCTGTCTACGCCAGGAATTTTGCAGCGGGCCTGCCATGGTTGGAGGGTACCATAGGTGACGTGCTGGGCCCCTACACTTACAAGGTCCACCTCGCTGATGGCCGAATATGGAAACGCCATATCGACCAGCTCAGGAGGCGGACGAGTCCCGACACGCAGAACGACTTCAATTCCGAGGGGCCATTCATCCCCGAACCAGACACACCAGTACTAGTTGAACCGGTCACCGACCCGGTTCAGCCCTACAACACCCCCTCTAGCTCAGGCCCGGTGTCGGTAGATTTACCTGGGGAAGCCGGTCCAACCCCGGTCACCGTTGAAGCCACTGCAGGAAATCCGGAACAGACCCCTACCAGAACGGGGCAGAGCGGGAGCGACAGGTCCGCTCCGCTAGATGCCCCGGCGACGACTGAACTGCGCAGGTCCAGTAGGGTTCGCACACGCCCCCATCATCTGGCTGATTATGTATGTAAATAAGGTTGCAGTGCATTCTGGGGGGAAGGGGTGTTGGATATTCAAAAGTTCAGCGGCGGGAAAATTGCCGCTTCCTATTGGTCAGTGGGCTGGGTCAAGCAGGGTATTTAAAGTCCTGCCTCCCCAGCCGTTGTTGTTGTTGTTATGCTGTCCTCACAATAAACAGACGTGCTGTTTGGTTCAACTACATTGGCTTCCCGCGTCCTCATTCCCGCGCATAGATCTCCGGATCCAGCACAACCCTGCCAAACCTCACATAGATTTCTAGTAATAATCCATAAAGAAAATGATTTATGACTCTGATCTATCAAAATACTTTGCTTAAGACATATACATCTTAACAGAAACTAAATTAGTGCAATGTTTAGATGAGAATATGTCAGTAGTCATAGGGCTCATTGACATTCTGTGAACACAGTCATAAATAAGAATTAGTTTTCCATTCATTCCTTTTGTGCCTACTCATTATATCAGCTAGCATCAGAGGAGCCTGGGAACTAGAGAAAGAACAGTATGATCATTTCAGTGTTGAAAATTTTAGTATTGAATAACAAATGAAGTCATTGTTGTTAGTCCCTATAATGCGCAGACCAGAGGGTCCCTACTGTGTTGAGAACAATCTGAACTCAGAATGTGTCAGCATGATAGCAAAGTCAAGTATTTTGAATGCAAGGGATAAAATTTAAAATAAAAACCCTGTAAAACAGAGGTGTTAAAACAGCAAAAAGTGAATGCATGCTAATTAAAAATTACCCATTTGTGTCAAAGCATACTGTGTTTTTCCATCCAGGTTTCTGAAATGAAAGCAGGAAGCAATCAAAATAGAAAATGAGCCAGAAAGCTTTTTACTAAATATTCTAGGTCATTGTGACAGCAGAAGAGACTTCAGGTAGGTGTACATTAGATGAAAAGGGAGGATATAGACACCAGGTTGAACCCACTTTTTAGACACTTGCTAGTGAAGGGGTAAAAGACTGTGGTGGCTTAGTGGTTAAGATGCTGAACTTGATGACTGAAAGGTCAGCAGGTCAGCAGTTCGAGTCCAAAGTGCTGCATTATGGAGTGAGCTTCTGTCTCTGTCCAGCTCCTGCTAACTTAGAAGTTTGAAAGCAAGAAATTGCATGTAGATAAATAGGTACCACTTTGGTGGGAAGCTAAACAGTTTTCAATGCACTCCCGTGTCAAATACATGGAAACATCTGCAGACACAGACAGCACTGGCTCTTTGGCTATAAAAAGAGATGAGCACTGAACTCTAGAGTTGGATAAGACAGGCTTTTATGCAAGGGCGACCTTTATCTTTACCTAATGAAGTGGTAGAAATGGACTTTTCAGTCAACCTGGCCCCAGAAGGTTTTGAGGAACCCTTGCTAAAAAAAATGGAAGGGAGATGGCAAATCTCCCTAAATTAGACAAATATATCTTCTCCAAGTGGCATTCCTCCATCCACTCCATACCAAACTCCATCTTATTCAGCAAGGTCTTCCCAACCCAGCATTTTTTTTTGTTCTCCGTGGCTGCTATAGACCTAGCTGACTGAATCAAGAAGTCAAACACATTGTATTTATATAACAAAGCTTTGGGTGAGTGTAGTATGTCTTTAAATATGCAGTAAACTTCTGATATGGACAGAGTAGCCCTCATGGGTTAAAGATCAGTGACTTAATGTTAAAAAATCATAACAAGAGTGGTTTAACAAGGCATGGTTAAACCACCCCACTGAGTTTTCATGGCCAAGCAGGGATCTGAACACTTGTTTCTGAAGTCTCAGTCCAACTCTTTCTCTACTCTATCACACTAGCTTATTTTGTTAATTTACACATGGTTACTCTTCACATTATTATGATCTCAGGTTATTTTAGAAAAGTTGTAAAATGGTGCCAAATATATATTATTTATTTGTTAGACTTACATTCCACCTTTCCCCCAATGAACTCAAGACAGACTACCTGCCTCTCTTCCTTCTCCTCACCTTATTCTCACCACAACCTTTTGAGTCAGGTCAAGTTGAAACTAGCCCAAAGTCATCCAGAAGTTTTATTGTTCTACCAGGACATATAAGCTATGGCCTTAAAGTTTGCAGGAGCTAAGCAGTTAGAAAATTTTGGAGGACACTTGTTCCCAGACTTGCCATGTTGTCAAGGGATTACTTGATAGCACATAACTACAACACCAGTCCCAGTTCAGCACTGTAACTTCTAAACCACTTGGTTGTCTATCTCACCTATCAGGTTTGATGGATTGGCATTTCCACATATAGGGACCTGCAACTGAGACATTCCTCAAAAACAGTTACACAGTTTTTGTTAAGAGACAGTTGGCAATGTTTGCATCCCTTATCTTGCTAGAGAAAGCCAGTTCAGAAATCAGAAATTTTAATACCTTTCCACTCATCTTGAAGCACAAATAGCATAGAGGAAGCACATGTGAGCTTGTGGTTCAGCTGTAACTTTATTTTTTAAAACATACTTTCTCTTTCAGAAAATATTCCTAGGCCAGCTGGCGTATCAATAACAATATATGAGTCATTTTCTCAACATCTACTTTTCTTTTAGTTTTGTAGGTGTAATAATTTTCTGAAAACTGGGTGAATCATGAATACATCAGCATTTGCATTTACTTGACTGATACATCAGATAGTAGTCGCATGCATTTTCAAACCTCAATATGAGTATGAAATTATTGGCAAACTAATATTTAAAGCACTACCAAATAATCACCCAATACAAGTCAAAATAATGAAGAACATGGTGGTACAAATGCTAAAACAAACACTGAATTATTTCAAAGAATAATTTATTTGAACTGAAAACATAATATTAATCATGACTATTTTGGCATGATTAAAATGTATATGTAAATAAAAAAATGACTCAAAGATGTACATTGTTGAAATGAATAATATGATAATTTTTCATTTATACTTACATTTTAAATAGAATGGGTTGAATCTGTTGATAGTCTAGTTGGAGTAGATCCAGTGAATAAATAGGAGTTGCATAGCTTATATACAGTCACCTTTCAACTGTTGATGCTCTGGGTCAGATATTTGAATCTAGTCCAGTGATTTCAGCATCCAAATAGACAATTGTCATGACTATTTGGGGTTTTATTCACAGTGTCAGTGAGAAGATCTCAGATCATGTGCCACACCTCATGTATTGGATTATAGTTGTTTGCAAATGACATTTTGAAGGTATTCATCCTAAATCTATGTAGGCAAATTGGGGAATGGATTCAACTACTTTCTCAAATGAAAAGAGAAATTATCCAATAATTTTTTCAGAGATGAGGCTCACAACTGTCAGGAGTCGCATCAACTGTGTCTTCTTTTTATCCAAAGATTGGGTTTTTGTGTGCTACTAATTTAAAAGACAGAAACAGCAGTTGTGTTAGCAGCCTGGCCACCATTTTGCTTACCCCACAATGTTCTCTGTCTAGTGTCATTTGGAAGATAGTGGTTGTAGCAAGTAAAGAACCACCAAAAATATCAGAGGAATTTGGAAGATAATTCTTTAGAGTAACCTTCTCATGTCATAAAGCAGAAAACTGCAGAATTGTAAGGGATTCCATTGGCCATCTAGATCAATCATGTACCTATACATCAAATCAGTTTCCAAGGGAGAAAGAAAAATACAAATCTTAGAAAGTTTATCATGATTCCCCCCCCCCATGTGCTTTCAGCATTTGTCATCATTCTTCAAGTTGCCAACTCTTACATGTTGTGAGGTCAACGTGAATATCATATCTCCCTGTTCAGATGATTATAATGCAGCTCTGTACATTTGAGTCCCACAACAGTTACTAATTGAGGGCAGTGTAGTTCAGAATAGGGTTTTGGAGTTGTTGTTTTTACTAAAAGTAAAGGTAATGGTTTCCCTTGCTCAAAAGCCAGTCGTATCTGACTTTAGGGTTCAGTGCTCATCTCTGTTTCAAAATCAAAGAACCAGCACTGTCTGCTTCTGCAAACATTTCTGTGGTCATGTGGCAGGCATGACTAGACACCGGAGTGCATGGAACACTGTTTACCTTCCCACCAAAGTGGTCCCTATTTATCTACTTGCAATTTCTTGCTTTCGAACAGCTAGGTTGGCAGGAGCTGGGACAAAGATGGGAGCTCATTCCATCCTGCAGTACTCGGGAATCAAACTGGTGACGTCCCACCTTCCAGTCAGCATCTTAGCCACTTGAGCCATTGCATTCCCATTTTTTTTACTACAAATCTGATAATTCTCTATTTTAAGAATTTCAGATGCTTATATTGAGGTTCACCTGGAGAAAAGTCATAGCGGGAAAGGGTTCCAAGACTAACATAGGCTTAGTTCTGTCCTATCATCCTATGCAGAAAGCCAGCTGCCCCAATTTTACCTGGGAGCTTCCTTTCTGACCAAGACGTTAGGGGAAATCTAGGCCACAATGACTTCCCAACTATATCTTTTCTCCAAGTGTCAGGAACTCCCAGAACAGA
This sequence comes from Furcifer pardalis, assembly GCA_030440675.1. Taxonomy (NCBI): domain Eukaryota; kingdom Metazoa; phylum Chordata; class Lepidosauria; order Squamata; family Chamaeleonidae; genus Furcifer; species Furcifer pardalis. Next base: position 67,995,593 of record CP126892.1, on the reverse strand, counting down.
GAAGTATCAGATTTTCATTCCACCCATCCCTATAATAATAATAATAATAATAATAATAATAATAATAATAATAATAATAATAATAATAATAATAATAATAATAATAATAATAATAATAATAATAATAATAATAATAATCCCATGCCTAGTACTATCCAACTGCAGAAAAGTGAAGCTAGTGCTGTTACAACAACACTAATATTACTTTCCTGCAGTTGGACAGTACTAGGCATGGGATTTTTTAAAATTATTATTATTTTTTGAGGGATGGGTGGAATGCAAATCTGATACTTCTCAGTTTATCCTCCAATTTCCCAAAGGCATAGGGCTTTCATTTTTCTGGCTCATTTTTACATCTTTTGTATGTTTCATTTCTTATCTCATATTCATATTGTAAAATGGTTGAGCCCTGTCCTCTGCAACTTCCTTAGTTGTCCATAATCTACTACAAGAGAGGATAACTAGATTTAGATTATTTTTTGCACAAATTAACCAAACTACACATGGAAAGTTTTAATGCAAATAGTGCAAAATGAGAATGGCTGCTGTTTTGTGACCTGGTCTTTTAAAGCTCAAAAGCATAGATGGGGTATTTTTAAAAGCAAACAGTCATTCTGTATTTGCTGTATTCCCTGCCTCTCAAATAATAAATATGTTCATTTTGTACAAAGACAGGCTGTGATTTTGCCATGAAAAGAAAATGTCCTTTGTCTTTTTTTTGTATGAATGTGAGGAATGTCATGAAGTTCACACCTTTTTTGTCAAGGAGTCTTGAAAAGGCACCCTAAAAGAGTGAGAACAAGTACTTAATGCAAATCCTTTATGTCCCAATTTGCTAGGCACCTGATAGGCAAGGTAATTACAAGAAACTTTAACTTCACCCATAAGAATTTCTTTGAAGTCCCATTTCAATTTGCTATCCAACTGATGGAGAATGATCATAATTCTAATGGAGAGAAAATTAACACTAGGAGAATGTCTATGGGACCTGGAAAGATGTGAGGTGTTATGGGCAGCTGCAGGGAAGCAGAACTGATGAGAAATACCTCCCTGCTGCTTCACTATCATCATATCATACTTTGCTTCATGAAGGGAGGGGTATCTAGTTGTCTTTCCCCCTCTCCCTTTATTTTTCTAACCACTGATCACAATCTACATATGTATCAAAATATATTTTTGGTTATCATGTAGGGTCATCATTGGATATTTACATTATGATTAGTGATTAATATGAGTTTTATTGTTTTAGTAGTTTGATTTAATAACAGGGGATTTTTGTGTTATTGAACATTCTTTATTGAGGTTATGTTGTGCCTATTTCCATGTGTACCACTCAGAGTGGCAATGTGGTCATTTTGGCAAGATATAAATCAATCAATCAAAATTCTGCCATTATAACCAGAAATGGAAAGACCAATAGGTGTTACGTTGAACAACGTCTTATTGGGTGTTGTGAAACTTGATTGAGTAAAGCAATTAGGTTTTCTGAAGAGATGTACTGATTTCTAAGGTAAAATGCTAAGGAAATGGTTTTCTTTGGTAGGATTTGGAATTGGAGGACTAACAGTTTGACAGGGGATTTTTTTGTGTCTTGGTTGTTGGGACTTTTGGGTTTTGTTTCTCCAATTGACTGATTTTTGGAGGCTAGAGTTAGGCATAGATCAAGGGAAATGCTTACCATATACGTTATCTGTTAGACCACTCAACATGTTTATCATTTTTTCCCTTTTAAAATGTTATTTCATAGCCTACCCTTAGTGACAATGTCTGTCTTTGCACCTGCTCAATAAGAACCTGGGTTTCCTAGCAACAGCTTTAGCTAAAGAAGCTGCCTGTTTCAAGTGGTGGAATCAAATCCCCTGGGATGCAGAATGACAGGTCTGCTTTAGTTGCTCAGTTGTTAAAGTATGGTTTTATAATGCCATGGTCATAGGTTTGATACTCATGCAGACCAAAAGGTGTGATGTTATTTCTGTTGTAGTTGTTTTGCTCTACCATTTACAGTATTTTTTAAAGAGTGTAAAATAAGTTAATGAAAACATAAACAGGTTAGATGATAATTTTGAAGAGGATAATTTTGAAAGAAAAATAGATAATCAACCAAGTGAGCTACTGAATGAAGATTTCAGAGAGTAAAACAACAACAACAAAAGACAAAAATGTTGTGACACCTTAAAGACTTACTCCTGCATTTTAATGTTAGCTTTCGTGGAACAATTCCACTTCATCAGACATAAGAGTAAGACCTCATGGTATCAGTTTATATACATCAGGTACTCACAATGGTTGGCCAACCTAACAATGGTTGCCCAGCCTAACAAAAATGTAACACTGTAGCTTTTTACAACTAGCAAAAATGAAAAAAAAAACCCCCAGTTGTTATTCAAACTTGTTGTGAAGCTTGCTCCTGTTGAGTTGCAAATGGTTGCAAACAAACTTCTCTTGCATGCTGATGCATCACATCCAAAGGATGGATACAAAACAAACATTGCAGTATTACACATTTATTGAAAATGGTTTGAGTGACCCAGGCAATATTGCAGCATATAACAACCTGTTAGTCGTGGTGCATCAAATTTGATAATGTCTCAGAAATCCTTGACTAATATTCAACCTCCTGGGATGCGTATCCAGCATATGCACATACTTAATCTCTGCTCTCTCTTTATGGATCATAGTCTTGTAATATTTCTGTTCCAGAATGGCATTTTTCAAGTCTTCAGTAGAGTGTCCAGGTACATTAAAATGGTTTGAAACAGGTTTCTGTGTATTGCCATTATTGATGTCTGCTTTATGTCCCTTACCTCTTTTTCACAGAGATTGTCCTGTTTGTCAAATGTAGAGCACACAGGAGCATTTTTGGTAAGAGATAGCATAAATCACATTAGCAAAGGAGCAAGTAAAATTGCCTTTAATGTTGCGTGTGAGGTTGATGGGTCCTGTATTAGTGTTGGCAGAGTAAATGTGCGGGCATAAATGGCATCTGGGTTTGTAGCAAATTTAGTTCCCATGTCTGTTTCACTGTTGCACTGTCTGTTGAGTGTAAATAGTTGCTTGAGATGGGGTGTGTGGAGCTCAGTTGTTTGTTCATTCATTTTTTTTCTTCAAAGTAGAAATGAGTTTGAACTCAGTTTATGCATTGTGCAATGTAAAAAGAAGAGTGCAATATTTTCTCTTGGATCTTTTCAAATTAGGGGTCGCAAAGGGTCAGAAACTAATGTGTGACTGAACAACAACAACAATGTCTGATTCACAAGTAACTGCTTTCAGTGATTTTTTAACATATTGTTTGCTTGCTTGTTTGTTTGTCTAAGTGTTCTGTGATTTAATTTAATTTAATCAGAGGATCTCCGACTCAGGGAGGCTCACAGTCATGTGTGTGTGTGTGTATATATAGATATATAATCAGAATACAATCCATAAACAATACTCAGTGTAGAATAAACAATAAAACCACAGTATAATCAATAGCTAGGGACTGCAGTGGCTCAAGTCACTAAGACGCTGACTGGGAGGCGGAAGGTCAGCAGTTCGATTCCCTAGTACTGCAGGATGGAATGAACTCCCATCTCTGTCCCAGCTCCTGCCAACCTAGAAGTTCGAAAGCAAGACATTGCAAGTAGATAAATAGGGACCAGTTTGGTGGGAAGGTAACAGCATTCCATGCGCTCCGGTGTCTAGTCATGCCTGCCACATGACCATGGAAACATCTGCAGAAGCAGACAGCGCTGGCTCTTCGGCTTAGAAACAGAGATGAACACTGACCCCTAGAGTCGGATACGACTGGCTTTCGAGCAAGGGAAACCTTTACCTTATAATCAATAGCTAATACCCAATACAAAAATAATCAATTTGACAATGTCAAGGATTTCTACATCCTCTCTACCATAACCGCAAGTAAGTCCAGGTGCGGGTGCGGCAAAATCCTACCCACACACCCAGGTGGTCCTCGGGTGGTGGGGGCGAAGTCCTGCCTTCCCGGGATGTCTTTTCAAATGCCTGCCAGGGGTGGAGTCCCAGGAGCCAGGAGACAGACGTGCTTCCGGCGCAGCTGTCGAGGCAGCCTCCCATCCTATTCCCAGGTGGTCCTCAGGCGGCACGATAAAGGTTATCCTTCTCTGAAGCAAGAAGTGAAGCTTAAAGGGGAATTTTCAGGAGCCTATCAGGTTTTACTGTAGAAAGGATTCACATTCCACCATTTGTGAAATTTTGTTTCATAGACACTAGAAACATTTTTCAAAGTGCACTATTCAAAACTCCAATTATAGATTCTCATTATCAATGGTTTCTCTTTATTCCTGACTTAATTAGTTATCTGTTATAAGTTTAAATAACTAAAATAATTAAAAAAATAAACTCAACATAATTAGATACTCTTTACTCTTTATTTTCTGACTTTTTTTTTTGGCATTGCTTTACATGTGTAAAGCTAACCCTCCAATGTGTAAAACTAACCCTCCAATTTCTGGTGGCCAATAAACTTATGAATTTGAGTCCAGTGATGGCTCATCTCATGAAAATAAAATGTGTTTCAGCTGATAAAAATATTATTGGTATATTGGTTCTAGAAAAGCAGGTGAGAAAAATATCATTATCTATTTTGGTTCCTTGTGTCATTAAAAATGTTTCTAAATTATTCCCTATTTTCTTGTAAATCTTTTAATACCACTTCATAAAATCCTGTGAGGAAGACATTGCAGTAAAACCCCGTATAATGAATTTAATTTGTTCTGTGGGGCTAGTCGTACAATTTTATCTCTATAAAATGCATACATTGTATAACAAATTTCTCTATGGGATGCATTGTACAACAAATATCTCTATTGGGAAAATCATACAAAGAAAAATATTTGTTGTACGATTTTTCCCATAGAGAAATTCATTGTACAATGCATCTCATAGGGAAGCATTGCATCGTAATGACAAAAATCGTTGTACGATGCAACTTTTTTAAAAAAATCCATTTGTTGATTTATTCATTGTATGATGCAATCATTATACAAGGTCCCACTGTATTTGATTCTGATACTTTTGAGTTGTTTCTCTATTTGTTTATTGAAAATGCAATCAGATGGACTTTTAGATTCTGTTTGCACCACTGCAGGGACAGACTGAGGCAGTATTAGAGACAGTGATAAGCTGACATCTTTGCTAGAATGACTAGCTTGCCCCCAGAACATTTTTACTTTCACCTTTCAGGCCCCTGTTAAAGAGTTTCCACTTTTTTTGGTGCAGGTAGGATTCCTTTAGTTTGGTTTGTCTCCAGCATGTATGATTGCTTGGAATTGACCAGTGGTGGAAGGGGCAAACCTTCCCTCCCTTGGAAAAAGAAAGCAGGATTAAATGTTGATGCTCTGGTGGCACAGAGGTTAAACTGCTGTACTGCAGCCAAAACGTTGGGTGTTTGATCCTAATGGATTCAGCCTTGACTCACCCTTCCATCCTTAGATCCTTCTTAGGTCAGTAAAATGTGTACATGGTGGGGGCAAAATGGTAATTAACTTGTGAACTACATTGGGATCCCAATGGGGATCCTTTGTGGAATCCTCTACACTGTAAAATAGAAGAGGAGGCAAGTAAGTAAGCAAGCAAGCAAGCAAGCAAGCAAGCAAGTAAGTTAAAAATTATCATGTCCAAATAATCCATTTAGTTTGCATTCACTTCTGTCCTTTTTCTTAGGATGCTATCAATTTTTCTGTGAATACAAAGGCAAAGAAAGTTCCAAAAAGCACAAACAAAGCTGGAAAGAGAAGTCAGGCATCAGTTTGTTGAAAAGAACAGGGCTCCCCACATGGTACACTGTCTCATAGAATGCTCGGAAATTGTTTGATCAAAGTAACTTCATGTAATAACTTTAAAGAGGCTTCTCTGCAGGCTTCTACTTTTACAGAAAATGGTTATGTTGTCGCACACAATGAAACAGCTGCTTGTAAAGTGGTTTCTATTGGGACTAAAAATCCCTTAATCTCTCTCTCTCTCTCCTGCAGTCTCTCCACTGCCTCCGCCCCACCCCCTCTTAGACACACACTTTTCTCTAAAGTACTTTCTATTTTGAAAATATATGTCTTTAAGACTAACAATATTTATGAACTGAAGACACATAAGGACGATGACGCTGGAGTATGGGTCCAAGTGTCTCACTGCATTTACAACATTTTTGTAAAATCCTCTCCTAGTGCAGCTGTTTTGGGAATTCTTTCCAACTCACGTTTGGACATCTGTCTAGAAAGCAGGTCCAGTGGTCTGACAGGAGCAACACTGTTTAAAGATGTGTTCTGGGGATGTCTCAGGTCATCTACTTGTGTAGATTTTCAGCCATATCAGAGAATAAACAAAATTAAACTAAAACACTGTCGCACTTTGAAGACTAACTTGTATTTAAATGTTAGCTTTCGTGGACCAAGTCCACTTCGTCAGACATGGGATTGAGACTTCATGGCATCATTTTATACACATCAGATACAGAGGTACAGAGTGATTGGTTAACATTACAGATAAGTATACAAATCAATATGGCTTTATACAACTGGTTGTGGAAGATTATCTCCGGTTGTTATTCAGTTAATCTTCAAAGTGCTGCAGCATTTTTTTTTTGTTTATTCGCTGATATGCTTGAAACACAGGCTAACATGGCTACTATTACAAAAATTCAAATGTGTAGGTTATGTTAGTGGATCCATTTGTAGGTATTATAAATGATGCTTTTATTGAAAACATGTGCCACTGTGTCACGTGTCTCACAGAGGCAGTTATGCACATGACCAGGATACAACTTCTCATATTCTTCAGTTTGCTGTGCAGTGTCAAGCCACAATGTGGAAACACATTGTAAGAAAATGCCCCACCATCACTTCCACCACACCAAGAAGTGCCATGTGATGTAGGAAGGGCAAAATGGCTGTCCAGCTCCCAAAACTGCCTGAAGGAGCGTGACCCTGCCCCTGGCTTAAAAAGGTAGAGAACTCCAGGTTTAGAACAATCTCCTATTCTTGACCACGGGCAAAATTGTAGCATGCCTTTTGAAAAATTTCTCTTTTGTAAACCTTTCAGGTGATATAGGAAGCCACCTCCTTTCAGTTTTTGCTGGCATGGCTAATGGTCACAGGCAGTTTTTTCAACAATACTTGGATGCCTGCAGGTTCCCCACCCCTGTACATGCAGATAGCAATATATGCAGATAGCATATATATGCAGATAGCAATTATACTTGTATACTGCCCCATAGTGCTTAGTGCACTCTCTGAGTGGTTCACACATTGATTAGATGTTTTGGCCTCTAACATGCTAGATACTCATTTCACCAGCCTTGGAAGGATAAAAGGCTGAGTCAGCCTTGATCCCCATCAGGACTGAGTTCAGAACGTCAGCACCACAAGGGAGTGTAAAATTGAACATGCAGCAAATATCTGGCTTCTGTGGGATAAAAGAAAAGCATCTACAGGAACATATAATACAAGAGTCGGGGTGGGGGACTAAATTCATATTTAATAGTTTCCTAATGCATAGCTCAAATTAAAGTTGAGATTAATATGCTTATGTATTTCACTTTGGTGAGTTATTAATTATATTCCTGTTCAAGTTATATTCACTGCATTTACATGTGAGGAAGAAAGCAAGCCAGTGCTATTTTCTTCTCATGTGGCCTTTCTCACATGGGAAATGATGAGTCTGATCAGAAGATCCAGGACATTGGAAAATCAAGCCTCATTTATCTTGTTTTTGTAGACAGAGATAATAATAATGATAATAATAATAATGATGATAATGATAATAATAATGATGATAATGATAATGATAATCATCATCATTATCATCATCTCTTTTTTTCTCATCTGAAAAGTGGGCAAGGTAATTTGTTGGTATCTCAGTAAGACAAATAGAAAAGTATGAGAAAGATTTTTTACAAACATTAAACAAAATTGTTCAAAACAACACTTCAAAGAGCACTTTAACACAAATGTCAGTACACGTGGAAATAATGAGAGTTGCTGTTTTCCTGTATGAGTTCTTCAGAATTAGAAGCATAGATGAAGGTATTGTGCATCTTTTGAAAACCAGCTATTGTCCTGTGTTGGTTGTGTGTGTGTGTGTGCTTTGTTGCTCAAAGGGAAAGGAGGTACATTTTATGCTGACAGTTTGTGGGTATTATGAATCTCTTTGTGATGGGAGTGGAGAAGTACTCCTTGTGTCTAGACATGAACATTCTTTGTTGAAATGTTTTGTTGAGTTGAGAGAAGCTCAATTGATGAGAACAAAGAAGCTGGCTAGTGGTTACACAAACTTTCAGAAATCTTCACTTAGACTCAAGACATCAGGCAAAGCAGGCTGGTTCTGAACCAGACCAGAAAGGGCCATTTTCAAAACTGATGAACAGGAATGTTTACCAAATTTGTGATCAAGTACACATTACTAGAACAATCTGGAAGGATCGTTTAGTGATTGATTAAAGCTTACTCACAGATAGGTTGGAAGGTCAACAGATACTGAACAGGGTTAATGGTCCATAAATGAAAAAGGAGGAGTACAGTAATACACCGCATAACGCTAAACCTTGGTTCCATTATCCTTAACGTTATACGGTTTTAAACGTTGTGTGATACATGTACTGTGGGGTCTGCAGCAGCAGCTCCTCCTACTTCCCACCAGCCAGACAGGCCAGGGAGGGAGTCCGGTAGTGGTGGCATTGGTGACCATGATTTTGAGGCCACCAATGCCACCACAGCAGCTGCTCACTCTTCCCACCGGCTAGATGGGCCAAGGAGGGAGTCCGTCAGCGACGGTGTCGGCAGCCTCAAAATCACCACCGCCACCGCTGCCAGATTCCCTCCCCAGTCCATCCGGCCAGTGGGAAGTGGGAGCAGCTGCTGCTGCAGACCCCACCACTGACAGACGCCTTCCCCGGCCCATATTGCTTCAGAAGGAGGGAGGATATCTTCTCGCCTCCTCCATCTGAAGGAAGCTGGACTCAGAGGCTCCCAAAACCAGGTTCTGGAAGCAGCAGCATTAGCAGCCTCAAAATCAATGCCAGCAATGCCACCTCTGGACTCCTTCCCTGGCCCATCCGGACAGTGGGAAGTGGGCAGTGATGGGATGTAACAGGTTTGCACCAGTTCGCCAGAACCGGTAGTAACTCTTCCCAGTGTCCCGGAGAACCGATAGCAGCTTTTGGGGGAACCACCATCGGGGCTTACCTTTACACTGGTTCCCCCGCTGCACATGCGCGCCAAACACTTGGTGTGCATGCACGGCTACAGTGCTCGGCGCTTATGCACGGCCTCCTTGCTGTCCTCCCAAGTAGGGAGGAGGAAGAGAAGCTGCTAGCCTGAAGCTCCCTATAGCCTGCTCCCCAGGGTAAGTGACTCACCTTTGGATGTAGTGTGTCTGTGTGTATTTTAATGTGTATTTAATACCTTTACCTATATTGATGTACTACCACAATTCCTAAAAAGGCCTGGAGGCTGGCAGTTACCTCATCAATAAGCTACACCTGTGCTGTTCTAATTGCTGTTCCAATTGTCGAACCCTTAAGGAGGTACAGCTGTTTCACATTTACATTAAGACATTTTATCCTAGAGAACCTGTACGATGACCATACCCATCTTGCAACATGGTGCTGCCCAGGCACTTATACTAACAGGTAAGTAATGGGTTTGTGTTTGGGATGGGTGGGTGACTGGGTTGATTTATGTTTGGGGTGGGTGGGTGGGTGTATTTTAATGTATTTTTTCTTTATTTAATTTATTTACGGGTTTGTGTTGTGGGTGGGTGGGTTGAGGTGTGTGTGTGTGTGTGTGTGTGTGTGCTTATTTTTATTTTTTTTATTTTCTTATTTGGCCTTGCCCATGACTTCATGACGTTAGCTCCGCCCACACTGTGATGACATCACGGTGGGGTAGTAAAATTTTTGACATCCCACCACTGAAAGTGGGAGCAGCTGCAGTGGCAGTTTGGGTGGCCTCAAAATTGCTGCCACCAATGCCTCCTCCTCCGGACTTCCTCCTCAGCCCAGCCTGTCAGCCGGGCTGGGGAAGGAGTCTGTCAATGGTGGGGTCCACAGCAGCAGCTGCTCCGACTTCCCACCAGCAAAGCAATCCACCCAGATGCAAAGAAATCTGGGGGAAAATGCAATGTATAGCACAACGTTAAGGGAGGGAGTCTGGAGGTGGTGGCATTGGTGGCAGCAATTTTGAGGCCACCAACACTGTCGCTGCAGCTGCTCCCACTTCCCACTGTCTGGATAGGACAGGGAAGGAGTCCAGCGGTGGCAGATTTTTCCTTAGATTTCTTGACACTGTGCGGTTTTAACGTTGTGTGGTGCTCATGTTATGCAGAATACCACTGTACTATAGTTAAGGAAATAATATACAGTATCTCTTTATTAACTGTCTAGCCAGTTTATCCTGCTATGGTAATAGAGTAGACCATACTGCCAGAAACTCAGTGCTGAGTGTCAGACAGTGGTTAACTAACCTGACCACCATGAGGACTAATGGTTTTGGGTGCCGATGTCCACAGGGAAGGGTGATAGTCCCTAAGTGAATGAAATCCCACTGGAGTCCAACTTGATGGGGGGCAGCAACTTCATTAATACTGGTCTGTGGTTGAGGAGGACTTTGCATGCCAAAAAGGCTCAGGATCAGAAAGTGACTCACGGAACTGGATCAGTGGTATGGGTGTTATGCTGCAATGCCCAAGGCAGATGAAAGGCTACTGGATTATATTCTTGGGACAGTCTTCATGGCTGATTGCCATGAGGACCACCAATATTTAGATTTGGCTATGGCAGAGAAAGAAGAAGAATATTAACTTGTCCATATTTCATATGTATTGTTTTAAAGAATGCACAAAGAAGATAATATTAGCTAGACTTTTTGGTAGTACGAACTATACGTACAAATAGTCTAGCTTTTTGGTGTATTTTATTCCAGTATCTTCCTATCCAATACCTCTTGACCAATAATCTAAAAACAACAATACTGGGATGTTTAGGGAGGCAATGTTAATATAAACAGGAATATCAGAAAGAAGTCTGCTATTGTTAACACAAAAATAAAAATAACACAGGTTTCTGAGAAGTATCTGCAATACTACCACCACATATTCAGCTATGTTGCTGTGAGAGTTGAAATGTTGCAAGTCTCTTTACATTCCTAGTCAATTGGTGACAAAAATTTTCAGAAATTTTTACTTAGGTAGAAGATGTCAGGAAAAACAGGCTGGCTGTGAATCAGATCAGTAAATATTCAGCTATGTTGCTGTGAGACAAAGATTTAAAAAAGAATCAGATAGTTATAAAAGGATGGAGTATATTTCATAATTCAGCATGTGCATTTTACAGTAAAATATGCTTTCAGTTGTATGAATTCCTGGTAGTGGTTTATGCTGCTCTGAGCACTAAACAGCCAGCATTAGGTCCAACTGTTCTCTGATAATGATTCATTGGTTGGATTCTGAAAGAGAACTGATGTGCAATACATTAATTCTAAAAAGTTTCAGAAGTTTATAAGTACTGTGTAAGCATGGCCTCAGCTATATAGCCAGCCACCTGGTGTGAATGTGGCATCTGCACTTCTTGTCTTCCTACCATATTGATTTTATTGCTTTCCTGTATGCAGCACTAATTGTATCAGTTGATTCCTACTTCTAGTTTCAATACTGCTATGCTACCTACTGCTTTGGTGACAAGATTAACATTTGTATTCATTCATAGATCTCTTTGACCATCTGGCAACATTCAGTCCATTAATCTAAACCATCTGTAGAGAATTATCAGTTTCTAATTAACACAACACAATTCTGACCCCAACCCCACCTCCCAAGCAACTAATCTTGTACTAGAACATTGTTTTTTTCTACACAGACCTCATTTATCCCTTGGGACAGGGGTTATCAACCTACGGCCCATGGTCCAGATCTAGCCCATGACACCAAATAATCCAGTCCCTGACCTCACTCTAGCCTTTGCCATTGGAATCAACCGTGGACTCATTTACAGCTGTTGTAAATGTGTTTACGACAGCTGCAGACTCATTTACAACTGAGTCTGTAGCCAATTCCGGAGGTGGAGGCGGCAGCATCTGGAGCACCAGTCCGGCCCACCAACTGTTTGAGGGAGCATGACCTGGCCTCAAATTAAAAAGGTTGAGAACCCCTGTCTTAGGAGGTTTCAGTACCTCCTCATAGCATGCCTTCAGAAGGCCTTGCTGTCTTTCCCAACCAACGTCATAGCAAATTTTCTTTTTGTGATCATCTCTTCGTAAACTGCCTGTCTCTCTAAAGTGTGGAGCAACACTGTTATCTTTCATACCTGATAGACAAGCAAGCAAATATTTCTCCATTCTCTAATGAAAAGACCCCTATCCATAGTATATACATCACAAAAATTTAGATCTCTGTGTACTACCAACCATGTTACATGGCTACCACCAACATGAACTGATGTGCAAGGTGAGAGATAAAAGATAAAGTAAATTAATGCCTAGCTCACACAGCTTGGCAAAAAATAATTATTGGGTTAAAGGTAAAGGTCTCTTTTGCTGGAAAGCCAGTTGTGTCTGCCACTAGGGGGAAGTGCTAGTCTCCATTTATGATCAAAGAACCAGTGCTGTCTGCATCTGCAGACATGTCCATGGTTGTGTGGCAGACATGACCAGATGCCAGAGCACATGGAATACTGTTACCTTTCCCACCAAAGTGGTACCTATTTATCAATTTGCAATTTCTTGCTTTTGAACTGCTGGGGCAGATGACAGAAACTCACTCCATTGTGCAGTACTTGGGTCTCAAACTGCTGACCTGTCAACCTTCTGGTCGTCAAGCTCAGCATCTCAACCACTAAGACACTGCACCCCTACAACCTCCATAGTCTTACAGTTAGTAATGCCTGGAGAATTATTATAGCTGTAGCTCAAAGAAGCTAACAAAGCTGGTAAAGTGTTATTGCTGGTGAGAAAGCAGCTTTACTTAGTGTTTGCAGGGGTGTTTTTTTTTTTAAAGGCATAAGTTTTCCCCAGCATGACTGGAGGAAAGTTATGCCTTTGAAGAAGATTTTTTTAAAAAAATTGCCATCCTTGCACAGCATTGGGTTGAAGAAATCTTATTTCTCCATATGAACAATGTCACTGATTCTTCCTGAGCTCCAAATTATTGCCAGTCATTATACAAAATGTGGGCGGGAAGTCATGCTTTCCCAATAGCTACTTATTGTGCTTTTGAGCAGCAGAAGCTTCAATGGCTACTACTCAGGATGGCTGTATATCTTCTACAGTATCAGACAAAGTATGGCATTGTACTATATGTCAGTTGATAACAATCATGAGATGGTGACTGCATTGGCATTAATACCCAACTGGTAGGTTCCCTTCACGAAACTGGTTAACCACTGTGTGAATGGAATGCTAGACTAGAGAGGCCTTCAGCTTGATCCCTTATGACTCTTTCATGTTCAAATTTAATAGGAACACAAAAGATCTTTATTCTTTACAACAGACATACTACCATTGCATAATGGTAGCTTAATACAATTGATTAGATCAGTTATGTCTGACCTTTAGGCCTCAGATGTTCTTGGGCAAATTTTATCCCAGAAGACTTCAACACTGGCTGTGCTAGCCATGATTACTGGGAGCTGTAGTCCAAAAACATGTGGAGTCACAAGGTTGAGAATCATTGGATTAAACAAGCCCATCGTTAGCTCAACACAGAGTAGCACTAACACAAATCCTGTGTGGCTGCATAGGCAAGTGGTTTTCTTCAGAAGTAAGAGTATATCATGTTTTTATTCAAACTATTATGCAGATATTAGGTCCCAAACTGTTGGACCTTCGAGCAATAGGCTACTTTTAATTTAGTTCTCCACAAAGTTCTTAATGTTTTCCACTGCAATAATTGCATCACTTACAAAGAATGCTACAATTTTAAGGGACAAAATGGAAAAACTGGCTTTGGAAGAAACTGAGATAATAAAATAGAAATCATTGAATGGTGAAAAGGTATATAATGAACAGAACCTGAACATCAGGAAGGGGGCTATGTATAGTTAGACTCGACAGATGACCTTTTCTGTTTAGCTAACCTTTTGGTCCTGTTTTTTTAAAAAAGTTCTCACTTGTGAAGATAAAGGTCAGAGGAGGCAACTCTCTCATCAATTCTCTTACTCCTTCTATAACACTGTGGTTCTTTGGACATTTCTTCATCTACTGGTATGTCTGTCTCCACTCTTCAGTTCAGTGTTCAATGGACCAGAAGATATATTTTGAAGATCATTAAACCATAGTTGTTTCCACAAGGTCAGACAGGTGGCTTGTTGCTAGAATGCAAAAGGACCAGGGCTATCATGGAAGAAAGTTCAGCAGTCACAGACCTTCTCTAGAGTATAGTCCTAGGTGAAACTGAGAAGACAGGAAGTGAGTCAAAGTTAAGCAAGCAAAGGAATAAAGATCAAGAAAGTTGAATAGGAAGGCAAGTAAATATCATGGGAATGTTACCTTTTCCTCTTACAAGAATTTTTAGAGTCCTTCAGCCTGCACGGTCAGGCCTGCTGGGGAATTCTGGAAGTCCAGTTTTTAAAAGTAACTTTCAAAAGCTCTGGAGGCTACAAGGAGAAGGCTTGAAAATGAGACTTAGCAAATAACAGTGCTTCATGTTTCTGACTTGTTGTATCTCTCTGAATTAGTGACCTTCAAAAGATCCCATAATTAACAGTCTTATTTTCTTAGGTTGTGCCCACAGTATGATAGTCTCTGTTTGACAACTTTTGCTTCTAGAGAGAGAGAATCCAGGCTTGATTTGTTCTAGAATCCACTTTTTTGTTTCTCTCTCTCTCTCTCTCTCTTTGTGGTCCACAATTTTCATAATGCTCCCTTCCATCAGCTTGATATTGGGGAATTGCTGGTTTATGGGAAATAGCATTGTTCTATTCAAACTGATTATATGTCTGGCTGGACATCCCACTACAGTAATGGAGTAGACCGTACAGCCAGCAACTCAATGCCAAGTGTTGGGTGGCGGTAAATAACCTGACTCCTTAAAGATGCCAACAGCTACAGATGGATGAGCCCCTTTATGTGGGGTGATGGTCCCCTCAGTGGAGGCCCCTATGTTGTTAAAATAAGTAGTGCTTATTTAGGTGAGTTGGTTTGGGAAGGATAATTTTTATTCAACAAGCCTACCTGATTATTACTTCCATAACCTGATGTCCTTGTGAATTATTCATAAATATTTAAAATGTAGTTGTGTGCTGTCAAGTCAGTTCTGACAGACAGTGACTCATCTCAGCATTTTCTAGTTATAATGTACAAAACAGTTTAGCATTCCCACTTTTCCTGGGAGCACTCTGGAACCATGTAGCTTATCCAAGGGTTGCTGTTCTTCAAGGGAGCACATTCATGCATCAAACTCATGATCTCTCCCCACTCCTCAACAAATAATGATAATCCATTATTCATTCTACCTCTTATTCGTATTCTATACATCTTTTTAGCCAAATACTCTTCCTATGTCCAGAGATTTTCAAGCTGGAATTTTAAAAAAAAAACACCATTTCAGAGTCAATATAAAATAATGTTCACTTTCTGACACATATTGGAACCAATCCTCAGAGAATTATCATTTATCCACAAATTACCATTTATCATTTGAAAAGCAGCTGAATCATTAAGGCAAACAGTGATGTGTTTGCTCATCTCTAACTTTCCTTCATTTCAAGATGTTTGACTTCAGCCTCATTTGAGCAAACCAGAATTTTTGCTGAGTGTCAACACACCAAGTACAGTACTGAAGAGTCAGGTATGACATGAAGAAAAGAAGTAACATTAATTGCTGCTTTTCAGCACTCTGTTTGTATATTGAACACTCAGCAATTGTGGATATTAAATAATAATTAAGAAGATAAGAAGAATTACTGTATGGTGCTCTGTATAAAGCTGCAGAATGGTGAAAAGGGGGAAAAACACCTTCTGAATAGATTGCATTGAAAGAAAAAGGTAAAGGTACTGCATTACTGCAGTGGCTAAAGTGGCTAAGACACTGACTGGCAAGCAGCAGGTCAGCAGGTCGATTCCTGAGTACTGCAGGAAGGAATGAGTTCCCATCTTTGTCCCATTTCCTGCCAACCTAGCAGTTTGAAAGCAAGAAATTGCAACTAGATAAATAGGGCCCACTATGGTGGGAAGGTAAATAGCATTCTGTGTGCTCCAGTGTCTAGTCATGCCTGCCACATGACCACGGAAATGTCTGCAGAAGCAGACAGTGCTGGCTCTTTGGCTTTTAAAACGGAGATGAGCACTGAACCCTAGAGTCAGGTTTTGAGCAAGGGAAACATTTACCTTTATAGCATTACATCTTGGGAGCCTTTTTGGATTTTTGGATTTTCTTCACGTGCAAATCATTTACTTTAAAAAAAATGTACTGTGAATGAAATCAGCCAATATGTGTTCAGTCCGCCAAACACTATTCTTCAATATATATAGTACGGTGTTTCGGAAAGGACAGAAACATCTAACATTCTAACTTTTACTTAAATACAAGTGCAACAAGAACTGAGAAGTTTGGGGATGATCTTTCCTTCAGTTCATCATGATTTTTAGGCTGACTCAATCAGACAAATAACTAATTGTATTAGGCACTATTAATACCACAACCTGTCTTCACCAGCAAACCAGAAGAACAAACCAGAAGAACCAGGTTGCCAAATATTTTTATCAAGCCATTCAATTACGTAAAACTTTTATCTAGAAAATATGCTGTACTGTTTTATTGCTTTTTTCATTTGTTAACAAAGTGAGAAATCTTTTCTACTGTTAACAAAGTGTGAAACCTTTTTCTATTGTAAAGGCTGGTCAAAGACCACAATAAAGAATGAATGAATTACTAGTAACAATAAATCTCACATAACATAGCAAAATGTCAGAACCACCACATTTCATGACTGCATGGTGGGAGAAACAAAACATCATCTGAACTCTATTGCACAAAGATGGTGAAAGGAAGGGAGGAAAAAACAGTAAAGTAAACATCATATATATACGGTATATATATTCTAACTTGCCAGGGGACTGTACAGGGTAAGGGAGTGAAAACTTACATTTATGAGTGTAATTTTAGTATCATGTTTACTGATAAAAATGCCACACAAGTAAGGATCCCCACAGACATCTTTATTTTCAACACTACTAGCAAAACAAACTAGATACTGTTATAAATGATTTATTTTAACTGCTCAGTGCTGAGGAACTTACTGGTCAGGAATCTAGCAATTGTATCCTGCAGAGATAATATAAAAACTGATCTATTTTCTGAATTTGGAAGTATCAACGGAACTGCATATTACTGTACTTTAGGAAGACTTGTTTTTTAAAAAAGCAGTTTAGTACCAAGATTTATGCATACATTTTGAATTCACCCCTTTCGAAAGAAGGTAATAGATTATCTGTCCAGACATAAGCCTGCATTCACCCTCCCACTTTTCAGTTGACCTATTATTCCTAATTTAGACATTCTTAATTACACAAAGTAACTTACTTGCTTTTCTTAAAGATAACCAAGGGGAAGGGGAACAGAAATATATAAGAAAACTGACATTTGTCCTGTCACATACTGACTTATGCAGTCCTCAATGCCAGCATATCAAATACGGTATATGTCGCTCTTTGTAATTGTTCTGATGTAGGAAAGTGCCAGTAGAAAAAAATCACGTTTCTAGGGTAGGATGCCATTCCAGATGTATATTAGTCAGAAGGGTTGGCAAGTTACAAAAACACTGATGAGCAGTAAATACAACTAGGGATGGGTGGAGATGATTGTACAGGATTTAAAGCTATCTTAGACATCCTCTGCTGTACCTTAGTGGTTAAGATGCAGAACTTGATGACTGGAAGGTTGGCACTTCAGCACATTGAGATCCGAGTGCTGCATGACAGAGTGAGCTTCCATCTCTGTCCCAGCTCCTGCCAACCTAGCAGTTTGAAAGCAAGAAATTGCAAGTAGATAAATAGGTACCAGTTCCACGGGAAAGGTAACAGCGTTCTGTGTGCTCTGGTGTCTAGTCATGCCTGTCACACGACCACAGAAACATCTGCAGACACAGAGAGCACTGGCTCTTGGCTATAAACAGCTGAGCACTGAACCCTAGAGTCGGATGCAACTGGCTTTCAAGTAAGGGTGACCTTTACTACCACCCCTTGTCCAGAGGTTTATTTCTCTCCTTGGATATCCAGAGAAAGCATAACAATCTTCAGATTTCAGCTGGTTTCCTGAAACATGGCAGCATACTGGTGTGGGAAGCTTGAGACCAACAGGTCATATGTTGCAATTGCAGTCTAGGCTGCACAAGTCTTCAGGGCATCCTGTAATCACTACTTTTCTAATTGCCACCAGTGGGGAGAAGGTACATAAAGACAATAATCTTTATTCAGTCTCTTCCTTGGTAAATGATGCTGTTTCAGTCCACCAAATCACAGTGTATGTGGTTGAAAGGAAACACTAGCTCAGGAGTTCTTAACCTTTTAAAGCTGGGGACTGGGTCATGCTCCTTTAGACAGCTTTGTGAGCCTCCACCATATGGCACTTCCTGGTGTGTTGTGGGGCGGGGGGGCGGGGCTGGAATCTAAGCATGCAAAGAGACCATCTCTCTCAGTCTCAATATTTCTGGTTTGTTTTGTGTGTGTGTGTGTGTGTGTGTGTGTGTGTGTGTGTGTGTGTGTGTGTGTTTGCATGGTAAATGAGTGTGAAAGAAAAAAGTGAGGGTGCGGGAAATGTACATGATTGTATGCAGGCCCCACCCGAAGTAGGTTCACTGAATCAATGGGATTTGCAAAAGACATGGCTTACCACATCACCACTGAGTCAGTGGATCTTTTCTAGTTGAACCTGATGGCTCTAAACAACATAATTTCTGCCACTGTCATATTGGAGAGTTAAACCAGAAAATAGATTTAACAGATGTTCCTCAAAGGGAAAAGCTGAAATAGTAAAAGTTCCCTGTTTCTCATAGTAAGGATTTTTTCCCTATGTACCTTGCTATTGTCCTGCTTTTTAAAGTGATTGGTTCTTAAAAGGCAAACAGGCTTAATTTGAAAATTTGACGGCAAATCTGTTTGTTGTCATTGTTGAGAGGAAATGTGAGCTAATAATGTAAATTTCAAGGAATTATTGGCTAGATGGGCTCCAACCTTCCAGGGAAAAGTAATCATCTTAGTCTGCTTCACCAAAAATAGTAAATTTAATCTGATACTTGGTTTCATAGACTGCACCCAGTGGTAGGATTCAAAAATATTTACTACCTACTCTGTGGGCGTAGTATGGTGGGTGTGGCCAGGAGGAAAGCCCTGCATTATGGATGGGGCTAGCCAGAATTTCTGCTACAGGTTCTGGCAAACTGGGATGAACATGCTGAATCCCACTACCGGGTGCACCTACTTCATCACATGCAAACAAAAATTAAATAAAAACAAATTTTATCTATTCCTAATTGGAATTATTTGCATGGAACTGATTATTTGCATGGAATAGAATGGATACCCCATTGTCCCCACTTCTTTCTATTGTTTCTGACTCTACTGATAGATTTTCCTCAACAACAGATACCTTGTGATTGAAAGATGTGCAGCTATGGACTTCAGATTAAAGACCTTAACCATGCAGACATTTCTAGTATACTTTATGTGGCTTTGACTAATTGGGGATATAATACATATATACAAGAGCCAGCTATGGTATAAACAATGCATGCTATCACTTGCTGATAAATAATTACAGGAAGCTGTATATGCTGAAGTGATTTGATGGGTTCTGGTTTTCTTATCTCTGTAATTTGTAAAGTTAACATAAAGCAGAGATAGAATGTCCATTAAGTAGTTCCAAAGGGAGTTCAGCAGCTTTATTTAGACAAATGTTTAGTTCAACCATGTGCAGTCAAATGAGTGGGACCAAAAAGAGCTACTTCCTCTGCAGTCTTGACACACAACACCTCCCCTGTTTTGTCAGAGAAGACTCTGGCTGGGGCTATATAGCATGTAAAAGAAAGGACAGATGATAGGATGGTTGAGTAACTGAGTGGAACAGATGGCCAAGTAATGGAAGGGTTGGATCAGTGGAAGCTGAGAATCAAAGCTTGCTTATTCTTCCTCTTCACCAGGAAACATGAGTGCAACAGCAAAGTCAAACATACACTTAGATCCAGTATAAAAATAATATTTATACCTGAATGTACACATCATCATTCGTGGCAGCTGCTACTTGTATCCGAGCATACATTTTTCCTTGAAGTCATTTTCTCAGTTGATGTATGTGTCTCTGGTGACTCAATTAACTGATTCTAGTATGAAAAATGTGACCACACACATTACACTGAATAGAAGTGGATGACGTAGTTGCGTTTGATGAAGCTTTCGTGTTTGTCGATTAGCCTCTTCATGTCTGGAGCATTCTACTCATGCACTTTCATTCAATCTTTCATCCATCCATCCATGAAGTTCACCTTGTTAGCTGGAAGGCTGGCAAGTCAGCAGTTTGAGACCTGGGTACTGCTTGATGGACTGAGTGCCCATCTCTGTCCCAGCTCTTGAGGACATGAAATAATTAATTTCTGACACAAAATTATTATTATTCATCCATTCATTTATTTTCATAAATGTGCCAGCTTTTTCTCAATGAAGGGACCCAAGGATTCTCACAAATTGTTAAAGTGGATAAATATACAATATATTATTACATTAAAAAGTACTTAAACATTTAATAGAATTGAAACAATTAATTAAAACAGTTAAAATCACATCAGAATGCATGAAAACAAAATAAAAATATGAAAAAAATTGTCCAGCACCCAAGAACAACATTCTTCAGTTAGTTCTTAAAAATTTGACTGGGAAAGGGTTGTCTTTTATCGATCATTGGAAGGACAGGAAAGAAAGAGAGAGTGGGGCAAAGAAGCCTGTGTGTGTGTGTTTGTGTGTGTTTGTGTGTGTGTGTGTGTGTGTGTGTGTGTGTGTGAGCATTTCACAACCTGGGAACACCAAAAGATGATTGAAGAGTGGTAAGCCTGAGAGAAGAGCCTCCTCTGAAAATCTTAGGAACTGAGAAGGCTTGTAAAGAGAGGTACAGTATAGTCCATCAAGTACACAGAACCCAAATTGTAAAAAACTTTTTAGATCATAATTGGCACTTTGAATTATGCCCAGAATTGGAATAGCTTCCAGTGTAGCATTGCAATAGTGAAGTTGTGTGCTCCTTTTACTGGCACTTCTTAGCAGCAATGTCTTTTTGAGCCAGCTGAATTTTCTGAACTGTGTCCAAAGGCAGTCCAATGTAGGCTGTTTAATAGTAATCCAAGAAGCATGTAACTTGAGGCATGTGCCACCACAATCAAATCAAGCATTTCCAGGAATGGGCATAGCTGACACATCAGCTTCAAATATGCAAGCACAATTCTGGACAAAATCAATATCTGAGCATCTAGGCTTTGGGATGAGTCCAGACATACACCCAAGCTGTAAGCCTGAGTTGTCAAAGGGAATGTAGCCTCATCCAGCACAGGTTGAATCCCTATTCGGCCATCTGGCTCTTTTGACCCCCACCTCTCTCTCTGTTTTTTAAAAATCTTTTTAACTTTTACATTTTTAAATCTTTTAGTGTGTTTAAATGTGTTTCAATTGTGTGTTTTTTTTTAATTTTGTAAGCTGCCCTGAGTCTTTGGATGAGGGCAGAATATAAATGTGATTAATAAATAAAATAAATAACTATTTTTTTCCAACTAACTAGGAGCAACTATGTCTTGTCTGGATTAAATTTCAAACTCTTTCATCTCATCCAGTACATTCCAATTCTGGACAAATTGCAAATATCAGGAGGGGCGAACCATAGTGTCCTCCAGGTATCATAAAGTACCAGGGAGTTAGACAGGAATTTCTCAGCACCTGTGCTGATCCACCCGGGAAGGCACGGTCATTGCATGGCAGCACTTACACAGAGAGTCTTGTTTGAGGATAGTCCAGATATCAAAGTCCAAAAGGCAAGCCGAGGTCAGTTTACCAGTAGTCTGAGTCAGTAGTCTAATCCAAAGGGTGTCTAGGGGTGTCATCAGAGTTGGCAGAAAAGTAAGAGTCATGGTAGGTGGTTCAGGGTCTAGGCAAGCAGTCTGGAGTCAAGCAGGATGTCAGTCTTCACACAAGAGTTGTACCTATGCTGGCAGGCTGCAAGAAGCTTGCTTATAAGCCTCCCAGCTGGGAGCCTTCTTTGATGCTTCTCCTTAGCCTGCCTGTGTCTCTGGTGTAGCTGTTTCCTGGACCTCTCCCTGACTGAGTGCTGACATAGATGTTTTCTTTTCTTCAAAGCCAGACTCCTGATCTGACAGGTCAGCTGCTGGGGGAAACAGACTTGGACCAGGTGCAGGCTGAGACCCCTGGCTCAGGACATCCTGGGCCTCAGGAGCAAGGAAAACTGGGCTGGGCATAGAGAGTGCCCCCTGATCCAGGTCCTCTTCGGAGGCGGAGGAGGGCTGAATCACAACAGCACCACCTTCTGGGATTGCTCCTCCAGAAAGGGGTAATGTTGAACAATGAGGTGGATAGTTTTGTTGTTCAGTCGCACAGTCGATTCCGACCCTCTGCGACCCCATGGACCGCCGTCCGCCAGGCACTCCTGTCCTCCACCATCCCCCTCAACTCGCCCAGCTCCGCGCCCATTGCCTCTACAACACCATCCAGCCATCTCATCTTGGGCCGTCCCCTTCTTCTTCTGCCCTCGACCCTTCCAAGCATCAAGGCTTTCTCAAGTGAATCCTCTCTTCTCATTTGATGTCCAAAGTACCTTAGCTTCATCTTTACTATTTGACCCTCCAATGAGCAGTCAGGTTTGATTTCCTCTAAGATTGACCTATTTGTTCTCCTTGCTGTCCAGGGGACTCTCAAAACTCTCCTCCAACACCACATCTCAAAGGCGTCTATTCTTCTGCAGTCAGCTTTCCTAATGGTCCAACTCTCACAACCATACATTGCCACAGGGAATACCATTGCTTTGACCATGCGAATTTTTGTTTTCAATGTGATGTCTCTACTTTTCACTATGTTCCCCAGGTTTCTCATTGCTTGCCTCCCAAGAATCAGTCGCCTTTTTATTTCATGGCTGCAATCCCCATCTGCAGTGAGCTTAGATCCTAAGAAAGTAAAATCTGTCACTGCTTCTACTTCTTCCCCATCTATTTTCCACGGACTGATAGGGCCTGTTGCCATTATCTTGGTTTTCTTGATATTGAGTCTCAAGCCAGGTGGATAGTACACCAGCAGAATCCCTATTCTATCCCTAGAGCTTTTTCCTTGGGGAAAGGTCTATACCAGGGGTGCCCAAACATTTTTGGCCATGGGCCGATCATGTGGTTCAGGAAGCCGGTCACTAAGACCCGGGGCCTGGGTGCAGCCCCTGATGCCAATTCATCTGGTCCACGAAGCCCTCGTCGCTCCTGGAAGCAGAAGTAAAATGTGCCCATACCTTAGTTTGGGCACCACTGGTCTATACAGTTGGTGACATCTCTGGTGAATTGGTCATGTGACAGGTGTTAGAAAATACTTCTGTCTGAGTCAGCTGACTTTCTGCCATTGAAATTAGACACATTTTGCTAACAATCTTATTTCTTATAAGGGAGCTTCAGATGTTTATATTATATCAGATTGTGAATGGGCCATTGATTTGATCCATCCATTAAATTTCCCCAGGAAATTTGTGTCTTTTGTTCACTATTTCCTCTTTCTTTTATTTAATAAATTTAATAAATCAAATCAAATCAAATATATGTTTCAATTTTGTTTGGGGGAAAATGATGCCATAAGATTTCAAGCTATCAAGTTCTAGTTTCTGATGAGTTGCTCAGTTAATTAATCTAGACTTCTTATCAATTCATTGTGCTTCATTGAAATGCTTTATGTTTAATGCAATAGTTATAAGTGCCAGTTAATTTCCATATTAAAAGAAAACATCTATGTCAGTTACAAGTTCACTTGAAAGGCATTGTCATGGTCATAAATGATCTGTTATCTCCGCTGCCATTTTCTGTAGTTATAATTTACTTACCTAACTAAACGTTATCAGAGTTTTCAAGATAATTAGAGTATAAAAATGCATTTTTCCAAATCATGTCAGAAGCACACAAAGGTGTTGAAAAGATTTTTGCTGGAGGAACTCTGCTCAGGGGATGCCTGCAAAAATACATTAACTGTAAGCCAGCAAAAGAAGAAGAAAAAAGGCAACATCATTTAGTGATCTATGGCATATCTTGCTGTTATGTGACTCTGACACCTAAATTAAGGCATGTTACAACCAAAAATATTCCTAACCTTGGGACATGTCTTTCAAATCAGCTGCATTCTTTGAAATCATACAAATGAAATTGAAAAAAATGACAGTGTTAGATATTGTCTGTGCAGATGAAGCAAATGGCTAAAGGGCCTTCAAATCAGATTCACACAAAACAGTAACTTGATGTTGCAAAATGAGAGGGATAAAGAGTATCTCTTCCTTTCTGGAGGTCATGATCTATAAATGAGCAGGCATTACTATAATTCTTTATATGCTGACACTCAATGTGATTACTTGATGGCAAGCTCTTCATTCATGACCATGCATCAGGCAATCTTTTCTGCTCCATCATAGCTCAAAGAAAAAGTCTGTGTGTGTGTGAGTGAGTGCTCTTTTGGTTTATGCATGAAAAACCTATTTTCAGTTATCAAATTCCAGCTACATTGTTTCAGATCTGCTTAAATTCTCCAAAAGCTACAAAATTAGGCTGGGCCAGTTTAGTGTAAAATGCTTCATATCCCACAATAGACCTAAAAATGGCTTTGAGGGTCTACCTCAGGTGAATGCTATTTCCCTGGGAAGCAAGAAATTGTCAAAGGAAATGAATTATTTATCTCTTATAATGAATCATTTTCCTTTGGTTCTGTAGCATATGTTTAGCTTCCTTCTTTTGCTTTCGTAGTTGCAAACAAATCCACGGTGGCCAATTGGGAGACCGGGATAAGTCCTGGTGTGTCCCGGTCACTAGTGCCCCCAAGAGGTGGGCAGGTTAATTTTTTTTAATGAAAGCAAGGGGCTCCTTTCAAACTCAGCACTTCCACTCACCCCCTTGCCCCAAAACACGTCTCCATTGGTGCACTAAACTAAAATCTGCCTGGTAACAGCTTACATCAAGAGTGTGCCAATAGTTGGTTGGTGCCTTAGTGTACCAATCGAGAGGTGGTTCATGGCAAGGGGGCGAGCGGAAGAGCAGAGTTTGAAAGGGACACCATCCAATCACAAGGCAGGGGGCATGCCAGGAAGTGTTGAGGCAGCAGCAGGTAGGGTTGTTTTTGTGGGGGAGAATGCAGCACCACCACCTTGATCGCCCACCCCACTGCCTCCTCCTCCAGCTCAGTGGATCCGCCTTTGCTCCATCCATGGTTGCTGCCTCCTCCCTTGCCAGAGATGTGCAGCTGAACCAGGTGCTGCCCTTGTCCTCACCTCTCACTGTCTCCCGGGGCCAGAGTGGGAGAGTCACCTGGCCAGAGGCACTACAAAGTGGGGAGGGAGGAGGGGGGAAATGCAGGAACTCGTGGGGTGGAGAGAAATCTTGAATGGCCCCACCCAATCGCTCTGACCTCGAGGAGGAGGAGACTGTTGGCCCCAAGTGCCCAGATCCCCCTCAATTCCTTCCATAGGCACCCCCCCTCCATGACTTTGTGTGAGTAGCCAGCCCAGGCTTGGTTACAAACAAAAAGTTGGGTCCTGTCCACACTGGCCTTTGTAGTGTAGGCTGGTTTGCGATGAGTGGCGTTGCAAGAGAATGGAGGGAAAAGCTAAATACTGCTTAGCCCATTCGCCAGAACCGGTAGCAGAAATTCCGTCCGCCCCCACCCATCCAAGTTTTGAAATAAAGTAGTCTTAATTCATGTGCAACACAGGGCTTTCCCCCTGGCCACACCCAACATAACATGCCCACATGTGGTAGTAATTGTTTTTTGTGCCCACCACTTTCCCCAAACCATTACAAATAGCATAAACAACCTAAATGCTGGCATTGCAAAATGGCTGATGAGCCAATTCATGATACCATCAATTGAACATTTCCCTGAACCATCAATGGAAGTGAATTTTTTACAGTACATTTGAAAGATTATCACTGTTCCTATACATTGCTTAGATGACAGAAGTGTTCAATTTGCTGGTATCGAAAAGTGGTCTCACTAAGATAGCAATCTGAAAGAGAAATAACTTTTGCTTCTTTCCCTGTATATTGCTAAATGAGAAAGTCCTGTGGAGAGTTTCTCAATCAGCAATCCACAGACAAGCAAAGAAAGATTTTTTTTAAACCACTTCCCCTGATTTTTCAAAGGATTCACAGTCCAATATTCTGAAGCTTCTTGCAAGGTGCTACAGGATACCACATGTAAGAGAAGCAGCTTTGACAGGCCCTGGGAATGAAATATATGACAGCTTGCTGAAATAGCAGAACCCCCTGACAGGGGCTCAAAAGATACATGTTGGGGACAAATTGACCTGCTCCATGATCCAACATTAAGAATCCAACATGTGTGGATCCTGTAAACAAGAGCCGACTTGCCCACCCAAAATGCTCCAAAGAGTTGGATATTTGCTGTGACTTTCTCAAGGTCTGACTCTTCCCTACCATATAACATCTGAAAAAAATATGTAGTTGACTTGTCTTGGCTTATATTCTGACGGGAACAAAGTTATATGAAAACACAAGTTTCATTAAATTGCTCATTGGCACAGTCCAGCCTATGTTCATCTTATTGTCCTCCTGGCTTCTAGAATCTATTAAGAGGATGAATGCGGTTTTATGGCTGGAGGATTAGACTTTTTAATAGGGTGTTTCATAGGTTTCCATTCCAGTGCTATAGATCCAAATGGACATGGTAGGGAGCAGCACCTAATAAAACTAAGTGTTATGCAGTGTAGGTCCAAAATCACCTCTATTCGTCTGGTCTTAATACAATATGCTGATCCCACATATCCTATGTCAATCTTTTGTATCAACCCTCATCATCATCTTCTTTTACCAAACCCTGCATGTAGTAAAACAAATAGAGGTCATTGGCGAAAAGTAATGGACTTGATTCAGCCTTAGTCATAAATGAGACCTATTACAATTGATGGAACTTAAATTAATAATGACTAAATTAAGTATCATTGATTTAAATGAGTCAATAAGACTGGATCCAGTCCAGTCTGCTTTTGTTGTCTAGGCATGAATTAAATCCTATATTTAAATATTATATTTTGAGGATAATTGCATCTTGGATTGTAGAAGCATTTAATATGCAAACATTTATCTGCTCCCATCAGATGTCTATCCGCTGATATTTTCAGGCTCACAGCACATTCA
The DNA here is from genome assembly GCA_030440675.1 of Furcifer pardalis. Classification (NCBI taxonomy): domain Eukaryota; kingdom Metazoa; phylum Chordata; class Lepidosauria; order Squamata; family Chamaeleonidae; genus Furcifer; species Furcifer pardalis. The sequence goes on along the minus strand of CP126892.1, from coordinate 67,968,220 downwards.
GAGGTCAAAGCATTATATTGTGAAGCATTTTGCTTTCTCAAAGAACATATTATGCTAAAAATAATAATAATAAAACAAACTATGACTTAATTCATGATCATTTCTGCTTCTAAAAGTAATATTTTTATGACCCCGAAGAGGGGGAAACTACTCAGACATATTTTAATATAATGGTTTATCCAGAGAATATTTTAATGCGCTTAAAGGATAATTTTACCTTGTCACTTCTGCTACACCCTGGCATGCTAATTATTGGCTGTAAAGAAAATGTTGAAATGTAGGAATGGCAGGCATTTAAAATAGAGTCAGAAAGGTTCCTGAAATTATCTGAATATAGGATAGTTTAAAAACCCAGTAAATTTGTATATATTTTCAGAGCATATTTCTCTGTCTCCTTCATGCATAGAAACAGTCTATCCCCCCCGTCCCCCACTACTCATTGCCACATTCTGCAAATAATTGTGATACCTTCATTTATTTTATACAATGGTTTGTTCATTTTAAAAAATGCATCTGAATCACTTACTTATCCTGATTAATTGATTAACAAAGAGGTAGTGGATAAAGGATAGCGAACAGAAAATTGTGATGGAAAATAACATGCTGTTGGGAGCTGCTGAAGGAAAGAACATGTTGCCCTAAAGTTTGAGAATTTGGATGCAGGATTAATTAAACAGTGAAAGGTTTAAAACCTTCCAGACTAATTTAAACCATGGAATGGATTGGATTATGGTAAAGCAGGAGTTCTCAACCTTTTAAAGTTGGAGGCTGGGTCATGCTCCCTCAGATAGCTTTGGGGGCCAGATAGCCATTTTGCCCTTCGGACGCCACATGGTACTTCCTGGTGTGGTGGAGGTGGTGGTGGGCCACATGAAATAGTGTCCCAGGCCACATCTGGCCCATGGGCTGCAGGTTGAGAATCCCCGAGATAAAGTGACCAACAAGGTATGCTAGGACCTTATTATTAACTCAGGAAATGGTGAAATATGAAGGTGGGTCAGGGAATGGATCATCCACAGATAAGACAGAGTAGATAGGCTCTATGCAAATCTATAGGGCATACTGGTGGAACAGTGTTCCATGTTTCTTGTGGGGATAGAGCTTCTGATAACTGCTCTTGCTGCTGAATGCACTGATTCCAAAAGTTATAGACTCTGTCTTCCTGGTGTAATATGTCTGTATGTTATCCACTATTTCATTGTTAGTATGTGTGTGCTGGCCTCTCCTAGTAAATGCCATTATAGAGAAGCTTTGGCAGTAGATACAGTAGATCTGCATGACAGAACTGTTAACCTTACACTGTTGGTGGAGGGAGGGCCAAAGAGCAGTCAGAGTTGTCCAATTTTCTTATCATTACTAGCAAGTGGATCCTTTGATACTCTGCTTTCCTGCAATGAGCAACTTTTTGAGAAGAATTTAACCAAGTTATGTGGCTATTATAGTTAATTGTCTTGCAAACAAAGCCTTGTGAAGAACAGTTGAGAATGCTGGGTAAGCTTGACATGAAGTACAGAAAACTGATTCATTAGCCATTTTCAAGTAACCATCACATGACAGATAAAACAAACTTGTTTATAGTGATTCCAGAAAGGTAAGGCTGAATTAAAATATTTTGAACTGCTGCTGCTACTGGGACAGTGGTGTTAGTGGTTAAGAGACTGAATTTGTCAACTTGAGTGCTGCACGATGGAATGAGCTCCAATCATTGTCCCAGCTTCTGTTAACCAAGCATTTCAAAAGCAAGAAATTGAAAACAGATGAATAGGTAAAACTTCGGCAGTAAACAGTGTTCCGTGTGCTCCAGTGTCTAGTCATGCTAGCCACATGATCATGGAAATGTCTGTGGACATTGACAGCACTGGATCTTTGGCTATAAATGGAGATGAGCACTGCCCTCTAGAGTTGGCTATGACTGGCTTTACTACTGCTACTGCTGTTGCTGCTGCTAAATACTAAGTTTATAATTAAGCCAGTGGTTAAAAGAACCCAATATATTAAACAAATTGAAGTATCCTGTAAGAGATATGGATATGTTGAATCATTGCATATATATTATAGGAATGTTTTCACTGGATTTTTCTTTTTATATTTCATTTTGGGATCAGCATTGTATTGTATTGCATTTTATATATTTAATTTAAATTTTATTGAATTTTATTGATAAGGTCGTAAGACTAATCAATTAATAAATATCTACTACTGCTGTTGCTTCTGGTTCTGCTGCTACTATTCATCACCATTATCCTCATCTAAACATTAGGAAGAACCTCCTGATAAAGATAACTATTCCTTCTTCAGAGGTTTCTAAGCAGATATTGGGTGACTAAAAGTAATTCAAGTTATCGAATTCCTTATTAGCAAATGCCTCTTAAAAGTTTCCTATTCTAAAACATTATCAAGCTAAATAAAAAATATCTTATTTATCCTAAGACAGACATTACTTCAAACAGGAGTTCTCAATCTTTTAAAGCTGGGGGCCGGGTCATGGCCCCTAGGACAGTTTCATGGGCCGGACTGCTATTTTGCCCTTCCTCCACCACATTGCACTTCTTAGTGTGGTGGACCACATGAAATGGTGCCGTGGGCTGCATCCATGCTTCATAACAATTCTAATCTGTATGTATTACATATCTGAAGTAGCAAAGGGTCACTGGATAAAGGGTTCCTTTAGTGATTCAGGGTGCACACAACTTTTACACAATAGAATATTAAGTAGAGTGCTGTACAGTACTGATTATCTTTTATTTTTTCGTTCCTTATACTTCTGTGCAATTGTGGGAGTGTGGTAACTATTGGCTCTTCAGATGACCAAAGAGCCATCTGTTCCCACAATATATGGCCCTAAAATTTCACCTGAGTTTGTAGTTCTTGACTCAAGAGGAGGTTAGGAAAAAAAAAGGTTCAGAAATATTATGAGTGCACAGAATGTACAGCATTAATTTGTTATTAAAGGCACATGCAACAACTTTTGCAGTTTCATTTTTTAAACCTACATTGTTCAGCTGATATTTCAAGAACTTCCTTTGCTTGGTTCAAATTGCATTTTCCCACCAGAACAAAGGCTGAATAAAAGTAGTTGTACTAGTAACAATTAGTACTTCTGACTCCTGTTGGTATAAATCAGATTTAAATCTGATTTGTGAGCACTACCCTTTTCTAAAGATAGGACTTACTGGCTATTCATATGTACAATTTATAGCAAATTAAGTAAGAGAAAGACCTACTGCAATCAATGTCAATCGAAGGCCAGCATAGGATGGCACTGTATAAATTGTGGCTAAAATCTAATTATTAGTCCCCACAAGAATACTTTGTTGAATAAATTGCTGAATGGTAAGTCATTATACATATAAACTCATGGATACAATAGGTCTATTTTAGAGAGTGTGTGTGGTTGATAGATCACAGTACACTGCTTTTTCTGGAAGGCTGCAGTTTTTCTTAAAACATTTGTAGCTGACATTCAGCCTTTATCAAATATTATTTCTCTTATCCTTTGTTCCGGCTTTTACAAATAAACAGCCCAATATGGATTTGGCAAAGCTTTTAACAGAATCTCAAGGTAGGTTTCTACTGTTAACTGTGAATAAAATGCAAACTTTACCCTTCTCATGCTTTGAAGTATGTTTTCATTTAATGCATATATCCCATGGCAATCCTAAATAATAATGCGAATTTAAAGTTATTTAAGAATCTATAGTTCTATTTGTTGGAAGTGGCATATCCAAAGCTCTAGTGCATTATTTTTATAAAAGTACCTTGCTATTACTGTCAACTTTAAGATTTTTGGATTCATATAAACACTTGATGCAGAGAGCTCTTGAAATCTATTTGAATCATACTATTCTCTTAACCTTCAATTCTGGTTTTCTGAAGATTTATAGTTGCAAGTGACATTATATGAAAATATATATTGGGTGAGGGTTGGGTGAGGGTGATTAGGGAATGTTTTTTATATGTTAAATGTTACTGTTTAGAAGTTATATGTTATTGTGGGTTGTGGGAGGTGAAGAGTTTTGGGTGGGTGATTGAGGAATGTTCTCGTATGTTATATGTTATGTAATTGTGGGTCCTGGGAGGTGAAGGGTTGGGTGAAGGTGAATATATTTGTTTTATGTCTTTTTCATTTATACATAGTGTTGTATTGTATGATTTTTGTTGTTGTTTTATATTCAAAATAAAAAAACAAAAGAAAAAAGAAAAAAGAAAATATACAAACACACATACACTGAAGTACCCACTTAATTAGAAGAATTAGTCAGATTTGGGAAGTGGCTAGTTGGATAGGTAAAGGCAGTTGTGGGCTCAAATTTTTTTTACTACCACACTGTGGGCATGGTATGGTGTGCGTGGCCAGGGTGAAAGCTCTGTGTTGCACCCAAATTAGGTCTACTTTATTTCAAAACTTGGATCGGATCGGCCAGCCAGAATTTCTGCTACCAGTTCTGGTGAACTGGTGTGAACCTGCTGATGCCCACCACTGGGTAAAGGTAAAAGTCGCCCTTGCTCTAAAGTCAGTCATATCTGACTCTAGGATTCAGTGCTCATCTCTGTTTACAACCAAAGAGCCAGGACTGTTTGTGTCTGCAGACATTTCCGTGGACACGTGACTAGTTGGATAGGAAGACCAATATCAAAAGCACTCAAAAACGTTTCTTATTCTAAAGTTCATCTCACTGCCAATGTTAAGAATATCAAAGATATATTTTGTTTTAAATATTTGAAACAAAAATAGTAATTATGATATATCTAGCTGCCTCATTAATGAAGGTGATCAGAAATTTGGATTTAAACACAAAGAAAACTTTTTTTCTCCTCCCTCCTTCCTTCCTCTGCCCAAATGGTTTCAAAACAAAATAATGGCATGTTCCCCTTCCTAGCCACCTTAATAGGAGACTTACAGAGAGCTGCAGTTAAGTTGATGGTAGCATTAACACTGGTTCTTGAACCCTACATTAAATAGATTTCTGTGTACATATTTCTCACCACCATAGTTAATTTTATTGACTTAATTGTAGAGACAAGAGGAGCTGCAGTAGGTCCATGGTTAAGAAGTTTGCCTTGTTAGCTGAAAGGCTGGCAAGTCTGTAGTTTGAGATCGGGATACTGCATGATGGATTGAGCGCCCGTCTCTGTCCCAGCTCTTGGGAACATGAAAGGAGCATCATTTGGGCATCCCCTGAATGGAGTTTCTCCAGCAAAAATCCTTTTGACCCAGAATAATTACTGACACAAAATAATAATTGCTATTGATAATGAGTAGTGAATAAATTAATAAAACTCTTTACTTTAGTCACTCCTGTGGGACTACATGCATTGAACTCTTCATGTCTTCCATCTTTGACTGTGACTTATCTACCTATTGTACCTCAATCTTGGATTCTTTCTTTTGTTTGTCCTTTTTACTTAATTTATATGAAGATTTCTCACCATTTTATTTTTATGTTTTTGAATATTTTTGTTCTTGCTAGGCAGCATGCTTGTGACAGCATATCTCTTTGGGCTTATGTTTTTAAAATAAAAGACCCCAATTTCTTTAGAGATTTCTCTCTTTGTTTGTTCTTCTTTAGATTGTTTTTGCTGCTGGCTGAACTGGCTCCTGGATTCAATGAAAATAAGAAAAGGCATCAAGTGGTGCCCCCCCCCCCAAAAAAAAAAAAAAAACCTCTCCATATTCCTGTTGTTTGGTATTAGGTTTTTTAAAAATGTTATTAACTTTTATTTGACTATTTTCTTTGCTTGGTTTTGGAAGTGTGTGTCCCTGCGTGCATGCATGCATGTGTGTGCGCGTGCATGCGTGATTGTGTGCGTGTGTGCATGCATGCACGCGTGTGCGTGCATGTGTGTGTGAGAAAGAATAATCTGAATAACAGGTATTAGGTAAAGGTTAAGGTTGCCTGTGTTCAAAAGCCAGTCATATCTGACTCTAGGGTTCAGTGCTCATCTCTGTTTGTAGCCAAAGAGCCAGCGCTGTCTGCGTCTACATATGTTTCCATGGACATGGGGTAGGCATGCCTCAACACCACTTTTGTAGTGCACATAACACTATTTACCTTCCCACTGAAGTGGTACCTATTTATCTACTTGCAATTTGTTGCTTTCAAACTGCTAGGTTGGCAGGAGCTGGGACAAAGACAGAAGCTCACTCCGTCAGTACCCAGTAATCGAATCCCAACCTTCCAGTCAGTGAGTTCAGCATCTTATCCACTTGAGCCACACAGTCCCATAACAGGTATTACAAGTTGTTTAAAAAATCTGTGGAACAGATTTAATGGCATAGACTTGATAGTGTACCATAAGAATTATGGACAGAGGCATGGGACATCATACAGGAGGCAGCAAGGAAAACCATACCAAAAGAAAAGAAGCATAAGAAAGCAAAGTGGTTGTCTGATGAGGCTCTTAAAATAGCAGAGGAAAGAAAGAATGTAAATGGCAAGGAGAAAGGGGAAAAAATCAACCAATTGAATACAGAATTTCAAAGAAAAGCAAAGAGAGATAAGGAAACCTACCTAAATGAATGATGCAAAGAAATAGAGAAAAACAACATAAAGGTTAGGACTAGAGATCTTTTTTAAAAAATTGGGAAAATCAAGGGAATATTTAAAATGACCATGATAAGGGACAAAAACGGCAACGAGTTAGCTGATGCACAAGAGATTAAGAAAAGATGGCAAGAGTACACAGAGGAACTTTACAAAAAGGACCTCAACACTCCTGATAATCACAATGATGAGAACATTGAACTTGAGCCAGACATCCTAGAGAGTGAAGTCAGAAAGGCCCTAAAAAGCACTGCAAACAACAAAGCCAGTGGAAAGGATGGTATCCCTGCAGAATTTTTCAAAGGCCTAAAAGATGATGGAATCAAATTATTGCATTCTATATGCCAGCAGATTTGGAAAACACAACAATGGCCACAGGACTGGAAAAGATCAGTATATGTTCCAATGACAAAAAAAGGTAATGCCAAAGACTGTTCAAATTATCAAACAATTGCGCTCATCCCTCAAGATAATACAGGATTGACTGCAGCAGCATGTGGAGAGAGAATTACCAGAAGTGCAGGCTGGGTTCCAAAGAGGCAGGGGAACTAGAGACCACATTGCCAACATACGTTGGATCATGGAGAAAATAAAGGAATATCAGAAACAAGTCTACTTCTGTTTCCTTGACAACACCAAGGCCTTTGAATGTGTGGACCACAACAAAATGTGGCAAGTAATTAAAGAGATTGGAATGCCAGAACACCTTATAGGTCTCATGAGAAATCTGTACAAGAATCAAGAAGCAACAGTTAGGACAGAATATGGAATGACAGAGTGGTTTGGAATAGGAAAAGGAGTAAGACAAGGCTGCATTTTGTCACCTTGATTATTCAACTTATACACAGAGCACATAATGTTCAATGCAGGATTGGATGAATCACAAGTTGGGATCAACATTGCTGGGATAAACATCAATAACTTGAGATATACAGACGATACCACCCTAATGGCATAAATTGAGAAAGACCTAAAGAAGCTGCTGCTTGGGTTGAAAGTAGAAAGAGCAAAAGCTGGCTTGAGACTCAACATCAAGAAAACCAAGATAACTGCAACAGGCCCTATCAGTCCCTGGATAATAGATGGGGAAGAAGTAGAAGCAGTGGCAGATTTTACTTTCCTAGGATCAAAGATCACTGCAGATGGTGATTGCAGACATGAAATAAAAAAGTGACTGATACTTGGGAGACAAGCTATGAGAAACCTGGGGAACATAGTTAAAAGTAGAGACATCACCTTGCAAACAAAAATTCGCATAGTCAAAGCAATGGTATTTCCTGTGGTAATGTATGGTTGTGAGAGCTGGACCATTAGGAAAGCTGAGCACAGAAGAAAAAATGCCTTTGAAATGTGGTGTTGGAGGAGAGTTTTGAGAGTCCCCTGGACAGTGAGGAGAACAAATAAGTTGATCCTAAAAGAAATCAACCCTGACTGCTCCTTAGAAGGTCAAATAGTAAAGATGAAGCTAAAGTACTTTGGACACCAAATGAGAAGAGAGGATTAACTTGAGAAAGCCTAGATGATGGGACAGGTGGTGGACAAAAGAAGAAGGGGTCTGCCAAAAATGAGATGGCTTGATGGTATTGTAGATGCAATGGGCACAAAGCTGGGCGGGCTGAGGAAGATGGTGGAGGACAGAGGTGTCTGGAGGGCAATGGTCCATAGGGTCGGAAATGTTCGGAATTGAATGTGCAACTGAACACACACACACACAAACCCCAACCACCACCTATCTGTTATGCAAACCATTCTGAATTCCTGTACCTGATGTGTATAAATTGATGCCAAGAATTCTCTGACGAAGTAGACCTGATCCACCAAAGCTACCATTAAAATACAGAAATTAGTCTTTAAAGTGCAACAACATTTTTTTTTGTTTTGCATTGTTTACTCTCTAATATACTTTATTTGACTGTTTTCTTTTCTTGGTTTTTTGAAGGATATGTGTATGTGTGGGTAATTTTGCTATTTTCTTCTCTGTGTCTATGTGGGACGTACTTGCTCTGTTTGACTGAATTTTTAGAAATTGTTGTTTGATTAATCTGTTTTGTATTTAGTCTGTCAAAGGTGTATATCACGGATGTTGAACCTTTTAGAGACTGAGTGCCCAAACTGCAACCCAAAACCCACTTATTTATCGCAAAGTGCCAACACAGCAACAGGGGAGGAAGGAAACTCTCTCATTGGGCTTCTGAGCAGAGGGGTGGGGCAAAGTCTGTGCTGGTAGAAGGAGGAAGCGTTCCCATTGGGCTGCTGGGCAGAGGGGCAGGGGCGAACTCTGTGCTGGGGCAACCGAATGGGTGCACACAGGGAGAGGTCTGAGTGCCACCTCTGACATGCGTGCCATAGGTTTGCCACCACTGGTGTATATTTTGGGAGGAATTTTGGGACTATTTTGTTTGATGCTTAGGGGATTGGACTTTGTGACTCTGCCATTATGCTACTGAGCTGGGTGTTGAGTCATTGTTGGGCTCAACTTGAGTATTTCTCTCTTGTTCTTATGTTTCTGTTGATTGCATTGGTGCCTGAGTGTCTCTGTATGCCAAACAGTTCATGCCTGGTTTATCCCCCCCCCCCCCGGCTATTTTGTCTAATCTCAGAGATTTACTGGCAATATTCTGCCTCTACGGATTTAACTCTTGCCAAATTCTGGTTTAAAAATAGCAAAATATAGCAATTAAGGGATTTTTCTTTCATTCTGCTCGGGGGTGGGTGGGTGGGTTGTTGTGTTGTATAGGTGACACTGAGCTTAATACATAATCTTTATTTTACTTTTAACAGAGCATCAAGAAAAGGCAGAAGATCTTAAAAATTGTTGCAATGAAGATGGTAAAAAGTATATAAATTGTATATCATTCATTTTTTGGCTTCTGATTATCTACAACTTTTTTAAAAAAGAAATTCAAACAGTTTCTTATTCTGAACAACAATATATACCATGGGCCAGTCACATAGTTCATGGGTGCACAAACTACTCCCTGTGGGCCAGCTCTGGCCTCCAATGCCAATTCATCCAGCCCACGCCATGCTCATAGATCCCAGAAGCGGAAGTTGAGTGAGTTTTCTTCCGCTTCTGGGAGCAACCAGGGAGGAGTGGGCTGGATGAATTGGTGTCAGGGCCGGATCTGACCCATAGGGAGTAGTTGGGGTACCCATGAACCATGTGACTGGCCAGTGGCCTGAAACATTTGGGCACCCCTGCTGTTAACAGGGCTTGTGGGCTGGTTCTGGCCCATGACACCAATGGATTCCTGTGAACATATCTCCAGATGGCGACCTTGCTTGTTGGTAAATGTTGGCATCCATTTTTGGTCCTGCTTATATCCCTGTTAGCCAGGGGTGACCAAACTATGGCCTATGGGCTGGATCCAGCCAATGAAACCAGAAGCAGAAGCAAAACTCACCCAGCTTCTGGGAGTGGCAAGGGTGGGACGGGTCAGATGAATTGGTGTCAGGGCCGGATCTGGTGCACAGGCTGTAGTTTGGGCACCCATGAACCACGTGACTGGCCCGTGGCCTGAAAAGTTTGGGCACCCTTGCTGTTAGCTTTTAAAACTGATTCCTGTGCACATGGCTCCATATGGAAACTCTGCATGATGGTGTTACCCAAATTTATGGGGCCCCGGTAAGTTCCTCTGGCAGAGGGATAGAAAACCCTAAGAACTCAATAACGAGATGGTATTTCAATCAAAACAACAATGATTTATTGGGAATTTAAATCAACAGAAAACCTATCTAAGTTATAGTCTGGCCAGGCCTATAATTAAATAGTCCCCTTTCCCACAATCATTTTGAGGAAAGACCCGCTCGTGACCTTACCCACGCTATTCTGTGAGTAAGATGCCCACTCCCTCCTCCAAACAGGTATATATCCTTTTCCTAAACTAACTCTACATGCAAGGGGGAGGTACAGAAACTGGGGTAGGAGGAAGGGCAATTAACACATTTTAATTACATGTAAATATAAAACACAAAGCAAGGTATGAGGTAAGGGGTTTGAATGTATAGAAACAGCAGAGCACAGTGATTGCGGAAAGACCGGTTTCTCAGGGAGGTTACATTGTGTCAATATTGCTGTGGTTAGGCAGGAATTTACAAGGGAAGCATTGTATCTTTTGTTCTTTTGTTGAATGAAACAGAGGTTGCTGGAAGGCGGGACCGGCTGGTGCATTTTCTCCAATGAGAGGCAGGCTAGTAGGATCGTCAGCCAATGGCGGTTTGCAGCAGGAGACTGTGAACCCAATGTGGGCTAGGCTGCCTTGCTGGGACAGGAACGGATTAAAGCAAATGCCTATTTCTTTAAGCACAAAGTAAAGAAAGAGTTTAGGTTAAGCAATTAACTCAGAGGCCCTTAGGTGAAACCAGCATTTTAACTTTAATTAACCTTTTGTAATCTGTCCGGTGTGTGCGTGGCAGCTGGTCACGTCATGTCTTCTGTTTCCTCTTTTCCCCCTCCCTTACCAATTTGTGGTTCTGCACAACATTTGTATCTTGGGGTTTGTGTGCGTGTGTGTTGTGATATGTGACACTTTAATAAACGATGTTGTGCAATTATAATTAAATATTCTTCCTGATTCAAAATTTCAGGTAACAATGGTAAATGTTGTCATCCATTTGCAGCTTGCTTCTTAGCTTTTAAAATTGAGTCAGGACATATTGAAAGAGTCCCCCCCCCCCAATGTCTTGGTGGTCTTGGAAGGTCAGTGCACTACAGCAAAGTACACAAGCTAAATTTTGTTTTCTTCTGGTCACCTAGTTTTCCTGGTGTACCATGGCATCATTGAAAACAACGTGTCAGCAAAAAGAGGGAACAGGTCTTTTAAAACAGCAAAGTTAAATGTCTGGTTTTGCTCACCTAAACTAGTCAGACTGGTTTGGCAAGCTTTTGTAATGTATTTACCCTTTAGACAAAGGTTCCAGCATGTGTCCTTGACTTTCCCTTGAAGTCTGTGTTGTTTATCTCTATGGAGTTAACATTATCATTTTGCAAGCCAGTTGGCTTTCTTGTTTGTGGCTGGTTATCATGAGATAGGCATGGGCTTTATTTATTTATGTGTGGCTGCTCTGTCTCAAAAATTTGCTTGGTCAAACCCTAGGAACACTAACAAATTTTCCTTGCTGCTGGTACTAAATTCCTATGTTTATAGTATTTTTGAACTTGCTAAGCCACATGTTTAACTGGAATTAATGTGGGACTGGCACAAATTGTGTAAGCACAATAGATGAGGAGATGTCTGAGTTGGAAGGTATAAAGAATTGAAATTACAACTTCTATTCCCCCCCCCCCCCCATGGCTATTTTGTCTAATCTCAGAGATTTACTGGCAATATTCTGCCTCTACAGATTTAACTCTTGCCAAATTCTGGTTTAAAAATAGCAAAATATAGCAATTAAGGGATTGGTGAAAGACAGTGTTGGGGGAAACAGCCTACACTGTACCACCCTTAGAAGTGCTTTCTTCCCACCATTTCCCTTTCTCTTCAAAGAAATCAAACACCCCAAAATGATAGGCCATTTTTTGGCTTATAAGAATCCATTGCCTTGCTAAGCCTCTTTCATATTATTCCTTTGATCTATATCACCGCAAGTTCCGAACGCTGACCCTGAGCCAGTTTCTCTTAGAAATGCATTATGTCTAGGCAGTACTTTCCCCTTTCTGCATTTCCAGTCATTGCTCTGAAAAGTCATATTGGGAGGTTTTCATAGTTGGTGCATTGAGTCATGCAAATGGTTGTACTGGGAGAGTTTAATAGTTCATGCACTCTAAATGCAGAAACCGAATATGTCAGAGAAAGTTGCTGTTGGGCAGCTTTAACTTGCATGACTAACTTTTTTTCATAGACTTGCTGTTCTTTATCTTGTAGAGCTTTGGGACATTTTTGGATTGGATGTTTTATTTTTCATGGAACCAACACTAGCATAGTTTCTAAATGGAGCATGCTTTTGCTCCTCTCCTAGTACATTTCCCTTCTATTAAACATATGATTTCTTTTGAATGGAAATCCTCTACAAATATTCCACGGGGCAATATGCACAGAGTTCAAGCTATTGCTGCACACTTCCTGTGTCAAAGAGAATATGAATGGTGACATCATTTGGGCAATAGCTGTGTCTCTGAAGCCTCCTGTTTACTCTGGAGTTGTTGCTGTGACAGGTTCTATCCTGAAGGAGCTTAGCTATAAAAAGTTATCAGATATCTCAGCTCACAGGAGACTGACTAACCCAAAGTTGAAGACAGCAAAAATAGCTTCCGTAGACTAAAGCAGCAAGCATTTATTGCAGCTTCCCCTTTCACTTGAGCAATAGCAGGTACCTTGTTTTCATAAACCTAAATGGAATGGGACCCTAATTGCTGTCATTCTTCTTCTTCCATATCTAGGCCAGACCTGAAACTGCCAAAATGAAGGCACCTTCTGGTGACTTCATTCTGCAGTTCTTTTTACCTGACCTGGTGTGAAAAAGATTACCCAGTAAAACAAGGTTGCCATTACCAGGGTATGCCCGATTGTGGTCCAAAAATACCACAATCTTTGAGATAGCTCTTTCTATGTACTCCATTGCTGTCATTACTAACACCTATATTCATTTCATTTCTTCAATTTATATACCGCCCATCTTGGTAAAACTGACTCAGGGCAGTTAACCGAACAAATATATAATTACAAGTTACATACAATCATAATAAGCATCACAAATCATCACAATTTCAACAAACAAAATATACAATAATACAGTACATCCTAGTATTACAGGGCAAAATATCTGCTGTTGAAAAAGGTCTTTTACACCAGGATTGTGCAAGACATGCTTGAGCATTTAATACAGTACATACACATGTTGTGTTAGTGTAATTCATTGGAAGCTTACTAATAAGTCCAACTGTCAATTACAGCATTCCAGTCAAAATGGCAAGGATCACAGAAAGTTACAGGCATAAAAACCATACTGTTGCACAGCAAGGACACTCTCAAAGGCAGGGGTTCCCAACCTACAGCCCATGGGCCAGGCCAGCCCCTAATGCCATTCCATCCAGCCCATCGCCACCTCCACTGCATCCGGAAGTAAAAGCAGACACATTTACATCAGTCGTGAAATGTGCCCGTGCATGCGCAAATGCACCCATGGCTGTTGTAAATGAAGAAGTGGGTGCATTTATGACAGCCGTAAATGTGCCCACTTCCCCTTCTGCTTTTGGGGGGCATGGTGCAGCCCACTCAGCTGTCCAGGGACATGGTCAGGCCCGCAACATAAAAAGGTTGGCCAAACCTGCTCAAAGGGAAAGCAACAAGCAAACTGAATACTAAAGATGTGGTATTCAGGTGGTTATAAAGAAATAAGAAGAATCAGAAGAGGTCAAGGACAGAAAAGGACTGAAAGGCCAAGAAAATTTTCACATTCTGATGAGAAGTTCCTCACAGTTTCTTCTTTAAGATACCAGAGGAAGTACAGCAAAGACCTGGCTCAGTACCTTTCAGCTTTGTTGAGATGCCAAGTTGATCTTTTTACAGTCCAAAGAAGCTTGATCAGAAATGGTCTTTGAGGAGGATGGTGGAGGACAGAGGTGCCTGGCAGGCAATGGTCCATGGGGTCACAAAGGGTTGGAATCAACTGTGTGACTGAACAACAAAACTAGTCAAGAAACTACTTTTGCAGAAAAGGTACAAGGTGAAAATGCTAAAATATGTTAAAGCCCACAAAGATTGGAAGTAGGATCAGTGGAAACAAGTATTAAGGAAAGATGAATCCAAGTATGAAAATTTTGGGTAAAATAGTCGATGGCCAAAAATGAGATGGCTAGATGGTATTGTAGACACAATGGACACAGAGCTGGGAAGGTTGAGGAGGATGGTGGAGGACAGAGATGCCTGGTGGGCAATGGACCATGGGGTCACAAATGGTCAGAGTCAACTGTGTGACTGAACAACAACAACAAAAGTTGGCAATATATAATAAGAAGAGTTGGAGAGTGATGGAGTGCTTGAAGCCTTTAGTGAAACATGGTGGAGGGTCTGTCCTGATTTTGGGATACATTCTGTTAGTGGCATTGGCAATATTGTCCATATTGATGGGATCATGAATGTTGGGAAGTACAGTGATTTTTTAAAATCATCATGCCACTCCTTCTGGAAAGTGCCTGACTGGGATTGGTTTTATTTTTCAGCATGATTACAATCCCAGACACATTGTCAATGCAAAAAAATCACATTTAGCTAGAAAACAGCTGATAAAACACTAACAGTAATGGAATGGACTCCACAGAGGCCAGATCTGAATATTATATAGGCAGTCTGGAATCACCTGGACAGAGAAAGATATAAAAAACTAACCAAAATCTACAACACAACTCTGGGAAAATTGTGGTGGGTTTTTTTTAAAAAAAATTGTACATAACAACTTCTTCACCAGCATATCAAGCCCAGTTAGCCTTATGTTTGGTTTGTTAGAAACACCTGCTTTAGCCATGAATGGAACACTAATGCATTTAACTGCCATTCTTCCATGTCTATCCTTACCCTCCTTTGAAGAATTGAACATGCCTGTTTTATGTTTAAGCAGTGTCAGTTTTAATGTAATAATGTGTACAGCTGTTCATCTAAAAAAGGCTGATTGTGCTATGGCAGTGCACTTGTGTTGTTTCCCATGTAACCTTATCTACAGAGCTGAGGCCAAGAAGACTTGTTCTATAGTTCTGATGTTCTTGTTCTAGGTAAAATATATCTATGCTCAGTGACTGACTGGTAGCTTGTGATATCATAAATTCTACCTTAATGGAGCAATTTTACTTAATAATGCTATTTTATTTTGGGTTATTGGTTCGGGTGGCTTTATTGTATTTATTGTATATTTATTGTATATTGTTTTGTAATTATTTTATTTATGTTTCATTGTTTGGATGTTTTTTTAACTGTGAACCACCTAAAGTAGTGTTGTACACTAATTATGGTGGGGTATAAATTAATTAATTAATTAAAATTTATTGTATTTATGTTAAAGCAAAGCAAAATAATCACACTTATATACCACCCCATAGTGCTTAGTGCACTCTCTGGGCAGTTCACAAGTTAATTAGCATTTTGCTCCCAACATGCTGGGTACTCTTTTTACTGACCTCAGAATGATGGAAGGTTGAATCAACCTTGAACCCTGGTCAGGATCGAACTTACAGTTTTTGTTGTTGTAATACAGCAGTTTAACCACTGCACCACCAGGGTTCTTTATATTTCAGAATTGTTATTGGCAACATTTGAGCAGTGGCTCAGAGGTTAAGAAGCTCATCTTGTTAGCTGGAAGGTTAGCAAGTCAGCAGTTCAAGACTCGGGTACTGCATGATGGTTTGAGCGCCTGTCTCTTTTCCAGCTCTTGAGGACATGAAAGGAGCCTCATTTGGGTGTTCTCTGAGCGGAGTTTCTCCCACAAAAATCCTTTTAACCCAGAATAATTTCTGACATGAAATTATTATAACGTTTGAGCAATGAATGAATTGAGCTGCACATAATCAAGGAAGCCATTCTGAATAAATAAATATATAAGTAAGTAGCTATTACATAGGAGACAGTTTGCTGGCAGTTACATGTGTGTGATATTAAAACATTTTTAATGCTTCCTTAATAAGAGCTGTCCATCCTCTACTGAAAAAACATCTCTGTTGGCAATGGCATACAACCCATTTCTGGAAAGATGATGTTGGAAAGGTCTCTGTGTTAAAGCTGTGAGCCTTGTCATTGTCGAACAATTTCAACAAGTTTCTCATTGGGAACATTGTGGGATCTATGCGCTGAGCTATTCCAGTCAAAATATGAAACCTTTGTCTCAGAGAAAATATACTGAAGGGGTACTGTTGCAAATGATAGATAGAATGATGGAATAGGACTCAAGAGACCTAAGTTTGAATCCCTGATCAGGGTTTTCGTAAGTCAGTTCAGACTTGATGGCACATAACAACAACAACAACAACTTTGTGGAGATTGGCTAATATGTTTCCCTTCACCTTTTTTTTGCTTCATTCCGAACACCTGAATAACACTGTGATTGTTTTGGCAAGAGTTTGAAGCATTACATCATCATCATCATTAGACAATTCCCAGATTCTCTGCACTATTATGTAGACATTCAGATACATTTCCAAACCCAATGAAAACCTTCACTTCTCACATATGAAGCTGAAATTAATAAGCTATACATTTCTGAGCTTAGTTTCATTTGTCTGAGGGTAGGTTTAGTGGTAATGATAACTCAGGGATCAGTAAAGTTAACACAAAGTCTTCCATTTAATTGCTGCTTGCAGGAGAGGGTAGAGATGTGATGTATTAGTTGACACAATCAAATCATATAGACTGTGGTGTCTCAGTGGTTAAGAAGCTTGCCTTGTTAGCTGGAAGGATGGCACGTTGGCAGTTTGAGACCCGGGTACTGCATGATGGATTGAGTGTCCATCTCTGTCCCAGCTCTTGGGGACATAAAAGGAGCCTCATTTGGGCATCCCCTGAGCAGAGTTTCTTCTGGAAAAAAAAAAACTTTCAATGCAGAATAATTTCTGACATGAAATTATTATTATTACCAAATCAAATGCTGGCTTTATCCTTTTATATATATATATAAGAAAGCGATTAATTCATAAAATATGTCATTCTTCTTTATAGTAGCAAAAATGTAATATAGCATCAACTTGAGAAGACCCATATACTCAACCCATTTACTCTTGAGGAGCCTAGTGTCTATTGAGCAGTTAACTGTGATACAGCATATTGATATTATAGATTTTTATTTTTATTTAATAAAAAAAGTTAATGAACCTGAACTATATATCCCCAGAGTCTCCTTATGATCCATATGAAGTTTAGGTATCGAGATTTCACAATTGTGAAGCAATTGATGAAACAGACTCTTCTTCTGCATCCCTCATTTTTTCTGTTGGTGGCTGAAATAAGAGCATTTTAAAGCACTACTTTGCTGCTATTAACTTTAGATGTGCATTTTACAGACCCCATGGCCTATAACTATCCATGTCAGCAAAAATTGCTGCTACTTCCTGGCAAAACAAAGAAATGGATTGTTTTCAAACTTTGACTGCCTCTGCTCTCTTCGGTTTGTGTTATAAATTATTGTTCCATTTGGCTCTTACAAGAAATGAGATTAGTAGACTTAACACTTTCTAGTAGGCAGCAAAGTAAGGAAATAAAAATCTGAGTCTGAAATAATAGGCAAATATACCTATACTTCTTTGCGATACAACAGAGAGGAGAGCAGCTGTGGTATTTGTGGAACAAATTTGGATTTTCCTTTTGAATCACAGTTGCTAAAGTCATGAAATGATATTTTTGTAGCACTGATGATGCCCAAGCTCTATTCATTTATGAGCTGTTACACTCTAGTGAAATAGCTAAAAGGATATTCTGGAAGTATATTATATTTCCAGTGGTCAGAATTCTATTGGGAATTTTTATCAGCATTATGTGTAATTATGTAAACTGCAGCAACAAATTAGAGCAAATCAGCAAAGTGCTGCTTGCATTTCTGACTATATGCTAGACTCATGACTTTCCATGTAATCAAAAATGTGAGCAGCAACTCAATAATTAGTAGGAATCAACCACAATTTACACATGCAATAGGAATCTGGCCATTATGTATATTTTGTGCAGTAGCTAAAGTATCAGATTAGAATTGGTGAGCCTGTCCCATCTTCACTGAGCCTAGACGTTCACCTTCTTTGCCTACCACTTAACTGTGAATTTGGTCACATATATCAGGGGTTCCCAACCTACGGCCCATGGCCCAGACCCATCCCGTAACACCATTCCATCCAGCCCGCTGCCACCTCTGGAAGTGGAAGAGGACACGTTTACGTCAGCCGTGAAGCATGCCTGTGCATGTGGAAGTGGGTGCATTTATGACATCCATAAATGTGCCCATTTCTGCTTCTGGGGGGCATGGTCCAGCCCACTCAGCTGTCTGGGTGTGTGGTCAGGTCTGCAGCATGAAAAGGTTGGCCACCCCTGACATAAACGTTACCTTGAGAAACTAGGTGGAAAGGAAGGATATAAATAAATATTTCCTTCTGTTCATTTGTGGCCCCATGGACCACTAGGTTCTTTTGCCATCTTTGAAAAGGTTAGATAATATTTTAAAAGACTTGCTGTAAACATAGATCTGGAAATATTATGTAACAATATGAATAAAATGTGTAAGATTTTAGTAGCATTAAAATATTATTTGCCTCCCACCAAAAGCAAGAAAAAAAAAGATTATTTAAAATATGTGTAAATGAACTAGACTGCAGCGGCTCAGGGACTGCAGTGGCTCAAGTGGCTAAGATGCTAACTTGAAGGCGAAAGGTCAGCAATTCGATACCTGAATACTGCAGGACAAAATGAGCTCCTGTCTATGTCCCAGCTCCTGCCAACCTAGCAGTTTAAAAGCAAGGTATTACAAGTAGATTAGGTACCACTTTGTTGGGAAAAGTAACAGGAGACTGTGTACTCCAGCATCTAGTCTGTCACATGACCATGAAAATGTCTGCAGATGTAGACAGCATTGGCTCTTTGGCTGTAAATAAAGATGAACAATGCCCCCTAGAGTTGGACATGGCTGGTTTTTGAGCAAGGGAAACATTTTGCTACCACTATAATGCTAATACTAATTTAATCCTGGAGATGCATTGATGCAGAAAATGACCTCAAGTCAGTTATTTTCATTTAAAAAGTTGAGTTAAATTGATAATTTCCATTAAATTTGTTATCAAAATAAATTCAGTTGTGTTCATTCCTATCATTGGGTTTTCTGATAGTTTCATACATACTCAATTTCCTTTCTAGAGACACACATGCACAGAGTGATGTATTCAGCATTTCTTTAGATTATGTTTGAACAAAATAATACCAGATGGTTAGATATTCTAAACAGAAGAGAAAAATATGATAGTAATACTTTATAATAAGGTTCTGTGGATAAAGTAAACACAATTAAAAGAAACTCACCTCCAATCATAATCTGGGGGTCCCCCCCCTCACCTTCATGTATTGGAATTAGTCAGCTCCATTATTCTCCTCCCACAATGCTAAGTAATATATAGTGATCTTTATGGCAGTGCCATACTACATCATTAGTCAGTAAGCTAATACAATTCAAGCTGTAGCCCCGAGCTATTTTGGCCTTTGCCAAACCTATTCCATTTTGTTCTATTTTTATTGTATTACAATTATTTCAATTAAGTTAACTTGGAAAGCACTTTACCCAGACATGCCTTGGGTTACTAACTTTTACAGTGTCAACAACTTTTCACATTCACATTAATCTTAATTAGTATACAAGTGGAGATGTTAGACCTTTTTTGTTTTCAATGTTTGGTATAAACAAAGCTTTTTAACTCTCTCCTCCTTCAATTTTTTTTCTCTCCTAAAGGCAAGGCAACATGTCAGAGCAGAGAGGAAACTGTACTGCTTGGCAGTTATAAAGCTATTTCTGCCTCACATATATTCTCCATCCTGATTGGTTGTGTAGGTCTGATTAACCTAATGTTCTCACAATCACTGCTTCCTCCATGCTGTATGCAAGTCACTTTTGGTTGGAAGTTATTATCATGCAGTCAGCATACTTTAATTTGCATAATAGCTGTATAGTTACTTATAACTAGGAATGGAAAGATTTCAGCCAATTGAAGCTGGATTCTAACCTCTCACATCATCTTCCCCTTTCATCCTGTCAACATATATGTATTCATCCTTCCCTACTAAACATCCTTAGTGATGATGTCTCCCATTATGAAACATTGATTTCCTCTGAATGAAGTAGAACTCAAGATGTAGCCATAAAATAATATGAGTATTCTAGGGAAATGCCTCTGAAATCAGTCAAGCTAAATAATTTGACACCCTCTATTTGGACTCCAAGGCAATTGCTGGAAGCAAGTCTCTTTCATTTCAATGCAAATTACCTCTAAATGTGCTTATTATGATCACGGCATACTTCTCTTTCTATCTATCTTTTTTCTGTAAACCATTCTATAGATGTCTATGGCATTCACTATTTCATTGAAAAAATAATTTTTAAAAATCATGTTTGCTTTATGTTTCAGATAGATCTCTGTGTTTTTGTTTTTTTAAAAGTAAATATTAGCTCCTAGCAGGTCTCTATAGTGACCAACAATGAAGCTACAAAGTAGCATTCCTCCCAATTTTAGCAAAAATAATCTGTTTTGATCCTACAGTTTAAAACACAGAAACATTCTTCCTTTAACTGTTAAGCAAGCTGATCATACATATTACCCAACACTTCAAAGTAACACTGTCTGGTTAAAACCACTCTGTCCATGAATAGTTTTTTATGCCCTGTCTTTAATGAGAGCCTACGAGATCTTTCTCTATGCCCCAGATCATGTAACAATGTTTTATTAATCTAGTATAACACATCAATTAGAGTCTAGGTGATGTAGCTGCTACTGATGCTCCGTCACCATTACAGATTCTCCATAGATATGTATTTTTGGACAATGTGAGAGATCTACTAGATGCTGTAGCTAGATTCAGCACAGTACTTACAATATTGAATAAATAAATAAATATTCTCACACTCTTTAATTGCTGGGAAGTAGTATTTATTTAGAAAGTAGAAACAAAAATTAGAATCTGAATTAAACTGTTAGGCCCAATGAAAATATACCCATTGAATGAGCAGGATGCTCAATATTTATGCCAATTTCATTGATTCACTGGATTGATTCTAATGAAGAAAGGCAGTAAGATTTAGGCAAACAACAGCAAGAGGCATAGTGAGAGGATAGGTGTGTTTGGAGCAATAGAGAAGCAAATCCCAAATATACTATACATGAAAGATGGAGTTCTTCACTGTAAAGCAACCCAGTAAATTCACATACACCCATGCAGAAAGACATAATTTTTATACCAGTTAATTAGATTATGACTATATGTGCAAGTTGCATTGTTCTAAAAAATCTGTATCATATTTCCAACACACCTACACAGACATTTCATATGAAACAGAATGCTGAGAATTCTTCACTTTTAAATGAGGCACTTCCATGCAATTTCTCACAAGCTGTGGTGCTGAGCTTATTTGCTTGCTGTCTCCCGGCACCTTCTGAACTATAAAACTTGTTCTGACAATTAAATCAGCAGTGAGACTGTAAATAAGTGTATTCCCTTGGGATTGCCTTACATCTATTTCTAAATGCTTGACACAAAAGATAATGGATTTTGCTGGTGCCATTTATGATGGCGTCAAATAAACACACAGACAAGTGCTATGGATTTTAATGCCACCGGCCACAGGAATATTGATTCAATATGGATCACATTTACTCAGAACCTCTTAGTCCCTGCAGTCCAAATATCTCTAATGACCCTATAAGTAGTGCAGGCAAGAACGGTATTCAAGCAAGGAGGATGTGGCTTCTTTGTTGTCAGAATCATTTAAGACTTTTCAAAGACAAGAGACAGCCCCTTTATCTCATAACCCTTTCTTTGTCTCTCTTGCCTAGTTAATTAATTCACTCTCACACATTCAAAAGATAGCTGGCATTGCAACCTTCATTATTGGGGCTTCTCACCATGGCAGCGGCTGGTGCAATGTGTAGTTTTTCTATCTTTAGCTTCTTTTTACTCAACATTGCATTAGTAAGTGTTGCCTAATGGTACAGGATGAACTGGGTAGGAAGATAAAGGGATGAAGTAACTGTTTAGAAATAAATAATCAATGCCCTCTCTAGCAACAGAGTATGGGAAGCATGCTATAGGAAAAGAAAGGGTAGGGAGTTATGTCAGGTAACATCCAATAGATGTTCATAGTACCAATGCAACCATGTACTCTTACTGGCATAGATCTTTTTCTACATAGTTGGGGAAAAAAGCTCTTCCTCCTAACATCTCACTACCATAGTTAATGAACCATCAAAGTCAAGGTCTCCTGTGATCAAAAGCCAGTCATGTCCAACTCTAGGGGACAGTGATCATATCTTATAGTCAAAGAGCCAGTGCTATCTGCATCTGCAGACATTTCTGTGGTCATGTGGAAGGCATGACTAGACCTTGGAGCATATTGAATGCTGCTACCTTTCCTACTGAAGTGGTACCTATTTATCTACTTGCAAATTTTTGCTTTTGAACTGCTAGAGTGGCAGACCTATATGCAAATGATAACTTAGCAATAGTAGTCTATGCCCTAGTAACCTTCATTTATACTACTGCAGTGCCCTCTACAGCAGTGGTGGCCAAACTATAGCCCACAGGCCGGATCCAGCCCATGGCATCTAATAATCCAGCTCACGCTGGTTTCACCATTCCTGGAAGTGGAAATTAAATGCATACACATGTGCACAAAACACTGCCATAAAGCACCAGCGGCTGTTGTAAATATGTTTGCGACTGGAGTGGGTGCATTTACCGCATCATTTTGCACATAAGTATGCATGTTTTACTTCCGTTTCTGGTTGGAGGAACCACATGACTGACCAACTCAGCCATGTGACTGACCCATGCCCCAAAAAGTTTGGCCACCCCTGCTCTACATCAATGTACTAACTTAGGCTTTTGGAAATTGAGTCCCCTGTAAGGTGTGTATTCTATGTTGGGAACCACTGCATTAAAGTTGAATGTTTTGTGAGATCTACAGAAAGCAGTGAATAAACATACAGTGGTACCTCAGGTAAGGTTTCATCGGATAACACTAAAATTTGATAACGTTGGGGAATTTGAGGCAAACATTTGCATCACACAACATTAAGATAACGTTGTGCAATGCAAATGTTTGCCTCAAATTCACTAACGTCATCCATGTTATCTGATGTTATCTGACACTGCAATGGGCTCTTGGGTTGGGGGGAACCAGAGCGCCCACCCAGTCTTTCCCCCGACTAAAGAGCCGAGTGCAGCGCACAATCAGCGCTTGGGTTAGAGGGAGAATGAAACACGTGCCCATTCTTCCCCCCAACCCAAACACCGAACGCATGATGGGTGCTTGGGTGGGTGGGTGGGGGAACCGGAGCACATGCCCATTCTTTGCTTCTGAAGGGAGCCTTGTTCCCTTTGCAAGCAAAGGTCTCTTCCAGCATTGAATAGCCCTTTGCTTGCGAAGGGAACAAGGCTCCCTTCACAAGCAAAGGGCTAATCCAGCCTCGAATAGCCCTTTGTTTGCGAAGGGAACAAGGCTCCCCTCACAAGCAAAGGGCTAGTACAGCCTCAAATAGCCCTTTGTTTGCAAAGGAAATGAGGCTCCCTTCACAAGCAAAGGGCAATTGCTTGCTGAATTCACCCTTTGCTTGCGAAGGGAGCTGCATTCCCTTCTCAAGCAAAGGGCGATCACTGGGACTGCAGGTTTGCTTGGGGCAGGAGGGTGCTTTCCCTCCCCAAGCAAACTGGATTACCCCCCTGTTCCCTGTCTTCTTCAGAAAGGGAACAGGGCTTTTTTTAACATTGTGCGATCAATGCATCGCTCCACGTTAAAAACCGGATAACATTATGACTTGTGGAACCAATTCATAACATTATCCAAGGTAACAGTGTACAGTATATCCTTTTTATCTAGAAGTGATGTTTGAATGATTATTGGGCTGGTTATTTTTGTGGAGCTCTTCTCTCTTGGAAGACTTGCTACCAATTGCAACTCTTAACTGCTACTCCTTTCCAAT
Source organism: Furcifer pardalis (assembly GCA_030440675.1). Lineage (NCBI taxonomy): Eukaryota > Metazoa > Chordata > Lepidosauria > Squamata > Chamaeleonidae > Furcifer > Furcifer pardalis. The sequence continues at coordinate 67,944,034 of CP126892.1, read as the reverse complement.
ATGTAACAAAGAATATAAATCCCATCAGAATTCAGGACCTTCCACTTCTGGTTTTGTTAATCTTCTGCACATGGAGGGTTTGAGTCTGAAAATGGCAGCCTACTGGATATGACCGTAAAATGGCATACACCTTGTTGGTTACAATTTCTCCAATATTTTGTGCTGGGTGTGTTGTTTATCTTTGGAAAGCATACTGGCACAATGAGCCACTGGCATAATTTTTAAAGTAGTTTCCCCTCAGGATTGCTAATATGGCTTCCAAGATCAAGTGATTCATAGTTTGTTTCATATGCTTTATTTTATTTTTATCCCAGTATCAACTTCCTACCTTATTTTCAATCCATCTGACTAAGTTACATCCATTTCAATTAAATGTCATATAGTTTGGAAATCTATTGTTTTATGTTATTCATACATCCCACATTGTTTCAGTGTTAATATTTGAGAAATGCCAAATATTACATGTCAGACTATCCATTCTACATCAGCACTGGCTTTATTAACAATTTTGAGGGAACAAAATGAAAAAAAAAAGTTCAATCAAAGTGATTAATAGTGCTTATGTTGATGGAAGCCCACAAGGTAAACATCAAAATCTGTGAAAACATAGAGTCTGTTGGGTCACCACATATCAACAAATGAGGAGAAGTGGGTTTTTTTTTGGGGGGGGGAGTTAACATTAAACTTCTGTTATTCAGAACGGTGGCAAATTTTTATGATACGTCAATTTGGAGTAGTTAGTGGCACAAAAAAAGCATCAGACTTCTATGAAATGTGGCAAGATTTTATTTTATTTATGAATCAAAAAGCTACTCAACACCTAAGGCATTCTTTAGATTATGGGGAAAGAGTTAAGTGAAGATTAAAATATAAAGAATTATGAAGAAGTTTGCCAAGCAATTAACACAGTCCTCTTATAAGTCAAACCTCGCATAAAGAACACCTCGCTTAAAGAGTAACTCGCTGAAAGAGCAAAATTTTCTCTGAATGTTCGCTTTGCTTAACAAATAAAACCAACCAAAACTCACTTAATAAATAAATCAGGGTTCTCAATCCCCCTCGCCAGAAGTCAAAATTGGTCACTTACAATGGTGTTTTGCTTAAAGAGCAAACTCGCTTCAAGAGGAATCCTGTGGGACACATTATGCTCTTTAAGCGAGGTACAACTGTATTCATAATGAAAAGGGCAGCTTGTGGGTGCTGTCCACATGAGACTATATTTTTCTAGAATCCTAATTTACACGGAGAGCCACAATGTACTTTCTTTGCAGGTCTTCTACCTACATATAAGAGCTGGAAACACAGGAGGGCAGGGTTAGAGCAATCTTTTCCACCTGTTAAAAATATCCCTGCTGAAATAATGGCTGACAAGTGTTTAGGACTATGACCTAAGGAAAAGCTCTTCTACCAAGCTGCTATAATCTTGTAACTTTGCCCGTAATTGAGGTCACAGGACACCTGACCACCCGAACCCCTACTTTCCTTACAACCAAGCAGTATTTATTCTGTAACAAATCCACTGAGGATTTCAGTAGCGGCTAACATATGGTTTATGGCTTTCACCCTAGTATACAAAAAAAGGAAAAGCATAACATTTTAATTGGCAGCCACTGTGACACAATACCTAAAGAACACAAGGCTTTTGAAATGTCACCATGTACTCTTGTAGGTGTGCTGTAAGCTTTGTTATTTTTATCTATGATCATATATAGTCATGTCATAACTAACTCATTAAATTTTGTCTCAGTGTTGACCTGAACATTGGGATTAGACATGTATTTGTTTTTGTATGGCATAAGAAATGATTAAAATCTATTTCAAACATGAAAATTTCTGATGTACCTGACTAACACAATATATTTGTACATTTCCAGTTTTTCACGTGATTTCCTGTTTTCCATATAATGATTCCACTTACTAAGGCTTTTCAGATATGATACATGTTCTAGCTCACTGTTTTTATCCCGTAGCATTTGAAAAATTTATTCTCTTCAAGATTCTGGATTTGAAAACATTTTCTTGCATAAGATTTCAAAACTGTGTTTGCTTTTATTTGTTCCTATATAATTCATACAGAGATCTAGTTGTTCATATACAGAAATAAGCAAAGGAGAGACACTGATGATGTGTGTAAACATCTGGCTGATGGTAGCTGCTCCATTAGCATTCAATTATGTTAAGGGAGAAAGCTCCTTAAGGATTAATGTGTGAATCTTTTTCAATCATCTTTAGAGGTATGAAAAACAGATCTTGTGGGACCAAAGTAAAAGATGATTAAAACATAATTTTCTTTCATTTGGTCTGAATTCTAATCAATTCACTTTGCTCCAATTGATTCTCATTGCATCTAGGATGCCAAAATAGGAATGCAGGTATTAAATCAAAGCAAAACACATACTGTACACATATTGATATTGATATAAACTTCAGATTGAGCCTTGTATTTGCAAGCATTTGAGTTGTGATGGGAAGCAGTCTACACCCTCCACCCACTTCTATACTATATGTGCAGGAGTAAATGACTATTGTTGTGATTACATAAAGGATTGCAGTGATTTTTAGCTTGATCATGGGTAGGCTTGATTGAGGAATCCTGTCTTAGTACAACATTCAATAGACTTCTTCTGGTTAGTTACTTTTTTCATCATTATACCTTTTTAGACTATTCTGCCCAAAGAATTCTAGGAGCTTCAGCCTCAGGAGAATCTTGTCTAGGATCTGGTCATAACTGACTCACTATATACCATCAACATATAAGGTATTATGCCCAAGGAGTGGATTTAAGGACCACAACAGTTTTCATCTCACTCTGAAAATGTCTATATAATGTTTATAGGAGATAGTAAAAATTCTGAATCATTAAATATTTTATTACTATTGTTTACAAATTAACAACACATAGAAAGAGATGTAATTAATTACTAGACAAGAAACAAACAAAACAAAAATGAAAAATGAAAGACCAAATGTTGTGGCACCTGAAAGACTAGCCAATATTTTTTAAAAGGTACGTTTTTATTGATCAAATACAATTCCTCAGACCAAGGGAATGGACTTGACCCACAAATGCTCACATTAAAATTTTGCAGTTAGTCTTTTAGGTGCCACAAATTTTATCTTTACTTTACTTTTGTTTTATTTTGTTTCTTGTCTAATATGCCTGCACAGACTAACAAGCTACAACAATATTTCCTTATATCCATATTTTTCTATTTTCCATTTTAATATTATGATCTGCTTAATATTAATAACTTTACTAATACATCTATTAATTTACTAATACATTTATTAAAAGATGTGCAATGTATGGCATTGATCTACATACACATTCCCCCTTCTTTTTCAAAATATAATTACATAAGATGTTAAGGCACAATGTTATACAACATAAAAAGACTAAAGTAGTAACTAAGCAATATGTTTTGTATTCAAGGAAATGTGTTGAATATATCATGAAAATGAGCCATAGGAAATAAAATTGATTACCGCAGATCTACTAGTGGTTTCTTCAATATAAAAGGAATATTTGAGGGGAAACATGTCACATTCACATATTATTAGGAATCCTGGTGGCACAGTGGTTAAACTGCTGTACTGCAACCAAACATTTGTAAGTTTGATCCTAACCAGGGCCCAAGGTTGACTCAGCCTTCCATCCTTTGGAGGTCAGTAAAATGAGTACCAGTAGGTTGGGGTGGGGTGGGGAATACTAATTACTTTGTGTACCAGCTAGAGAGTGCACTAAGCAGTATGGGATGGTATATAAGTATAATTGCTATTGCTATTATTCTGTACATTTTCCTAGCTGGATGAAATGCTAAAATGCTACCAATCCTAAGAATATTTTGTTTTCATTTATACATTTTAATGTCTAATTTCTACATATTTCAAAGAAGGTAACTTGCTACATGAAGCAACTAACACATTTGCTATTTCATGTATGCCAAACTGTAATAATAGATCATAACTGAATAGCTTTTCTTATCAGAAACATGTGTAGTTTGGTTTGTATGATAAACATAATCAGCATTACCTTCTAATTTTATTGTGCAAGTTTCTTATCCAAAGAATTACTGTGGAACAATTCTCATTATACATTTTTGTGCATTTGTTACAAAACGTATCTCCCCCTACAAAAATAAAATAAAATAAAAAGCAGTTGTTGTCAAACCCTACAAACTTTGGTTAATTTAACCATTGGTGAGGCATCTTGTGAACTACAGTACCATAATATATGGAGAATCCCATGTCCCAAATCCCAATTACACAGGTCTGTGAAAAATAAAATAATTTTAAAAAATCAGCTGCATAGGATATTTCTGGTAAATTTTATGTTTTCTATTGTGCTGAATCAAAAAAATGACTTCAATTTCCCCCATCACGTACAGTTTTTTCACAAAACATGAGGGTTTTGCATTAAAAAGCATAAGAATTATAAGAAAATCATTATTTTATTACAATGAACTAAAAATATTATTTCTTATAATTAAACAAACAATTTCTTCATAATATATACTTAACATTCCGTGTTCACTCTTTTTTTGGTCTATGAAAACTTTTCTTCTTCTCTTTTATGCTCCTCCGAACATGGTATATGTTTCTAATATATTGCATATTAGAAACACAAAACTAACAAAAGAATAGGATAGAAGAAAAGAAAACAAGATTTCAAAATTAGCAATGCAAGAATATGAATGTCTACCCTTCCTTTTAAACTCTTAACTCAGACTTTTTTCCTACTAATTAGAAGATCACACAAAGACTCAGAGCTCCCAGCAGTAACTTTGTCAAGTAGCACAACATTGTTGTGAGCTATTCAGGTTTCACACCTTCACCTGTTCCTATGTGCATGTGTAGAAGACTGTGATTCTGGTCCCCCTCCCCCTTTTCAAAAGACAGTGTCAGCTGGACCTTCAAAATCCATTTCATATTTTGTCAGGCTTTGCCACAAATGTTCCTAGACACGATTAAGTCCTAATGAGTCAAAGTGGTAGTAGAAGGACCTAAAAGGATGGCAAAATTATACTTTTTGGCTACCCCATGATATTTATGCACGATAGCTGGTATGGTATTATACAGGACTCCACCTAATGGTACAATTTTAAGCCTTGGGAAACATGAGGAAATATGTCGTTTCCTGACACACCTCCCCTTTTGGAAAGGCAAACTCTGTTTGACTTTACCAAAAGACACTATTTTCTAATGTTGATCAAGTGATTGAGCAAATAAGCTATCCTTTGTATATGTAGGATATCAAGCGTTAAGCTCTTCCAGTTTAGTCTACTGGAGGTACACGTTAAATACAGTTACATTCTGCATAGCAAGCATACTAGCTCAGGTGAATGCGCTCACCTTTACACTCTGGCTGGAAAACAAATCATGTAACAGGTACATCATCAGTTCGGGATGGGGGAATTGAAACTGATGAAGCATCCTGAATACGTTGCAGGACAGTTTCAAGGTGTGCAAGATGGTCAGAAAGTGAATCACTGAAAATTGCAACATCATCAATGTAAGGACTTGCATATGACAAACCATTCAAAACCTTGTCAATCATTTTTTGAAATGTAGCAGGTGAATTCCTTAACCCAAAAGGCATTCGGGTGAAGGCAAATTGTCTTCCATCTGCTTGGGAAAAAGCAGTTTTATGTTTAGCACTTTCTGTTAAAGTAATCTGCCAGAATCCTTTAGTCAAATCTAGAACAGAAACATATTTAGAATTAGCAATTTTGTGAACCAAATCATCCATTCTAGGCATTGGGTACAGATCAGGAACAGTCACATAATTCAGCTTCCTGTAATCAACACAAAATCTTATTTCAGGTAAAATGTTACCAAATGCATCTTTCTTCTTAGCTAGAACAATTGGAGCTGAAAAAAGAGATTTAACAGCTTCAATTACACCCATTTGCAACATTTTCTGTACCTCTGCATCAATTTGTTTTTGGACTTCCCCAACTGTCCTATAAGGGGGAGCCCAAATCGGCTCATCTGTAGTGAGTTCTATGTTATGTGTTTGCAAATTACAGTTACCAGGGTGTGATGTAAAGAGATGTCTATATTTACCTAGGACAGATCTTACAAATATCTGTTCATGTTCAGAAACCTTGCTATTAATATACAGATCATCAAAACTTCCTGTTCACTGGTACTCATCACTGAGACAAACAAGATCAGCATTTTCTACATCAATAGGTATAGCAGTGTTCTTCATGATGCTGGCAACCCTGGAAGAATACAACTTTAAAGAGTTAACGTGATAAATAACAACTTTCCCAGAGTCCCATTGCACTGCAATAGTTCACTGCACCCACACATTGAATGACTTTGGCTGGCCCCTCCCACTCGAGGTTCAGCATAGTCACTGGCAAAGGTTTAAGAACCATGACCAAGTCTCCCACATTGAACTCTTTGTGTCTGGACCTGTGATCATGGAAAGTCTTATAAGTCTCTTGGGCAACAGTCAAGTTGTCTTTGGCAAAGGATCTCAATGATTCAAGTCTCTTTTGCAGTTCATACACATAGTTAGCAGCAAGTCTGGAAGGCGGTTCCTCTTGGTCTTCCCAGTTGGCTTTCAACAAGTCAAGAGGTCCACACAGATTCCTTCCAAACAGTACTTCAGATGGGCTAAAGTCACCAAGGGATGCATGTGGTGTAGAGTGGTATGCAGCTTTCAGGAATGGCAACGCCTCAGCCCAAACTTTGCCTTGGGCATGCACAAAAGTCTTGAGCATCTTCTGGAGGTTGGCCTGAAGTCGCTCCATGTTTCCATGTGATTGTGGATGATGGGCTTTTGAAAAAGCTTGGCTGACACCTGCCAGGTGACACACCTTCTTCATTAGGGTGGATGTGAAACACGATGCACGATCACTCACTAGAATTTGTGGTAGCCCCCATCTTCCTATTATTTCCATGAAGGCATTTGCAACCAGCTAAACAGCCAGTTGAACAAAAGTCCACACAGAGTCCCGTTATCAGCTCTTCTTTCAGATGACAGGAACATGTGCATCTCCTTCTCTAGTGAAGACAAACTAAGCAAACAAACTTTAAGGTATTAATCAATTAAGACAGAGAGGGACAAAGGATTTCTATGAAGCCTATTTATGAGGCCTAACTAAAAACTACAATTTCAAGCCTTGGGAAACATGAGGAAATATGTCATTTCCTGACACCATTCACTTTTATTTTAGCTTCATGTCTCTTTATTCAAGAAGGTCCCCTTCTACCACACAGAAGATTTTCAGTCACTATTCTTTATACAAAATAAATACAATATAAAAAAGTAACAAAGCAAAACCTGTGGAGTATAAGACATTCAAGTTCCTGGAATCTGAATCCAAGATACTCCAGACAGTATCTTACAATGGTGTTTCTATAAGTTTAGAATACCCACTCTGGCCTATTTAGTTCATGACAGACTCGCAAGCAAGCAACGTCAAAAGAAGAATTCAAACATACAGTCTATTGGATCACCACATATCAACAAATGAGGAGGAGTGGTGTTTTACTTTTTGGGTGGGGGGCAGTTAACAGTTCTGAATTGCCCATTTAAAATAAGCATGCCTTTAAATCAGGGATGCCTAAATTATGGCCTGGGGGCCAGATCCAGCCCCCAACACAAATTCATCTGGCCCACTAAGCCTCCATTGCTCCTGGGAGTGGAAGTAAAATGTGCCTGTCAGTGATGGGATGTAGCAGGTTCTCACCAGTTCGCCAGAACCAGTAGTAACGTTTCCCAGTGTCCTGGAGAACCGGTAGGAGCTTTTGGGGGGAACCACCTTCAGGGCTTACCTTTTCACTGGTTCCCCCACTGTGCATGCGCGCCAAGCACTTGGTGTGCATGCATGCCTACAGTGCTTGGAACGTATGCACGGCCTCCTTGCTGTCCTCCTTGCTGTCCTTGTGGTGTATGAGTGTGTGTGTGTGTGTGTGTGAGTGTGTGTGTGCTTATTTTATTTTGTTTTATTTTTTCTTTTGCTCTGCCCATGGTGTCATGACATCATGACATTAGCTCCGCCCACACTGTGATGACGTCACGGTGGGGTAGTAAAATTTTTGACATCCCACCACTGGTGCCTGTACAGAAATAACTCAAACCAATCATGCCTGTAAAAAAAGGTAGAACCCCATGATTGGAGTTCAGCAAGGTAGGGCTAGACCCTCTCTTGGGATAGAGCCTCTCTGAATAGATATGAGCCTCAGGGCCACCAGCTCAGATCCAGGAAGAGCTTTATGGCAAGAACAAACATTCTTGAGGGTACACAAGGACAAAACCGTACAGGGATGTTTTACTTCCACTTCCAGGAGTGATGAGGGTTTTGTGGGCTGGGTGAATTGGCATTGGGGGCTGGATAGTTTGGGCAACCCTGAACCATATGACCAGCACCCAGCCCAAAAAGTTTGGGCACCCCTGCCTTAAATGCTTTGCATTGAAACAGGGGTAGCTTCTAACCATATACAGTTCATCCATTTATTTCCTTGTTGCTGAAAGGACTGTAACTAAGCTCAATGGGAATAAGGAATCATTGAGTTGGAAGGGGCTTTTTAGAACATTGAGTCCAGCTCCCTGCTCAATGCAGGAATCCAAATAAAAACAGATCTGATAGATTATGGTCCAATTATCTCTTGAATGCTCCCAGTTTTGGACCATTTATCACCTCTTGAGACAGTTGGTTCCACTGACGTACTATCTGTGGGCATTTAATTACGTGGCTACATACTGACTTAGCCTGCTGTTTGGTATGCTGAAGGGATGCATGGGTTAACTCCTTCTTCTTTCATGTCCCAATCAAACCCTTGTTTGTTGTTAAGTCGCACAGTGGATTCTGACCCTTTGCGACCCCATGGACCACTGTCTGCCAGACACTTCTGTCCTCCACCATCCCCCTCAGCTCGCTCAGCCCATTGTGTCCACAATGCCATCTAGCCATCTCATTTTTGGCCGCCCCCTTTTTCTTTTGCCCTCCACCTTTCCCAGCATCAAGGCTTTCTCAAGTGAATCTTCTCTTCTCATTTGATGTCCAAAGTACTTTAGCTTACAATTTGACCTAAGGAGCAGTCAGGGTTGATTTCTTCTAAGATTGACCTATTTGTTCTTCTCGCTGCCTAGGGGACTCTCAAAACCCTCCTCCAACACCACATCTCAAAGGCATCTATTCTTCTATGCTCAGCTTTCCTAATGGTTTCACAACCATACATTGCCACAGGGAATACCATTGCTTTGATTATACGAATTTTTGTCTGCAATTTGATGTCTCTACTTTTCACTGTGTTCCCCAGGTTTCTTATTGCTTGCCTCCCAATAATCAGTCGCCTTTTTATTTCATGGCTGCAATCACCATCTGCAGTGAGCTTTGATCCTAAGAAAGTAAAATCTGTTACTCCTTCTACTTCTGGACTGCCAAAATGAACCCATTTCTTTGCTTTGTTATTGCCCAAACCCAAGTCCTCATTCATGTATGTTTCTGGCAGATCAGTAAATGAGCCAGATTCTGTGTTTCTCTACATTCACACCATGTGTAGTTGTTTGCCAGCAGCCCCTACTTGAGCATGTTGGTCTTGCATTTAGAGACTCCAACCCTCAGCCTATTCAGGGTCTTAAAAAGTGATGTAGAGGAGGTTGAAATATTCATTTATATCCTCCTTTAATGCTGTTCCTTGTCCAACGAACTCATCCCTCTATCGTCTACTTTGGTTTTTGTCCTTGCGTACCCTCAAGAATGTTTGTTCTTGCCATAAAGCTCTTCCTAGATCTGAGCCAGTGGACCAGAGGCTCATATCTATACAGAGGGTGACAATCAGATGAATCTTTGTTGGAGCAATCTAGTCCTTCCCAAGCTGAACACCAATAATGGGGTTCTACTTTTTTTGGACAGGCATAGATTACTCTGATTTGGGTTATTTCCAATGTTCTTGATAGCTGGAACTGAAACAAATCAAGCCTTCTTTTTTCAATTTGCCAATATCATGAAATATCTTAAGGGAGCCTTACTTATACATTTCTAATGAAACAATGAGGCAGAATGTCACTGTTCACCACTGGAATGGAAAACCCGACAATGGTTTCTGAACATCCTTATCAGCATTCACAGCATTAAAATGTGGATTGAAGAAAAGGAAGTTAAACATAATAGATTAGACAGCATAGCCGACACCAGATTTTTCAGTTACAGCCCAAAATCTTTCCTGCACACCCCAACCTTTGCGCCAGTAGATAGGGATCAGGCAAAGATCACCATGTAGTATTGAGTGGACCCATTTTGCTTCTTTTGTCCTGGTTCACCAATGAATTAAGGTCATCTTAAATGCTGATTCTCTCCTCTCCCAGTTTGGTGTCATCTGTAAATCTGCTGATAATCCCAGTTCGAACCATATCAATTGACACACTGCAAAGCAGGTTCTCCTTCACACAAACACAATTCATGATATTTACGGTACCTCAATTTTGTGTAAATAATTTTTCCTTATCTCTCTAGTGGCTTACGTTTCTGTTGTTCCTTCTAAGCTATGGGTTTATAATTAGTGAATCACAAAAATATATAAGGAAATGCCTAAACCCCTTAGCTGATTACAAGTAGCTTCCATGGCATTAATGGATTAGATGTATTACTATAATTGTTGGTGCTCATTTTCTTTATTGGCATCTTTTTGTGGTAACAGAAGAGAACTATTTTTATGCACTAAGCCTGAACTATTTATATAGTACATGACAAAAAGTGAAGCACTTTGTATTGGAGTACTTTTGCAACTTTCAAAGACAAGCAATAATGCTCTTACTAAAATAATTTATGACTTCTATCCTGCAGTGTTTGTAATATATTTGAAGCTCTGTGCATACAAGCTTCATCTGGAAGAGAGGTAAAGACAACAGACAAATAGTTCATAATTAATCAGTTCTACAAATGTCCACAATTCCATTTGCAGGGCAAATAACCACTGTGATTAAATTCTAATTGGCCCTAAAAATCCAAAACAAATGGTGAGGGGAGCTTAACAATCCTAGAATGTGCTCTGCAAAATAAGTATGCAGGGTAATGTCTTATCTAGTAACATAACAAGACATTTTAAGCAAATAGTAATATATCTTTTTTAGAAGTTCACAAATTAATTTACTATTTTAAACATATGAGCACTATAGTGGAGGTGGCATAATAAGAAAGTCTCTATTATAAGTGTGAAAATAATGACAGGAAGGGTGTTTGTCCTGCATTGCTTGAAACTTACTTTGTAGAAAAGATAGTTACAGTACTTTGAAGGCTGTGAAACAACCATTACACTGATGGCTGATGAGTGGGAGCATTGAACTTGAAATTTTTTGGGGGAAAGATATTAATTTACTGTTTAGGCTTAGTCCTCTGTGTGTAGCACAACATTCCAAATGAACTATTTTATCTAGATCTGATGACAAGTCAATTAAACTGCAAGTCAATCATGGTGAAACATATGGGACAACACAAATGGAAACTAGGGATGGTAGTGTGTTAATTTATTAGAGATCGAACAGATCTAATTATCTATTTATGCTAACTCTCAAAATGGGGTCAGTTTGTGGGAGTGCTTTGATCAAAATAGACTGTTCTGTAATCTGTTACACTGGAAGTATTTTACAAAGGACTCCATATTGTGAATGAATCTTTGTTCTTTTAGGCTTTTGAAATCCATGGATAAGAAGCCTTGGGTAGGAGAGGCCAATAAATAGCCTGTGACAGCCACATCCTCATTAGAACATCTGAAGACAGCTTGTGTTTATACAGCTGGAAAATGTAAAAACAAGTTAATGAATGAGATACATGAAACCATGCTTGATCCACAGTGTTCTTCACTGAAAGTAGGACAACGTGTGCATTAATGGAGGACAAGCTAACACTCTTTACTGTATTAAAAAAATAACCATAAAATATAGGTTACTGTACCCAAATAGTATGCCTATAACTATTTTATACAAGTGTCAATCCTTGTATAAAATGGTGTGGTAGATAGAATGTCTTGCCAAGACTCCAGAGAGCTATGTTCAAATCCTATTTATTTATTTGAATTTATATACCACCCTCCTTACCAGGGCAACTCAGGGAGGTTAACATTTCATATAAAACAGCATTAACATTTGAATGAGGAGTTCTAAAAGATTTAAAACAGACAAGTTAAAATGGAAAAATTTTAAACTGACTCTTTAAAAGAAGTTAAAAGGGCATTGAGGGAGAGAGGGAACTCACACCAACCAGTAGGCTGTGGTTGTGGTGCTACCCGTACCCCATACCTGCCCTGCCAGCCATGTTTTTAAGTTCTTCCTAAAAGGCAGCAACTCCCATGAAAACATACTGGAAAAGAGCAATGATAAACTACTAATTAAACATCTCGCATATCTCAAAAACTCTGTTAAGATTGACACAAGTCAGAAGTGGCTGTATGGCGCATAACAACAATAACTGACACAAAATATTTTACTTTCCCCCCCTAAAATGATAATAACATTATATTTGTAAAGGCCAAATATAACACTTCAATGGAGTCAGCAGTACATCAAAACAAGCAAAAAGAGGAATTAAAGTGTAATATTCAATTTGGACTGGATGATTTTCTTTGGAAGCCATCAGAATGATTATAATTTTAAATACACTGAATTTAAATTAATATCCCTTCTTTGCTACAGATAAAGTTCCAGGATACAAGTTCAACAATTAAATAAAATAAAACAGATAGAGCACTTCAATTATATAAGTTTTATTTCCAAACAACAGAAACATCTACAAATATTTGTTACATTTATAGACTTGATTAAATGTATGAAAAAACAATAGCATGTGAGTGCTATGACCTCCTCTTCGTTCAAGGACTTCTTCATAAAGTAGAAGAGTCTTTTGTAGAAGAAGACTGGAGCATATGGAAGTCTCCAGCAGAGAAATGTGATTGAGTTTCCTACAGTTTGCAACAGAGATAATGGAACTATGTGGAGGAAGGGCATAAAGGGCTGCAGTCTACTGGTAGATCTCTTAGTGATTTGTTGTCCCTCAGCAAGGAATTCTGACTCCAAACTTGAAAGCTTCCCTTCCTTCCCTTCCTTGCTAGAAAAGAAGAGGCCATCATTGGACCTATTCAATTTTAGTGAGTGCAGGATTGCCACAGACTGACCTCCCATACCTTGTTAGCACTGCCTCTTTGGTTCAAGATAGCTTCAGAGTACTTTTTACTATTGCTATTAGACTACATTTACACAGGCCGTTCCACAATCCAGCTCCCACCAGATCCACCCAGTAGCTACAATTTTCCCTGAGTTGTTGTGGTGGTGATAGTGGTAGTGGTATATTTTAAAAATGGATTTTATGATTGTCTCTTACATTTTGTTCCATACTTGCCTGCCAGGGTTTGCATCAGAGGAGATGGTCCAAAGCTAACAACAAACATTACAGATAGCCCATCATTAGAACTGAAATCATGATAGTGTTGGAAGGACATAACTGAGTTAGTCTTTTGTGTTTGGGAAATCAGACTTCAAAGCAATCTCATCCTTCAGTGTGAAGACTAGTCATAAAACAAAGTAGGTTAGTTTGCAGACTTTGTGAGTAAGAAAAGTTCCTGCTGCAACAATATCACACAATCAGCCCCTAAAGAACATTTTCTTCCAGTGATGGACTGTTTCAGCTCTGAGAGATTTTTGAAGACTTCTCTGGGCAAGTCTTGGTGCACCATCTATTTTTGCTATATCCCCCTCCTGGGTCAATTAAATCTTTACACAAATTGAGTCAGGGGATTTGTGATTTGGTCTGTTCTATTGGCCAAAAGAGTTTTAAACTACTAAATAGGGCAGGATAGGTCCCATTAAGAGAACTTGAACATAATTATAAGCAAAATGTTAGAATTACCATTTTATTGTTTAGAGTTATCCTAAAGTAAGAATTCAAAATCCTAGGTGCTTATTACCTTTTCCCAGTCCCCCAGAAGGAAATGAATCATACCGAGCATAGTGAATTGCATTAGGATATCATTTATGGATTACAAAATGATCAATACATGAATTCTCACATCAACAACCTTTCCCTAATGTTGAAAAAGTTGCTGAACATGGGCAGAAGGCTTATTTATACAGTTAGCTTGCTAGATGTTCTTGCCCCTAAGTGTGAAAATGTGAGTAGGCCAGTTCCTCAAGGAAGGATTACAGAGAGAAAGGTTGCAAATGAGTCTTTCCTGGAGACACAAAGGGTAGGGTTGCTGAAGGGGGTGTAGTTTATGGGCTGCAACAAAATGTGGAATCCAGGGGGGGGGGTAGTTGGTTTAGCCAGGTGAGGCTTAGAGACAATGGCCACCTCTTATTTCAGCAGTCAAAATCAATGACTCCCTGGTAATCTGCTTGGAAACGAGGAAATGGACAAGGTTTGGATAATGTGGGTTGAAAATAAGCCTCCCTGAAGTCTTCAACTAGAAAAAGAAAGCTTTTGATTATCCAGTATCAGATAAAGTCCTTGTTGTAACTGTCAGGGATTCCCCAAGTGATATGTGTGTCTCAATAGCAGAGTAGCACTTTTAAGCTGTTACGCAGCGAAAACTCTAGGTGCAATGACACACACACATATGCCTTCAGTGAAAGGTGCGCTTTACTTAACAGTGAGGGGAAGACAGACATAAACAGGTCTATATACAACACTACCAGTCTCTTTCTCCAAGCCCCACAGTTTGTACACAGCTAGGATTCCTCTGTTGGCTCTAATCCCAAGAGCATGCACAGAGTCCTAGTAATCTTCAGCAGTTCTTTCTTCTCAGTTGAAGAAACTCTCATCAACAGCACGACCCTCTTCAGCAGTCTCTCTCTCTGTAGTCTCTCCTTCAGTATCTCAATCCTTCTCAGTAGCTTAACCCTCCTCAATATGATAACCTCCTCAATAGACCCTTCCCAGAGGGCCACAGTTATCCTGGTGTTGCTGGGCAGATTCTCTAATCAGCCACAGCTGGGCTGTTAATGGGGAACGTAGACGAGGCATGCACAGCCGGGCAATAAGTCTGTGGCTCTATTATGAACACCTGTGTTCAGAACACTTGCAGGGCCTTAAAGGTGTACTATTACACTGGGCAGCAATCTTTATACAATACCCTACAAAAGAAAAATGTCCTAACAGTAACATTGCATCAAAAGTACCAAAAGTCAGCACAAAGTGTTGAAGAGATCATCATTTTTGCAGCTTCTTTTGGCTCACTGCCCAGAGCTGACTCATAGGGTTACAAGACTTCAGCTTTGTCAGGGAGAGAGAGAGAGAGAGATTCGTGCTGGGAGGGGAGGAGCTAAAACTAATTTTCCCACTCCCCCACACCTTGCTCTTTGGGGCAGAAGGAGGGTTAGGGTACATGTGTGAGAGAATGTTTTTCGTGCACTATAATAAAATGCATTAAAAATAAATTTAATTCCCTTTTTCATTCATAATTTATTGAGATAAAATCTCAGCAATAAATTGAAATCTTGGCCGGCACTATCACAGTGAGGAGAGGTTTACTAAACTCTACGGGTGTGGGACTTCTGGTGGGAAAGGAGCTCCTTTGAATATTGAACTATTCACATGGTTTCAGAGTCCCATTAACCCAGGCAGAATGACAAAGGACAAGGCATGGTGGAAGTCCATTGGATTGGGAAGTCAAAAAGTTGGGGAAGGCTGTCATAGTTAAAGAAGGACCAAGAAACAATAAAATTTGAACAAAAAATTTTCCTTTGTCTTTTCTAAGACTATGAAGGCCACAGCATCCTTCTTCTCAAAGTTGTCCATTATAATATATTTTCATATGAACTATTATATGGTTTCTATAAGATAGATGGAAGCACAGAACACTTACCTAAAAAATTGGCAAATATATTCTTTTTCATCAGCTGTTTTGTTGCACAAGACTTGTTAATTTTCAGTGTGCAAGAATCTTTTCACCTCTCTTTACTTTTCATCTTCTTTGAAAAGTAATGTATTAATTAGCAAGAGCAAAGAGAACATTATGTCCAGGCAACTGTACATTTACAACTTGCTAACCTTTCGCTCATTTTCATAGAATGACATCCTCCTGCATTCTGTGAGGAAAACAACAACAGTGGAGTGCTGAGTGGAGATGGCACACAGTAGGATCATATGACCATAATTGAAATCTGAAGAACAATTGTCTAGAATGCAATTCTATTTAATTCAGTATCTTGTACATGGTTTTTGAAGAGACACAACCCCAGAGTTTGTGACAGTTTATGACACGATCATGATAGAACTTTATCAGCAATGGAAATTGCATTATTATTACTGTTATGGAATCTACAGGTTCTCATCACAGTCCTCATCAGGTCATCAATGATAACAACCTCTCTTCCTCTATGACATGGGTCAGCAACCTTTTAAAGTTTGGGGCTGGGTCACACTCCCTCAAGCAGTTGAGGGGGCTGGACTGGTGGTCTCTCCACCATAAATGCTGCCATAAACAAATATGTGCCTGTCATAAATTTCTTTATGACAGCCACGGACATGTTTACAACAGCATTTATGGTGGGAGCTATGTTTACAGCTGTTGTAAATATTTTTATGACAGCTGTAAATGTGGTTGAAGCTGTGGCCACTCCCTGCCATGGTGGCAGTGGTGGTTGGAGTGAAGACAGAGGCCTGATGATTTGGCCCAAGGGGCCAGATTCAGCCCATGGACCATAGGTTGCCGACCCCTGTTCTATGTGGTGCTTCATTTCTGAGCTTTAGATGCATTGTGGGAGATAAATCTATATGCACTTGAACTACATTTCAGAAGATTAAATTATTATATTAATGAATTATTTACAAAATCCAAATCTTTGGGATTCCCAGCATGCACAGAAGATGGGTGCTTCAAAGGGGGGAAATGCCTTTCACATTGCCCTTTTGAGCATTTTTGGAGAATAAAAGGCCTCTCATAGTTTCTCCTTCCTCAACTATTCCACAACAAAACAAAACAAAAGCTTAATAAGTCATAGTATTCAGAAGCTTTGGCCAAGTACAGTACTGCTGGTTGTACCATAGAGAGAAGGAGATGACCACCATAAACAGGGAATACTATGAATCAGGGTAATGGTGTCTTTGGTTCGGCAAGTCTTCCAGTAAAAATGAATTGGAACCTCTTGAACCCAATCTGAGGGAGAAACAGCCAAGCATTGTGAGAGCTGGACCATTAGGAAAGCTGAGCGCAGAAGAATAGACGCCTTTGAGATGTGGTGTTGGAGGAGAGTTTTGAGAGTCCCATGGACAGCGAGGAGAACAAATAGGTCAATCTTAGAAGAAATCACCCCTGACTGCTCCTTAGAAGGTCAAATAATAGAGATGAAGCTAAAGTACTTTGGACATCAAATGAGAAGAGAGGATTCACTTGAGAAAGCCGTGATGCTTGGAAGGGTCGAGGGCAAAAGAAGAAGGGGACGGCCCAAGATGAGATGGCTAGATGGTATTGTGGAGACAATGGGCACAGAGCTGAGCAAGTTGAGGGGGATGGTGGAGGACAGGAGTGCCTGGAGGACAGTGGTCCATGGGGTCGCAGAGGGTCGGAATCAACTGTGCGACTGAACAACAACAATAGCAGACTCTGACCTCTGGTGGTCCAAAAGGATAAAGCCCCAGATGAAGGCTACTGACAGGAGAAGCTTGGGCCTGCATCTAGCCTATGGGGGAAATTAAGACACAAGTCTGGGATAGAATCCAGAGACAATGTGATTGTCTGCATTGAAAGAATGTTTAGAAGAAGCTTCCTCAGGAGCAGTGGAGCTCCTAAAAAAAAGCTCTATCTCCAGCAGGTCAGATTTTGAATCTGAGTATTTGTACCAGCTAGCCAAATGCTTGCCTCTATAGACTTTAACCTGGGATTGTGAGTTTGTTGCAGACAGTGTCTTCTCAGATATTTTGCCTATAGTACTGATTTAGCTATGTTTCTTGTGTTTTGCCCATTTGCTTGCTATTGCTACTGGAGTACCTTGACTTTGGATTGTTAATTCTTGACTTTAGCTTTGGCTATAGCAAACCTGATTTACCTGACTTTTTGGTGAGACTCTTAGTCCTCTGTTTTCCCATATGACCCTGATTCTGGATTTCCCTAACTGAGTTTGACTGTTTTTACATGTGCCTAAGCCTGCCACAGTTCTCTTTAAGTACAACACTTCAATGTTTTGTGCCAACAGAAAGAAACTAGAAAAATAAAAGAGGCCATAAAGGTAAAGATAAAGGTTTCCCTTGCTCAAAAGCCAGTCGAATCTGACTCTAGGGTTCAGTGCTCATCTCTGTTTCAAAGCCAAAGAGCCAGCACTGTCTGCTTCTGCAGATATTTTCCGTGGTCATGTGGCAGGCATAATTAGACACTGGAGCACACAGAACGCTGTTTATCTTCCCAATGAAGTGGTCCCTATTTATCTACTTTCAAATTCTTGCTTTCAAACTGCTAGGTTGGCAGGAGCTGGGAAATTCTGGGAGTTCATTCTGTCCTGCAGTACTTGGAAATTGAACTGCTGACCTCCCACTTTCCAGTCAGCGTCTTAGCCACTTGAGCCACTGCCGTCCCATAGAGGCCATTGCTAGAACTAATTACACCAAATATTTGGCTGAGCAGGTAAAAAAGTGTAACAGAAAGAGCCTCCTCAAAAATTGTGGTATTTTTGAACCACAATTGGGCGTACCCTGGTAATGGCAACCTTGTGTTGCTGGCTAATCTTTCTCACACTAGGTCAGGCAAAAGGAATTGCAGAATGAACTCACCAAAAGGTGCTTTTTGACAGAAAAAAAAGAGTCGTAATGGAGCTTTTGATTAGTGATATAAATTGTTTCATATTTTATCCTGACAGATGAGGAGGAAAATTGAGCGTTGTGCACTTTTGAATTTTGGAACTTTGTTTGTGAAAAATATGTTAAAGGGCAAAAACCTTTGAGAATGTTTTGCCAAGGCTTGAATTGACCCAGGAAATGTCCCTATGCAAAATGAATAGAAGAGATATTTCTCCCTGTCTTTTTTTTTTTTTTTTTGACAAGTAAAGCCCCCAAAAGGAAAAAAAATCAGAGCCTTTGGATTCTCAGTACTTTTGCACATGGGAATTAACATATATATACCCTTTTTACAATATTAGGTGACAATAAACCTTGCAAAAGAAAATATCCTCCTTAACATGAGTATATGCCACAACTAATTACTCTAACATGGAGTAAGGCTTCATAGGCTTCATATAAATAACAAGCAAAATTATTTAAAAGTACTTACTGAGCTTACATTAGTGATAGTGAAACAATAGAAAGAACAATGTGAATATGACATATTTAAGAACATTTCAAATGCATCAATGCACTTAGCTTGTTCTGAAGCCTCACTTTAGTTGCACAAAGTAACCATGAAAGAGCTAATAAGGCTTTTAGAGCACAGTAAGATGAGATGCTTTTGAAGTGTAAAGTGAAAGTAAACATAGAATCACTCTTCCTGATTGAAACAGCAAAGACTGAATTAAAACATAATAAATCTTGATAATGTATATGAACTCTAAAGATATTGTACATTCTTAGCACATTCATATCAGTGTAAAATATATTAATATTGTAAGGTATAGATTAAAATAAGCTATGGAGCAATAAGAGAAAATTGTATATATATATATTTAGCTGTTTCTGTTCTCAGCAAAGATATTTAACTATTTAGGGTACAGAGAAAAATAAAATTAATTACAACACTAGTATGACACATACATTACCCCTATAGTGTTGTTTATCTTCCAAGCAAGGGCCCACAACCTATTCTTATTGGTATTCAAGTGTGTCTGGTCAACAGCACACCCCTACTTACCCATGGGAGTCAGATTTATACCTCAAGGAATTATGCGATTCACATCTTCCATTGTTGTTTTGGCTATTTAGCCCCTTGGGTGCCTAATTGAGAGACAGCTAAAATGGTATCTGGTGTTAGTAATGGACTGGATGAGCAGGGTTACATTCCCAGTGTGCAACTTTGGTATACTCTTGGATTCATCTTTAAATATGCATGTCCATGTTGAAGTTAAAACTAGTGTGCTACTTGCACTAGTTCAGTGATGGCGAACCTTTTAACGACTGAGTGCCCAAATTGCAACTCAAAACCCACTTATTTACCAATTCAATTCAATTTTATTTACAATCCATGACCAGCATAACAAGAACACAAAAGCATAAACACACATCCTAAGCTAGACTGGACAGAGGTAATAAAATGAAACTATACTACTAAAAACCTACTGGGAATTGAATTATCAAAAAGTGCCAACACAGCAACAGAGGAGGAAGAAAACGATCCCATTGGGCTGCTGGGCAGAGGGGTGGGGTGAACTCTGTGCTGGGGGAGGGAGGAAGCGCTCCCATTGGGCTGCTGGGAGAGGGGCAGGGCAAACTCTGCTCTGGGGTCACTGCAAAGGTGCCCACAGAGTGGGCTCCAAATGCCACCATTGCACTAGTTGCTGGAGACGTCAAATCTGGCCACAGTGACACATACCTTAGTTACATCCGTGGTAGATTACTGTTGCACCCAGTCTACTTGTATCCAAGCTAGCTTTCCATTTATGAGCCTGCCTGGGTATTAAAATCATTAGGCAAGTCTTTTCTCTTGACCCTACCACCCTACCACCGTTACTCTTGCATTTGAGGAGGACATAGGGAAGGGTATTTTCTGTCTCTGTTTCCAGGCTCTGGAACTCCTGCTCCATTTAATTCTTTTTTAAAAAAAACATTGGAATAGCTTGCAAACTATTTAATATCATTCATATACATTAAGGTTGAAATATTGAAGTTCTTTCTCTAATACTTAGGCTTGTAGCCTTCAGCAATATCACTCAGCTTTTTATACAAGGTATTCAAAGCAAAGCACATTTGAAGCCACAAAGAACACAGAGAATCATCATGAAAGCTACTTCTTCTAATAAGGATATTATTAGAGAGGAGAACTGTGCACCCTAATTTTCTCATGCATAATAATTCTATTAGCATATAATAAAAATAATTCTATTTTAAAATCCTCAGCATATGAAGAAGCCATGAATGAGACACAAAATCAAATGGCTTTTGGTAATTAACATCAGCAATTGATAAATTTCTCAAATTTCTTGGGACCTGATTCAATATGAAGGAATCAGTAGGGAGCATTTCCTTCCAAATGTTGGATTTGTTAATGTAAGCTTCTTCTTCCTCCTCTTCCTCTTCCTCTTCTTCATTGTCATCAACCCAATAATAATAATAAATTTGATTTATATCCTATGTTTCATTACAAAAAGCTAACAGTGTTTCAAGCATATGAAAAGAAATTGGACTTTTTGTTTCAATATGCCACATCACATGCTTTGAATACCTCACTCTTTTTATTGTTGTTTGATGTGATGTAGCTGAATGGGTTGCTCAGTGGTTTAAATATCTGCCTACAAAGTCAGGTATTGGGAGTACGACTCCCAAGAACACCTGCGGCCAGGCAGAGAGGCTGCCTCAGCGTCCAGCCCCGAGGCTCTTTCCACCTGTCATCAGGGGCTCTGCCTGGGTTGGGGGCTTAAAAGCTGCAACGGAGGCAGGACTTTTGCCCTCCCAAGAACACCTGCGGCCAGGCAGAGAGGCTGCCTCAGCGTCCAGCCCCGAGACTCTTTCCACCTGTCACCGGGGGCTCCGCCTGCACTGCCCTCGCCACCGCCACTGCCAACAGAGGCTCCTGGAGCCGGCCTGGCTTGCTGATGAGGAGCAGGAACACCTGGGCGGCAGGGTGGGAGCATTAAAACTCAGACAGTTTTGTCGTCCTTGCCGCCGCCAACAGAGGCTCCTGGAGCCGGCCCAAACAGATAGATATTGTTAAATCTATTACTGTGTAATTTTTGTATTGGGTAGTGATTGTATTGTGATTACATTGTTTATTGTCTATTCTGTACTGGGTATTGTTTATGGATGGTATTCTGATTATATTGTGTTTATATTTATTTTATTTTACTATATTTTATGATACTGTGATATTGTATTATTGAACTGTTACATTGTATTTTATTGTATGTTGTAAGCCACCCTGAGTTGGTTTTCACCAAGTAGGGCGGCATATAAATCGAAATGAATGAATGAATTCCAACTGTGCCTTGAGGGAGAAGAGCCAGCCTATGCAGTCATGGACAAGCTGCACAGTCCCAGGGCACCCCCTCAAGAAGGAAATGGTAAACCACTTCTGTGTGTTCTCTACCTTGAAAACCATGGAAAGGGTTGTGGTAACTCAGAATTGATTTGACAGTGCACATACATACTTAAGTATGAACTGTGATATCACAAGGGCACTTTTATATGGTTTCCTCCAAAGTCCCTTCCCATTCCATTACCGAACAATGGGGGGGGGGAGAGTATCTCACTTATTATTATAGAGCTTTCTTACTGAGTTCCAGACCACTGTGACATTTTTGCACATACTGCCACAGACGTACAAATTTAGTGGAATGGTAGGTCTTTTTTCTTCCTATCCTATGTTATCAGAAGGAACTAACCAGAACTATCTCCATCATCACCACTCTCCAGGCCACTATGACAAAGCAAGGATTATTTTAACTCTAAGGAATGAGTTAAAACTACACCAACTACAATGCACCAACTACAAATTTTCTGTAGTAATCATTTCTATCAGAGGCAGATGGAAGCTTTTGTTCTCCTCTCAACATGACAAAAAAATAACATAAAAAGATCAAATAGTTATCCTATAAGCTGCAGCAAGATCACCAGCAAAACACTGAAGTCCTTTGATAATATTAGTTTTATATGTTCTTGGTTAAATTAAGCCTCCCACACAAAAGCTTCAATGTGACTCCATGTGAATCACAGAATCACTACTTTCCAAATATGTATTAGTTGGTTGGCCTCCACTAAACCCATCTAATGCTTTGATTTTAACATCATACTTTGCTTCTTTCTTTGCCATAAGTGATCATTTTCAATGTATAGTTCAAATATTTTTTTCCAGCTTAAATTTTATCTCAGAGTAATTTTCAGGTCTTTGCTTAATGGTGCAATTCTGTATGTGTCTACTGCATGTGACTTCCAAATGTTAATGAACTGTTACTCTCTTCATGCTGTACAACTAGCTACACTGTTTAGTACTGACTGGAATTGCATTCAACAACATCTGGAGGATAATAGATTTTCCCAGTACTGGTTTACTCAAAAGACTTTTGAATAGATATAGATAGATGATCTTCTTCTTCTTCTTCTTCTTCTTCTTCTTCTTCTTCTTCTTCTTCTTCTTCTTCTTCTTCTTCTTCTTCTTCTTCTTCTTCTACTACTACTACTACTACTACTACTACTACTACTACTACTACTACTACTACATGGCCTGGAGTTTAAGGCAACATTTTCCAGGTTTTCTTGATAGAAAGTATACAGAAGTGGTTTACATTACCTTCTTCTGGGGGCATTCGGGAGTGAGGACTATGCAGCTTGCTGATAGCTACACAGGCTGGGGCACATTGAAGAAATTGAATTCTCAACCTCTAGCTCCATAGCAGATAGCAAAAACACTCCAGTCAGCTAGATAGGACTTTACAGCTATGGAATGTTTCACTGCTCCAGGTTTATTAATCAATCAATAGGCTTAATATAAGGGATAACAGGGATAGTGCTTTAATATGCAGATTATTATTTCTTTCTAGTGTTTATCCACACAGAATGAATTAGCAACACCACGACCATGGTCAGTTTATCCAACTGTATGAACATGTGATGTCTTAACATTCACTGATGTGGTGTTCTCCATGAACTAATGGACAACCTTTTCCATTCCTGCAAATAATGTTGGCAAAGGACATGTGTACACCTAGGACAGTGATGGTGAATCTTGTCACTCCAGCTGTTCTAGAACTTCAAATCCCAGATGCCCTGATCAGCAGGAGTGCTGACTTGAGCTTCTGGTAGTTGAAGTTCAAGAACACCTGGAGTGACAAGATTCGCCATCACTGACCTAGGGAGTGAATCATTAAGGAGGGCTGGGAATTGATAGGATGAGTGGAAAACTTTCACTGGGTCATTATCCAAAGTTCCTGCTCCAGATCACTCAGTTGCATCAGAAAGTTTGGTTTTGTCCCCCATCTCAGGGAATCCTGAGATCAAGATCCCTGTGATAGTACAGAAGGATCTTTGTTCTCATGTGTGACTAGAGACCACACCTTCTGTGCCACCATTAATAACACTGAAAGAGTATCCCAGTCCTAAAAACTTCTTCCACTCCCATAATTCTCATTAGGATTAATCATCCACATCTGCCAAGAGGAAGGATGCTAAAGCTCGGTTCAGTCAAAGATAATAAAACATGATAAGGTGCATGACAGCAGCACATCAGGCCTATGGAGGAGATACATATAGACCTCCAGTTGTGCATCACTGGAGGGATGTTGGTTTTAGTGAAATAATATTAATAGAATAGTCATAAATGATTTCCCTCCAAGCAATCTGAACAACGTCTGAGTTTTCTCAGATACTTGATTTGGCCAAATGAAATTTAGTGCAATTTTCCTGCACCAATTTGTGGTCATTGGTGGCAATATACTTTACAGTATCATGGCTCTATTTGAGTAATGTGTCAGCATGTTTTTGTCTTCAAATAAACAGTTCAGATGGAACTTGGAGTGTTTACTTTATCTCTGCCTAATTTATTCTCTCACTGATGACCATTATAGCCATTGCTTTTTCAGCCTGGTTTACATAATGATTTCTTCAGAGTATCGTCATTTACCTGTGAACTAACACATTTTGGAAGAGAGAAACAAAAATGTCCATTCTTTATCTTTTCTCCATAACCTAAAGTCTGAAAACTAAGTTCTAGTTGTTAGGAAATAAGGCAAATGTTGACCCATTGGGTGGAAAGACTGTTCAAAAATGTGTTGGCTTTTATTATTTCAGCAGTGTTGCTCAAATAGTGTAAATGGCTGAGGAGGTACAAAAGGGAACAAAATGTATTAATTGGCTCTTTTGGTTTCTACAAAGATGGCATTTGTTTTAATCTTAGGATACTCTTTGCTCTTGCCGTTCAAAAGACTCTATATAACAGGAGTTCTTAACCTTTTTAAGTTGGAGGCTAGGCCATGCTCCCTCAGACAGCTTTGGGAGCAGGACAGCCATTTTGCCCTTCTTCTATCACATGTCACTTCCTGGTGTGGTGGAGGAAGGGGGGGGCACATGAAATGGAACCGTGGGCCACATCCAGCCCATGGGCTGGAGGTTGAGAATCCCTGCTATAAGAGATAGTAAGAAAGTAACACCTCCCTTCAGATTGTAACTTGGTTTGACTTGGTGCTTCAGGGTGGAACCTGAGTAGTAGCCAAATGGTTCACTGTGCTACACTGGGGACCAGGGTTAAAATGTAATGTTCATGTTCATAGTCTAAAACTCTCAGCCTTCTCTACTAGTTCAGCTTCGGCTAGAGGTGATCCAGACTTTATCAGAAGATATCATTGTTAAGAAAAAGTTTGTTTTCTTTCACTTTCTCCAGAAGCCACTTGGCAGATATTTCTGCAAATAATATCATTTTTTTTTTTTTTACAGAAGCAATGATACGCACTCCTATTCTGGAATCACACTTGAACTGAACCAATGTGGAAAAGTCATTGGGCTATATAGAGAGTGTATAGAGGTGAGGTTCCCAATTTTGGCTGCATGGGCCAATTTTTTTGGGAGCTGAAGAACATCTCGGGCCACAGGGTTAGGATCACTATCTGGTGACTCTGGACTTTCTGGTGGTGAGGTTTCACCTCAGGGAGGTAGGGCCAGTTAAACTGGCCTTCCCCCAGTGACTGATGGATCTGGATGGATTCCAATGGGAACTGGGGTATATTCCTCTGGATCAACAACACGATTCACCTGAGGCTCTTGTCAACCTCTGAAACGAGAGGGTGATGGTGGCCTTGGACATAATCATGCCACTACGGCCTCTCCATGCTTGTGAGCATTGCTAATTGCTGTGGTTTACGGAGGAGCTGAGGGAGCTCAAATGAGCAAAGAGGCGCCGAGAACACCGCTGAGTGAAGACACAGAGTGACTCCTACCGAACACTTGCTAGAGCCGCTATTAAAGCCTATCTAGTTGTGATGGGGGTGGTGAAAAGTCAATATTTCACCACCCTCATTGCCTCCATGGATAATCACTCAGTGACCCTGTTCCAGGCGACCAGGTCCCTCCTTGGTAGAGGGGGTCGAGCCCTGGTTGGCAGGAGTCTGCTGAGGCTTTTGCTGATTATCTGATGGAGAAAATAGCTCAGATTCACTCAAAGTTTAATCCCGGCATAGAAAATGTAGAGCTGGGGTTGATGGATTATCTGTTCCCACAGGGTGAGGTATCACCAATATGCAGATGATACCCAGTTGTATATCTCAGCCTGAGAATATAATTCAGTGGCCTTACATTTGCCTTCAGCATCACAACATGACACTCGTACCACTGATCCAGCTCTGTGAGTCACTTTCTAGTCCTGGGCTCTTTTGGCATGCAAAGTCCTTGTCAGTCCCAGGACAGTACTGATGAAGTTGCTGCCCTCCATAAAGATGGATTCAAGTGGGACTTAGTCCACTTGGGGACCACCATCATTCTCTGTGGACTTCAGCACCCAAGGCTGTTAATCCTTTGGGTTGTCAGGTTAGTTAACCACCACCTGACACTTGGCATTGAGTCACTGGCAGTATGGTCTATTCTATTCTATTACCACAGCAGGATAACCTGGCAAAACTGGTAGTATAGAGCATGCATAGAAAGAATAGCATGGAAATTTTCTTTTCAGATGAATGGGTATATAATTGCATTCTGAACCTCATAACTGAGCCATAATAGGATGAAGCTCTGGGACTACAAAATTATCACACCATTGCATCATTGTGTCTGATTTCATTACACCATTGATGAGTCTTATTGATACAGTGTGTGGAAGGGTTCTAAACTCAAACTTTCAAGAGAAGGAACCTCCTGCTCCTTTCAGCAGCTGCCCTTGATATTCTTTCTTCTTGAAAGTAACCTTCAGAGTTCAGCTAAGTTGGACCCACATCTCAGGGAAAATGTTACAGAAGTTGTATTCCCACTGAAAAAATTCTGTGAAATTGTTTCCTCAATTTATCTGCCCACAAATAGAACTAAGAATTTTGAGAAGCCCCTGTTAAATAGCTTTAGGTGAACTAGTAGTGGGGGCTGGGAGTTCTAGACTATGAACTTGAGCATACACTTCCCACTTATTTTTCTGTACTCTTCAAATTTGCATTTTACAGACTCATTCTTCACCTATGTTTAGCACTTGAGCCTCTGTATTTCAAGTTGACCAGATCCAATAGATTAAGTCACAGTAAAATGCTTCTCCTGTTCATGTCTTTGAATCTGTGCTGTTCCCAAAGAATGTACTTTTCCTTCCATAAAGTTAATTGCTTCTATAGAGTTAATTGCTTTTACTGTGTCTTCTTTTCTCATCTCCTCAAAAATGCTTAGCTCCTTTTAATTGCAGTGCTGATTACTATATTCTAGTCTGGCAATTGCTTGGTTAGGTTGTCATTCTGTCAATGAGCACAACAAGTTCTTTTTAGAGTTAGTTCATTTCATGAAACTACCTGGCAATTTTAGTGGCTCTTGAGGACTTGACCATAAGGCTTCTTTCATTTAAGGAGGGCCATAAATCTAATTAGCATCTTGGAGAAGTTATTTTTAGATGGAAGGGGTACAACAGCAGGAAGTTACAAAATGTTTGGTGCAACATAACATTTCTGTAGTGTAATGCACTCAGTTCTTCATTTTTCTATACACTCAATTTTCGGAAATAATGTCATTGAGTTCAATGATATGATCCTTAAGACAGAAAATGGCAGCTTTATAACTTTCACATCTTTTTTTGTGTGTGCTGTACTATTGGCCCTGGAAGTGGCAATAGCAAAGCAGAGCACGTTAAAGCTAAGAACTGATCATGTCACAGAGCTATAGTGAAAGTGGCAAACCAGTTAAAATTACAGAGGATGAGAGGTTGGGGTAAGTTGCCAAGCTTTGATAGTAGCTCTTAGTATTGTGGGAAACATTTCTCCCAGGAGAAATTCCAATCATTCTCTTGCAACGTTGGAAAAGAGAAGTTCTCTTTAAAAATAGTTTCAAAGAATGAAAGGTCCAATAAAATGGATGCTAAAATAAAGAAGAAAGTTCTGTTGCCTACTTTTCTGATACTATTTCAATAATCTTTATTTATTAGTTTGGTCATTCAGTGAAATAGATAAATAATCACATACATACATAAGTAGATTAATAAAACTACCAATAAAAACCTCAAATCTAAATTAGGTAGAGTAGTGATAAAAGCAAGTATAACTAAAACTAGTTATAATGTAGTTCAATATCCATAAGTTATCTATCATCTGGAAGAGGATCTTCATGATGTCTTCACAGGTTTTTTTTTGTATGTCTATGCACTCTGTCCTTGGATATACTGGACCCACTGACAATAGTGCCATTTTGTCATATGCTGAAAAAATAGCTGGTTCCATAGGCATTTCGGCAGGCATTATATAATAATTTCATGTCATAAATTATTCTCGGTTGAAATAAATTTTGCAGAAGAAACTCCACTCAGGGAACACCCAAATGAAGTTCCTTTCTTGTCCCCAATAGCTAGGACAGAGACAGGCACTCAATCCGTCATGCAGTACCCAGGTCTTGAACTGCCAACTTGCCAGCCTTCCAGCTAATAAGGAAAGCTTCCTAACCACTGAGCCACTGCAGCTGCATAACAGGGCATTGAGAACACCAGAGTAACACTACAGATGGGAGAGTGCATTTTTGTTGAATGTGCTTGAATTTTTATGTTCTACTAATTGGGTTGATTCGGCAATTATGTTATTTTAAGTTCCCATTTGGATGCCTGTTAATTTGAGGTGATATAGCCATGGTTTTAAACAACAAACAAATCCATTGTCCTGTGTTCAGCACATTAAGGCTCTCATCCAAAGGGTGTTTAGATTTGTTTTGTAGAAAGTGTGCATTGGATGTGCTGACCATGATGCTGAGACAGGGAAAGGACACTGAAGTGCATTTTCAGTCACATGAACACATTGCTGAATATAGGATTGAGGGACAGAATTGCTTATTCTGAATTCCTTGTTTTAAGCTGTCTATTATAGATTTCTGAATGGCCTTTGCCTCCCTGCAACAATAACAAGTGTCTGAGAGTTGTGTGCGAGTGAGTGGGGAGGGGGAAGGAGGGAGAAAGAAATACACTGGAGATATACTCCAAACAAAAGAAATCAAGAAAAAGAATGAGAGCCAGCTGACTACTGAGTAAACACAATTCCCAGGTGTAAAGATTTTTCAATAAGATGCAGTGCAATGTATTACCAAAGGGCTATATTGTGCCATAGGCAAAGTCCTCTGGAAGTAGTGGAGAATATATTACAGCACTCAGAGAATTATTTAAGAAAAAGTATTCTGAGGAGTATTTTTCTTAATCTGCTTTCATCTCTTGAAACCTAGTGGTAATTTGCAGCCATGGTCTTCTTCTTACTTACATGCAGTAACAATGGTCTTCTCAGAGGATATTGTGGGTATAGGTAGGTGAGAGAGTCACAGCTGGTCCCTTTCAACACCACGTTTGCAGATATATTGATCAAACTGGAACATAGCGCAGTTTACATTTCAGGAAGAACCCTTAGACAGAAACATAATCAGCAAAGCTTTCACAGCAACAGTAAACCTCAGAACAAGAAGAATATTGGTATTTTAGCTTGAATCTGGACACAACTTTATTGATTTTTTGCAATTAACATATTATAAATGAAGATCAGTGAATATGAAGGGGAGATAGGTCTTCTTTCTACTTACCTTTATGTGAGGAACTTGTCTGGCTATTTGTGCCACAGATGTCTTTAGCATGCTGTGTCTATGGAGACAAAAATCTATAATTTCACACACACACACACACACACACACACACACACACACACACACACACACACACACACAGAGTTTTCTAATGTATATGTTTTGTGCACATTTTTTCCATTGACTAAATCTTGTGAGGACATCTTTCCCAACATATGCATTTTTAGTCATGGCCATTTTAAAAATTGATGCATGATATTATGTTTATTGATTTCCTTGCCATAATACATTGCAGCTCTCAGAAATGCATAGATTTCCAAGGCTAGACATGTTTTAATCTATTGGTGGTTTTGAGTAATGCAAACTGGAGATTTCCACAGAAAAGTAAAATCAACAATCTGCTTTTACATCCATGGACTTGTCAAAGCACCAGCCATGTTACTGACTGTGCAGGCAGGCTCAGAACAGGATTTCCCACCCCAACCCCAAATACTAATATCTAGCCATGATTTAATCACTATACTCATATAAAGGTAATGATTATATTGGTTTTAGCACTACACTATTTCTGAGATTCTTCCCAGTCACAGAAAAGGAATAGGCAAAACAACAGACAAAATAAAACAATTATTTTCTTCTAAAATTCTGATTTGAAATAAGGGACATAGAATGCCTTCTACAGTTCATTACAGAAGGAAGGGCTATTGTTTATATATTGGGTTGCAGCTTCAGACTGGATTGCAGATATTTAGGTTGGAGATGTAGAGTAGCATGGAATGAAAATTGCATTGCTATACTTGAGTCTTTGGGGATATAATAGACATAAGATAAAAAGAGTGATATTGGATGAATGTTTGTAACCCAGCATCCTTTCCAACAGAGATGCCTGCCCTGTGCTGGATACCTACCCTATGTTGGGGACAATCCCACACGTGTAAAGCTAATATCTGGTCTTCCATTTTTGTTCAGATGCTGGTTAATTAACGACTTATGAACCTCTAGGAAACCACTGATGAAATTTATTCTCTGTGGATTTATTTAATTTCCCAAGTCATTTAAAAGTAGGAGGTATCACCAAATCTCATCTCACAGCAGTCAATCCCAAATATCAAATATCTTGTGAAGAAGTGCTTCCTTTTCAAGGATTGTAATGATCAATTGTTGGAATGATTGTTTGTTCAAAGCATTTGTGGACAGTAATTAAATTGATAGGATATTTTTTCCCACAAAAAATGTTGATGGGTGGTCAGACTTCTGATGAATCCCTAAGGATCACTTTTGCCTGGCCACTGGTGAATGTCTTTTTCTTTTACATATGGTGGTAAAGAGTATGTAAAGATTTTTTCCAAAAGTTGTTCTCTGACCTATTTTTCAATGATTCACTGTGTTTTATGCCACTGAGGAGTAAAAGGGAGGGTAGGAAACCAGACAATGCTGTCACACTAAAGTATTAAACAGACAATTTCTTCTTGGTTTCCTACTTTTGTATAGAACTACCTTTTAGTTAAGTTTAAAAAAAAAGATTCCACATATCTGTAAAGTAGACTTTTGCAATATTTAATAGGATTAGACTATTGATTCCATCTTTATAATACTAGCTAGTAGCTGGTATTTGTGAACTTCAGCCTATTATGTGGCTCAACACAAGGAAAGGAGGATTACATTATAAAAGAATAAGCAGCTTTTCCTTTAACTATCTTGAACCAAGCTTTAAATGCCTCCTACCCTGATAGCCACTATCAGTTAGTAAATGCCAACCAAATCAAAACACCAGCCTGCCACCATTATGTTGACACACACTCTGCAACTTAAGTATACTCTTCAGAGAGCTATTTTAAAATCATGTGCACTTGAAATAGGAGACAATTTCAATGAGGCTTTCTGAGTGGCATAAATTGCTGGAAGATACATTGCACTAATTTATCACAACTGTCCAGTGATAGCAAAATATCCACATAAAGGGAATAAATTATGGCTCAGGGTGGAAACATAAATTACACAGATTATATTAGATGAAAGAAAGTATGGTGGCATCTAAGGAAGTACCTCATGTTGTAGGATGAACTGTTCTAGGCAACAACTGACTTTGTCAGATGAACAAAGTGACTTTTAGAAAGGTTTATAATGAATACTCACTGGAAGGGGAACATCTTAAATAGGCAATGAAGGAGACTAAGAAAATGGAAAGAGCTGGGGTTGTCATCTTGTCTAGCTGTGGCATATTTCAAATATCTCTCTAGCTTAAAGAGCTTTGGGCAAAATGGACCCCCCCACACACACACACATTATTGTGGTAACTATATGAAGTAGGTTGAGACAAAATGAATAGCCCAAGTTCACATATTGTGTTACATGGAAAGTGCTTTGAGTTTGGCTCTTCCTGCTATTTGGAAGACATTCTCACAGGGGGTGTAATTCTTGTTTGTCTCATCACCTCACTCAAGGATAGGAAAACACAATACACAGTACTGTACTTGTGAAAAAGTTAGGCCACAACCAGATGGTTTAGGGAAAATTCATGAATGACTGGGGTGGGGAGGAAGATATAACTTGGAGACAGTAACTCCCAACTTCAACAAATTTGGAGAGGGTTGACAGGAGAGTCACCAGAAGCCCCTCTCCAAATTCAGTGTGTCAGCTCCAGGGCTGAATTTTCCTCAAACCAGCTGGTGGTGGTCTAAGACTTTTACATGGTACTATACCTCTTTTCACTAATGCAGAAAATGAGGATCCTACGTAAAGTTATTACATTGACAATAACACAGTGTTGCATAAAAATTGACGATTCCTGCACAAATTTCGGCCTGTTTGCAATCTGTGTGATCGCATGAATTGCATAACCTGCCTAAATCTAGGATGACTGCTGAGCTGTTTAAGAATTTTTGGATCACTAGATCAATTGTTTATACCTTAGGTTTTGAATACACTTTACTATGATTTTGTTCACAGCCTGTATTAACTCTCTCTGAAGTCACAATCATTGTTCACACAGGGGCTGCTTATTGATTTGGGAGTTTACTGGTACTGGAAGCAATGTGAGATACATCCCATACCCTCGCTTTCCTTCCCTCCTCTGATCCTATCTCTGCTGATCCCTTTATGATTTGCTGTGAAGCTGCTTTCTCATTTAAAGCTTGAGACTATTATGCTTCTCAAAAGCTTTTCTAAATAAAAAATAAAATGGAAAGGTACTTTGCAGTGTTGATAGTATAGAACATCAAAAGGTTGAACACTAATTTTGCAATCTGTATCATGATACACACATCAGAATGATTCCATAGCATGAATCACTACCTTTCCCTTCCCATACTAGATTTTTCCCCCTTTAAATCTATTAATGATCAGAGATAATTCCTGTATATGTTACTTAAAGGTAAGGGAAAGGAGTAACAGATGAATGATGGAAAGTGAGGATTTTGTACAGAATCATTCTGACTTGTGAATCATGATGTGTTTTGCAAAATTATTTTTCAAACTTTTGACACACTCTTAGACTGTGAAGAAAGGTTTTTGAGAAAATTAATAGTCTAAAGATTTAAATGAAAGTTATGGCAAACCATAAAAGGATCAGTAGAACTGGGACCACTTTCAGACAACTGTAAGTGCTTCACACTAAAAGTGTCTTCTCATATGAATATCTCCATCCCCCAAACTTTGTGCTGGAACTGACTATGTCACACACAGAAAAAACCCTACCTATCTTTATAATAACTCACCCACCTTTACCATAACTTCTCACAACTAATCAGGAAAAAGCCTTTTTGAAGTACCAGCTTGAAAAGTAGAACACCCCAGTGGCAGAGAAAAATGGATGGGACCAATTAGAACAGGAGTTCCCAACCTATAGCCCAAGGGCTGAACTCAGCCAAGATGCCATTCCAATTGTCCTGTTGCTGTCTCCCCCGCACCCAGAAATAGAAGCGGGCATGTTTATATTAGCTGTAAAATGTGCCTGTGCAAGCGCAAATGTGCCGTGGCTGACAGAAATGCAGAAGTGGGTGCATTTACATCAGCTGTAAATGCACCTTCCTCCACTTCTGGGTGGCATGGTCCAGCCTGCTCAGCTGTTCTGGGGGCATAGTCAGGTCCACAGTGCAAAAAGGTTGGCCACTCCTGAATTAGAATGTGCCTTTGTGCAGTATTAATGTAGTTGCAATCTTTATTAGAAAATAGCCAGTGCCTTTATTGTTGTTTTCTGTGAGTGAGCATAGGTGTGGGTTTGCTTTACTCCTGAATATTAGCAATATTTTGTGAAAATTGCAGACAGCTGGTGGCAAGGGTGGAGAGTTCTTTCTCTAGAGGCAAGGTTTCTTTAAAATTTCTCATCAAGGTATCTTTTATTGAGACAATCAAAATTAATGAAAACAAGGAATGTATAGGATACTACCAGCCTACCCATGACATGGAACTCTGGGGCAGTTTGATACCAGCAAGTCACTTCCTCTTTCAAGAGTTTGAAAATTATGAAAGACGTATCTTCAATCAATGCCTTATAGAGATGGTTCGTGTTTCTAAAAATACCTAGTACTTTAACTGGTGTTGTGCTATTCCACATACTGGCATATATATGACTGGTGAGAGAGGTTGTTGTCCTAGGTGTAAAGTAGTTAGGTGTGGTATTTGGCTCAGAAGCCATAGGGTCTTTCTGACATTACAATCTGTGGGGCAGAGTCTAAGATATCCTTGTTGTTAAACACACCCACAAAATTTGAGAAAGACAGATGTCAGGAAATGACATATTTCCTCATGGTTCCCAAGGCTTGAGGTTGTAGTTTTACCTAGGCCTCAAAGAAATCCTTTGTTCCCTCTGTGTCTCACAAGACTACGTGTCACGAGATGGTTTGTTTTCAGCCAGTGTTCCTGTGCTATCTCCCTAGCTAGCATGTTTTGATTCTACATGTGTGTAAACAATTATTGTTTTGAGAATGTTTTCTTCTGTTCCCTAATTTGCCAAGGTTAGCCCACCTGACTGCAGAATCTCCATTTTGCAGAGAAGTTAGTTAGTTCGATTCTGGATTTCAATGGCATAAGACCCTGGCTATGGTGTGGGACTATTCTTTTGTTCTCAATATGATTACCTAACATACCTGGACTGTTACCTGGACTGATATCTGTTA
Source organism: Furcifer pardalis (assembly GCA_030440675.1). NCBI lineage: Eukaryota > Metazoa > Chordata > Lepidosauria > Squamata > Chamaeleonidae > Furcifer > Furcifer pardalis. The sequence continues at coordinate 67,909,122 of CP126892.1, read as the reverse complement.
CTGACCTTTTAATAGCTACATTTTTTCCATGGACTTTACTACATGAACCTGAAGAATAAAGCAGCTGTTTCTTTCTGAAGATTGTTGTCTTTTATTGGCACACACACACAAGCTACGCTACCAGATTCCTCCCTTGTTTTGCTCTATTGCCTGAACATAGTAAGAGTTCCTTTCTACACAGCTCGGCTCTCTCAAAGGTGGAAGGTAAGGGTGAGAGTTCCAGGAATGGGACAAGGTGTCTCAGGAACTTAGGGGGAGGAGCCCTTATGATGAGACGGCTGATGTCTGACAACAGAATTAATCATTTGTTTCATTCTTATCCTGCCAAATATTGATAATTATTCACCAAATTTGTCTATACTCAGTCTAGGGAAGGAAAGGACTGGCTGAGGAAAAAATGAGAGCAAAAACATCAGTATTTTGCAGGATGTTTGTTTTCCCTACAATTTATTTGCAGAACTGTAGAAACACTCAATCATATTTTACACAAACAAGCAAATAAACAAGCATTATGTGCCTGAAATATAGATCTAAAACTGTATTTAAGACAATGGAACTTTTTGAATAACATGCAGAACTTTGTTTCATGTGAATGAATATTACTGAGATGTGGTAGGACAACGCTCTAGGCAATATTCTTATATTCATTATATCCATTTATATATTCAGTAACTATATCCCTTCTTCCTGAAAGTAAATCTCCAGGCTTTGCTTACACGCATGGTGTAACCTGGAAAATCACTGCACATTTTCAAGTCCTAATTATTGGAGGCTTATGTTGGATCCATACACAGCTGTATGCATGGCTACAAATGCCTTTGAATTGTTGACTATGAATGTCCTCATGGTCTGAAAAACAAGCTCACTTGGGCCTGAAAAAATTACTTTCTGATTTGCCTGTAGCTGCAGTGACAACTTCAAAGAAACCCAATAGCCACACAACCCTATGCACATTTCTTTTTGTATTCAGTGCATGAAAAAAAAGGTCAACACATTGTAGCTTTTATAATAAAGTTTTTCTTCTCTCAGATGTGTGACAAATTGACTCAACAAAGTAAAAGCCAAACAATGGTATATTACACCAGAGTCTGACCACTTTGAATATCAGACTCTGAAGTAAAATCCACAGAGTTCTAATGCTATTGTTCAGGTGACTGCACTAAAATCTGTGGCAATTGAAGACTACAAATCCCAGAAAGCCACAGAATGGAACTATGGCAGTTGAAACAGTATCATGCTGCTATAACTGGGCCAGGATCTTTTGATGTCAAACTGCTTACACAGCAGATGATAGCATGAGAGGTTTGATATTCTCAATCATATAGGCACAGAATTATCTAAGACCTTGCTAGACAAGGGGAAGCTGCATTATTCTGGTGGAGACCCTCTCTTCCATGACAGCTCAGTGACCAATCCTGTGCTATGATGTCAAGGGACTATTCATTCTACTAGCAGTGAATAGATTGTCATCATAGGAAATATAGGTTTGAAGGATAACATAAGAATCTGCTTTCTGTGGTATTTGCTATGAAAATAAAGTTATACATTGCAGAAGAACTCATCTTATATAGTTCAGGTCGTTCCCTTATTCTTCACATATTTATCATAACTGAAGCTCCCACTTCTTTAACTAGCTCATGACAGTTTGACAGGAAGCAAGAAAATGAAAATTCACCACATAAACCAGGAATTCTCAACTTTTTAAAGCCAGGCACCGGGTCACATTCCCTCAGACAGCTTCAGGGGTCAGATGACCATTTTGCACTTTCTCCACCACATGACACTTCCTGGTGAGGTGGAGGCAGTGGTGAGCCACATGAAATGGTGCTGTGGATGCAGTTGAGAATCCCTGACATAGACTCATTGTAGTGCTATCCTACCTTGTTTTTAATCACAATGAAAAATAATTATGTACAGACTGAAGTTTAGAATGCTATTGCCTAAAAACAGCAGGGATAGAAATAAGGACCAAATTATCTGGCCTTCTGAAGAGTTCATTTGTGTTCCTTTTTGCTGGACCCCAATAAAGATGGGTATTTGGATCCTCCTCCCCCATTCTTCTCATGGACCTTTGTACCATAGCAACTACCTATGTGTGCAGTTTTGAAATGATGCTTTTGAAAAAGCCATAATTACCACTGTGAGATATATTTGACATTGGGAAAGGAAAGTTTTTGCATCATCTGAAATGCCCTGGGACTGTGCAGCTTGAACATGACTACACAGGCTGGCTCTTCTCCTTGGAGACACAGTGGGGAATTGGACTCCAAGCTACTGAGCTATCTAATCAGCTTTCTAAGTGTATTCAGGACAGCTTCCTTCTCTGAACTTGTGTTCAGGCCTACACCTTCTTCTTCTGTGACTAGGCCAGATGTGAAACTGCCAAAATAAAGACACCAGGACTGCACCTGCAGTCTACATACTTTCATTCTCAGACTGATCTAAACTGCAGGTCCCAGGGTAATCTCTGGTCTACTTTTTATAATGTCCTGTTTCTCCCGCCATTCCCTGACATTTGTGCCATCTAATCCAACAAATAGTCTTAGGAAACTCAAATGCATGCACACTTTTGAGTCATGTTAGTAGTCCTAACATTTCAAGCATTTGGTGGGCACTGGAGTACTTATCTCTGAAGGATGCTGTCCTTTAAGAGAAAGGGAAGCTTACAAATGTAATAGAATGAAATAATATTGCACTGTCAGCTGAGATTTCAAGAGGAAATTGTCTTCATTTCTATCCCTTGTCAATTTCAAATATCAACCACATCTGGAAGGTTACACATCTAAAGTCATTACTCTGTTACTGTGTTACCAAGCTTCAGACAGAACAATCTACATATAAATAAAAACTCCATATATGTGTGTACACCTACACAAGCACTGATGCTCTTTCTTTCATATGTATTAAACTATTTGGTTTTAATAGTTTCATATGATAACCACAGCTGTGGTACTTCAGAAATCTATATAATTAAAAAAATGTATTCACATGTTGATGCTGGTGAAGTTTATTTTGATAATTATTGTTAAACAGAAAACAGTATGTGAAAATTTAAGCAACAAAGGCCCTGAGTACGTTTCTGTGAACTCAGAGAAGGGATCACTGTATCCTTTTCTTATTATCACTCAATAAGCTCACACTAAATGCATAAGTAGTGTTGTGGCTTTGAGTAGAGAAAAAAAATCCAAAGATTTATAGCTGAGACAATAGTTATAGAAGTTCAGCCCTATTCTATTTATTGACGATATTGTTGAGCTCATGACATCTTTTGATTAATTGCTATCAAAAATGTATTTTGTAACAGGATTTGTGTCACAGTTCTCTTTGTCATTGTACTTCATAGAGTTCTATTAGACCTTTAGGGAAGGAGAGTGCCAAAATACTCGCTTAACAACAGATGTGTGGACAAGTACTCAATGTAATGACTAATTGGCTGCCATTTGGTGGTGCATTTCTAAATTTCTTGATTCTTGACCTTTTTCATGTAATGATGTAGTTTCTCCTTTACCTGCCTTATGCAGAACGGGAGATTTTAGGGTGAATATCATAGAAGCCATGAAATAACTGCCAAGTTAAAGAGAGTGAAAGTGCTACATTCTACTCTGTACCACAGAGGTTATCTTATATTCACCAACATATTATTCAAGCTTTACAGACTTTAGATGCAAATTTAACTCTGTAGAAATATGCATAAAAATTGTGTATACCTCATATATACCTCATACTAAAAGGGTAGCCTCACATAATATATGATATGTATATTTTCTGATATGATATATATAATTGTGATACGATATGTATAATTGTGTATTGGATACCGTATTGTTGTCTGAGCCACCTGGAGTTACTTTGTTGAGTGGGCGGCATACAAATTCAAACACCACCACCACCACCAATCTATCTACAGTATCTCTCTCTCTCTCTCTCTATCGTTTTCTCTCCTGCTCCAGTTCTGCATTTTTCTCATCTTGTTTGTGCCTCAGGGCATATTATCTACACAGCAGACATACTGGTTTAACATTATTCCTTCTCCCTAGGAAACCTTTTAGTTCCATGGGAGACAAACAGAGCTCTGCTATAGAATGCATAATATTAACATTTAATAACAAGCTCCAATATTTGTCTAAGGTGAGCCATATCAGCTCAATTAAGGCCAACCCACATGTTATGGATAACCTGCCATTAGAGGAAGGGATTCCTTAACTGTAGAAGGTTTAGGATTCTCACAGGAGGAGCTTTTCTTACCTTTTGTACCTTACACAATAGTTTTTCTTTGTTTTGTGATTAATCTTTTTGAGCCAGGCACAGCTTTGTTTGCAAGCAAACTTCATTTATTTCTCACAGACGTCTGCATAAATCATGTGTCTCAACCTCTAAAAATATTTTATTTCTAACAACAAATTATTTGTAACATGATGAGCAAAACTCTATTGTGCAAATTTATGCTGGTGGGAATTGATATCATTAGCTGGTGATGGTAAAGTCTAATTTAAAAACATCTTACTCCCTCCCCAATTTTAGGGCTCCCTTTTGCTCTTGGAAAGCCTCTGGGAGCTCAGGTACAATTTGGAGCCATTTAGCAGCATAAATCATCACCAGATCACTGTTTCACCACCTTCTGTATGTAATATAGATCAGTTTCACTGTTTGTGGCCAACATATTTCTTTGTGGGTCTGTCTTTTCTACCCATTTGTCCTCACCAGATTCCTCCCCACCAACAATTTGAGTTTATTGGGTAATATGAGAGTTTCCCCATGTTTCTTCTTAAGCTTCATTTTCCTCACATAAGAACCATTCACTCCAATCATTTCCCTCTCTTTTTGGGGGGAAATCACCCCATCCATTCTCTCATTGGTGCACACACAAACATCATTATAAGCTTTCAACAGAACATTAGGTGGCTCTTTGTCAGATATACTTTAAGTTAGATTCTGCATTGATCAGGGTGTTAGACTTCATGGCTTTATAGGTACCTTTCAATTCTATGGTTCTATGACAAAGTAATTATACAAACAACAGTGTTAAAAATCACCACTTAAAATGTGAAAAATCACTGCAACTTCATCTCATAGTGACCTCCATTTGTTCAAGGCAGTTGAAAATCTGCCTTTAGAAAGGAAGGTTTGAGTCTGCTGACAAAATATAATAGTGAAAAGGCCAACCTATATTCCTAAGAGAGTTTATTTCACAGCCTGGGAACAACCATTGTAAAGGCTGTTTTTCATGTCTGCAAAATGAACCTGAGAGAACAGTGGAACAAAGACATAGGGTGTTTTCAAAACATCTCAAATGCTAGATTCATGTTTTATCCAGATAAGGATGCAGCTGGATAATCAACTCAAACTGAGAAAAAGACACTCTTGACCACAGCAAAACCCACATGACCTCAATTCTGTAGGATCTGCATTGGCTGCCAAAATGCTTTTGGTCTGAGTTTCAAGGTTCTGATTATGACTAATAAATCCCTAAATAGTTTGGGACTTGGTTGTTCAAGGAGACCAAGAAAGTTAACATTAGCAACCAAGCTTTCTTGATCATAGTCATTTCCTTTTTCAACAAGCTTCCTGCAACAGACTTGCCAAGTACCATCCACCTTTGTTTTTAAGACAGAATTATATAAAGCTACCTTCTACTAGGGTACATATTGTCCTGAGATTGTCAAATGGGTTTTATTTTTAGATTTTTATATCAGGTTAGTTTTAGCTAGCTACAGAGTTTATTGCATTTTATTGCATGCTGTTTTTACACACTGTCAAGTTGTATCTAACTTGTGGCAATCCTATTAATGATGATTTTCTAACATGTCCTCTCCTCAACAGCCCTGCTCAACTTCTGCAAGTTACAGCTTGTGGATTCCCTTAATATTTAGTAATTTATTGTGTTTTGTATTTATATAAGGTGCTTTTAGCACCTGATTGTTTTGTACATTGTGAGCCTCCCAGAGAATGTCTACCCTAATGGTGGAAAGGGAAGAAGACCTAAAGAGCCTCTTGATGACGGTGAAAGAGGAGAGCGCAAAAGCTGGCCTGAAACTCAACATCAAAAAAACCAAGATCATGGCATCTGGACCCATCACTCCCTGGCAAATAGAAGGGGAATACATGGAAGCAGTGACAGACTTTACCTTTTCAGGATCTAACATCACTGTAGATGGTGACTACAGCCATGAAATAAAAAGATGGTTACTTCTTGGGAGGCAAGCTATGACAAACCTAGGCAGCAAAATAAAAAGTGGAGACATCACCATGCCAACAAAAGTCCGTATAATCAAAGCAATGATCTTCCCAGTAGTAATGGATGGCGGTGAGAGCTGGACCATAAGGAAGACTGAATGCAGAAGAATAGATGTCTTTGAACTGTGGTTCTGGGGAAGACTCTTGAAAGTCCCCTGGACCTCAAGGAGATCAAATTAGTCAATCCTAAAGAAAATCAGCCCTGACTGCTCCTTGGAAGGACAAATACTGAAGCTGAAGCTCAAGTACTTTGGCCACCAAATAGAGGACTCACTGGAGAAGACCCTGATGCTGAGAAAGATCAAAGGCAAAGGAGAGGGGTGGCAAAGGATGAAATGGTTAGATGGCATTGTTGATGCAGTGGTCCTAGATCTGGGCAGGCTGTGGAGGATGGCAGATGACAGAGGAGTCTGGCATGCAGTGGTCCATGGGGTCTCAAAGGGATGGGCATGACTGTGTGACTGAACAACAATTCCCCCCTCTCCTCTCATAATCCTACAGGCTATCCTTAATCTTTCCCATGTCTCTCCAAAACCTGCCCCAATGGAACTTAATACAGTACTTCTCTTTCTCTTCCACTATACTGCTTCATTGCCTTAATTTCATTTTTAAATACAATCAAAATCACAAGTTTCCTAAAATTTTGTAACCACCTGTGATTTTTTAATATTAATTTATTGAAACGTTGATGCTTCTCTTCAAGCTCTGCTCAATCAGCCTTTTAATTCAACATTTATGTTCTTTATTTTTAAAAAATCCATTTCTGCTTTTACCCTGATTAATCAATTAACTACTTTCACATCTGACTAAACAGATTAGAAGAAGCAAATGGAGTCCCAGTACTCCTTTTGTAGTAACATTGTCTTACAAATGTCTGGACTCATGAGAGAGAGAAACAAACCATTTTATGACAAATTTTAAATTAAAAATATTTTCCCCACGAGTACTTTTATCCTCTCTGGCCAATCAAATCTCCTTGGAGAGGGAAAAATGAAATATTTTGTTTTAAAAATAAAATAAAAAAATTGAGCTATGTTATCTCTCTAAAAAAACTACAGAACATGAAAAAGCACAAAGAGAAGAGGTTAAAAGATGAGGAATGAAAATAACTGTAGGCCAAGAGAGACTTCAGCATGAGCAAACAGAGGAGAGACTGTGACGGTTTCTAATGTAAAGAGAGAAAAAGGGAATGAAGGGAAATGATAACTTGAGTTAGAGAAATGAATCATCATGAATCAAATATGATAGACAAATTGAGTACTCTTGTTTACCTTATCTCCTAATAGGAGAAGAAATAATTTAGAAGAACTGGAGGGCCATAAAACTGGAAATTAATAAAAAGAAACTCTTTTTACATATCATGTAATTATTTTTGTTGTTCAGTCGCATAGTCGATTCCGACCCTTTGCTACCCCATGGACCACTGTCCGCCAGGCACTTCTGTCCTCCACCATCCTCCTCAACTCACTTAGCTCTGTGCCCATTGTGTCTACAATACCATCTAGCCATCTCATTTTGGGCCGCCCCCTTCTTCTTTTGCCCTCCACCCTTCCAAGCATCAAGGCTTTCTCAAGGGAATCCTCTCTTCTCATTTGATGTCCAAAGTACTTTAGCTTCATCTTCACTATTTGATCTTCTAAGGAGCAGACAGGTTTGATTTCTTATAAGATTGACCTATTTGTTCTCCTTGCTGTCCAGGGGATTCTCAAAACTCTCCTACAACACCACATTTCAAAGGCATCTATTCTTCTGCGCTCAGCTTTCCTTATGGTCCAGCTCTCACAACCATACATTGCCACAGGGAATACCATTGCTTTGACTATACGAATTTTTGTTTGCAATTTGATGTTTCTACTTTTCACTATGTTCCCCAGGTTTCTCATCGCTTGCCTCCCAAGAATTAGTCGCCTTTTTATTTCATAGCTGCAATCAACATCTGTAGTGAGCTTTGATCCTAAGAATGTAAAATCTGTCACTGCTTCTACTTCTTCCCTGTCTGTTTTCCAGGGACTGATAGGTCCTGTTGCCATTATCTTGGTTTTCTTGATACTGAGTCTCAAGCCAGCTTTTGCACTTTCTTCTTTCAACCTAATCAGGAGCTTTTTAAAGTCCTCTTCACTTTCTGCCATTAGGGTGGTATCATCTGCATATTGGTGCTAAACACCAAGAAATGGCAAGGTCAGGAAGATTCTGAATATGATTACCCTTTTAAAGCAATTGAAATGAGAAAGAATAAGTTAAATATGTGTGTGAAGAGAATGGGAGAGATGATTTTGTCCAAATCCAAACATTCAGTAGGATGAGATGAAGGATAGTTGGTTGGTAGACTGAATTGTCCCTCCCCATCCAACTAGCAACAGAAAGAGAAGGCTGTGTTACAACTTCTCCCCCAAATATGCTATTTTTGTTCTGTTTCAGGAAGCTAATTTAGGAAGGAGGTGAATATTAAGAATAGTGTCTGTAATCCTGTTTGTGAAGTTATTCCACTCCCCCCCCCGACACACAAATTTTAAAAAAATCAATTCCTTCTCCTCCAAAGATCTATTTCATCATAGGGAAGCTATTAGATACAGTGAGATGGCAGGAATTCCAATTTCTGAAAATCACTGCTGGTGGTAAAATCCTGTCAGTAGAGATTTTTCAGAAATTAAAGAGTTCCTGTGGCCCTTGATAGCTTTTCTATGATGGGTATTTTTGGGATCTTCAGGACCAATAGGAAGAGGGGATCACATTTATTTAATTTTTTGTTTCAAAAATCTGATTGTAGCAAATGGCCTCAATTTCTTCAGACAATGTAAGTTACAGAACAGGGGCTGCAGTGGCTCAGTGGTTAAGAAGCTCACCTTGTTAGCGGTTAGGGTGGCAAGTTGTCTGTTCGAGACCCAGGCTCCTTTCATGTACCCAAGATCTTTTCCCACCGAAGTAGTTTCTATTTATCTGCTTGCAATTTTTTGCTTTCATACTGCTAGGTTGGCAGGAGCTGGGACAGAAACAAGTGCTCATTCTGTCATGCAGTACTTGGGTTTGAACTGCCGACTTGCCATCCTTCAAGCTAATAAGGCAAGCTTCTTAACCACTGAGCCACCTCTTCAGACCATATCACACATTTCCAGCTCAGATGTGGGAAAGGTTATGTTTGCAGAGTAAAATGTTGGCTGTGAGATTTTGGGAATATTAATAATACAAATAATAATCACCCTTCCTTTTACTGATATTGTCTCTGTCCATGTTTTGACAGAATCCCATCCCCACTAAAGCCTATTCTGATGGTCAATAGAATTGCTTCAGAAAGACTAACAGAGACAAAGAAATCACCACAGCATATGCTTTATTAAATAAATTATTTCCAAGAAATTGTGCTATGTGGAAGCATTCATTGAAAGGAATGAGCAGAAATTTATTTAATCTCTCCTTTCCTCCTATTAGAAGCATTGGCTAAGGGACACTTTATTCAATAAAAATAGTGCAGTTTAACCTTGACATTTGTAAGTCATTCTGAAATAGGCCCATTAGTAGCATGTTAGTGGTGGATGGGGAATGAGTTTAATAATTAGGCATTTGGCTGCCTTTTAAGAGAAATCTTACTAAATCATTAAAGTGACCAACATGGTTTTTGGATTTTTTTTCAATTATAGCACATCATTTATGTATGTATCTTGGGGAACATTAAATTTATCTAAAGCAGAGGGAAACACAAATGCAATGTATTAAGTAATTGAAAGATACATAGCATTTCCAATCAGTAAGCGGATGGATGATCTGGATAATGATTTTCCTGTAATTACTGAAAAGCAATTACATTCTTCTCTGGTGCTAATAATAAAATACTAGGTTGAAGTTCTTAAATCAGAAACACTTAAGTAAAACAGACTGATTTGTGCTGTCTCAGATCAGTAGTAAAATGCAGACAAAAGTTGCAAAATATATAAATAATATATAAATAGTGACATGAGAATTAATAGGATATAATTTACACATGAAGTGTGAATATTTAGACATAATATCATTTGCTCCATGCCTAGTGGCTAGAATCTGCCTGTAGCTTTGAAATATACTTGGCAACTGTACATAATCAGATGGTGTAAATATTCAGCATAAATCATAATCAATCTTAATAGTGTCACTACCAAATCTTTTCATATCTCCCATATTATCCCAAACACTGTGCCCTCCTTATCCCCTTTCCTTCTATCCTCTCTCCTTTCAATTTCACACCCTAGCCTTTTCAGAGGGACAAAACTGTAATTGCAGTTGAGCTGTAAAATCTGTCTCAGAGATTGTGAATCCAGCTGCTTGTCCAATTTGACAATCACTGCTCTGTCAGTTCACTTCATTAACATTGATTCATCTAGCAGTTAGCAGGAACCTCAGTTTCTGTCAAAACATATCTGACCGATTCTCCATCACAGAAAACTATGATCATCACAATGCTTTTTGTTCCTTTGTTTAAGTGCTAGCACGCTTCAAAAATAAATCTAAGGCTTCTTTTACTTGGTTTTATTTCCATTGAACTCCAAATCACATGCTTCTGAGCAAACATTTTCTCAGCTGAGTCTTTTCTTTATTATGTCTCTTCTGCATGACACAGCAGTCCTGTATTATAGGATAGAAGATGGAATGACAGAAGTATATAAAATCTCTGATCATGCAGGCTAGTCTTGCCATCTAGCAGCCTTCCAGTTTGGATTCATGCTATTGTAGTCGAGAGGTCTGGATAAAGCCAAGATATCATTAGTGAATTGGCTACTCAACAATTACCCAACCAGGAAAGATCACCTTAGGTTTGGCATTGTTTTGGCTAAGGGTTATTTTTCCAGGAAACCTCAGTGTTCATGGCTGAGGTTGCTCAATAAGAAGTAGGTGATGGAATATGTCTACCACCACAGCCATGCACATGTCCTAATTATTTTCTACCCCCCTCTTGATTTAAAATTCTCTTCTGAGTGGTTGAGAATGAATGCCATAGCACTCAAGGGCTCATTAAGGAGTTTTCTTTATTTCTGATAGCTGCTTACCTTGACCATGACTTCAATATTTGTAGTAAATCAGGTTGATGTACTGTTTTATTATAGTGGGACTATCTCTAGTTTGTAGATCTCAAGAATGTGGACAATGCATGTAGAGTGCTAAAAGCTGCCACCTGCTTTCTATCTTGGCTGATCAAATCAACTGATTAAAAGGGATTATAATAAAAGGAAACAATAAAATATGTAAAGCAAAACTAATAAAATCTACTGTACTGAATTGTACTATAAAGGAAAGAGGAGTAAGATTATATATTTTAGTAATATTATATATTTTTAAAAAATTACATGACTCCTCAATTTGACAATAAAATAATCTAAAATTTACTGTTCTTGATTAACCTTTGAAAAGTGTTAGTACTATGACTCTACATGTTTCCAGATGACATGTTTGATCTAGACTCATTGTAACCAAACTTCCATTTTAGATATGGAATTAAGACTGCTCTGCTCATCTTCATAAATGATGCACACTAGAGATAAAATGTGGAATATTCAGTTCTATTGATTTTGCTAGAGCTTTCAGCATGTTTTTTTTAAAAATTCAACGTCTATGATATCTCTCTGGACTACTGGTGACACTGGAGAGTAGGATGTTTGGTTGAAGTGTCTCTCATAATTTTTTGTCAGGTCATCTGCAATAGGAAGACCATTGCTTTGTCACTGTGGCTTGTGACATTTGAGGTGCCAAGACAGAGGAAATGTATGTATACTACTTCTTCTTTTTGTTCTGCTGTATCTGAATCTGAATATTGGGGATCCTCATGGTGATCAGCCTGAAATATAATGTAGTGGCCTTTCATCTGCCTTCCACATTGCAATATAACACTTGTACCACTGATCCAGTTCCAGGAGTCACTTTCTGGTCCTGATAACTTTTGGCACACAAAGTCCTCATCAGCCCCAGGCAAGTATTGATGAAGTTGCTGCCCTCCATTAAGAAATTGAAGTGGGATCTAATCCACTTGGAGATTATCACCCTTCCCAGTGGACTTTAGTGCTCAAGCCATCAGTCCTCAGGGTTGTCAGGTTAGTTAAGCACTGCCTGACCCCCTGTATGGTCTCCTCTAATACCATAGCAGGATAACCTGGCCAGACATGGTAGATAATACAGTATACACAATTCAATTTGAATGTCTGACACCGTGATAGCACATGCTCTAACAGGTTATTGAGATGTGATGATTACACGAAAAGGTATATCACACCTCTAACCAACTGAAAGCAACACTATTTAGCCTGCACCAGCTTGCTCTAAAAGGGCCTATTCAGACAAACCGAAATATTGGGGAATGGTAAAAGAGGGGGGATGGAAATATTCACCTCCTGGCCTCAAGAAATGCTAAGTGTAGATGTATCTCAGATTCCTAATGTCATTATTTTAGGGACACCCATAGGAGTGTCCTGGTAGACATCATATTTAGTAACTAAGGAAGCAAGATATTTATGGCTATTTTTTTAAATTCCATGTTGAAATTTAATCTACTACAATATGAAAAATATACCAGGAGAGAGGACGGAGAATAAATGGAGCTGGCAATTAATTCAAAATTCTGATGTTGAATTAGGTTGCTATTTTTCTGTGATTTTTTCCTACTAGAAATTATAACAAGTATGAAATCAGCCCTGTAGAAGTATCGTCTTGAAAACATTAGAACAAATTTTCTAGCTCTGTGAACATACCCTGAAACTAGGTTGAAATCCACTCTTTTATTATGAATGCTGTGGTCTTTTAGTTTTAGTACAGTTCCATTTAGTTTCCTTTTAACATAGTTAGAATGTTACCCTCAGAGTAGATATTTGCACATTAAATAGCAATATTTAGCTTCAGCAAGAACAGGATCAGAGCTTCTTTGTCAATGACAATTGGGATGAATTTTCTCATTTGTTTAATGACTCTAGAGAAAAGTGTTATGTCAGCTAAAGTACTATCCGCTTCAGTAGAGAAGAGTTCTTCTCAATGAGTCTTGTACTATCACTGTCCCTTGGTGATGTTAAATGCTATTTATGGCTGGTCCAGAAAACTCTAGGTTGGCCTCTGGGACAAGATTCTTTTTCATCAAAACAAGTATTATTAGGAGACACATTTATTTACCTTTAAGAAATATATTTCTAATGGCCTATCCCTTGCATTTACTAAAAGTAATATGCTATTTACTTGAAACAAAATTAAAAGCATGGGATATTTTATTTAGTAGATTTCAATTACAGTGCTCTCCATGACCTTTTGTACTATGAAAAATTTGTAAAGTATATTTCCCATAGGAATGCACTGAAAACCAATTAATCCATTCTGAATTTTTTTTTGTTAACGGAGCTACTATTTTTTATGGATTTCCTTTTGTTATGCAAATGTTGTATTAAGCAAGCCACTTGTTAAGTGAGGGCCCGCTGTACTTTTTGGCCACAAGGTCCCTAAAAGTGAGATAAAGTGGAGTAAGATACAAGTAGGGCAAAAACAAAGCATACTTTACAAATAGGTTACAAAAAATAAAACTAACTAAGTAATTGAAGCCTGGAGACAACAATAGCATTTTAACTGCTAGAGGCTCAGTAAAGATGAAAGCAGGTTGGTTTCTGTTGAGAAGGTGGTCCAAAATCAAGGGTGATCTACAGAAAAAGTCCATGGTTTATTAACTCACCAGCCTAAATTCTTTGGAAAGCACAACATACTACAACAGGAAAAAGTACTACATGTGACCTCTGAACACTTTCTATGTGGCCTTTAACCTGCTTATTTACTGATATCACCCTGAAAGCATTTCCCCTAGACCCACCATGCTCTTCCTGCCTCAGGTAGTATCATCTACTGCTGTTTATCCTGTCTCTTTCTTACAAACAGCACCACAGCAACTTTGGTTATCCTGGTCTCCTTCTGTCAGCCCCCTTTTGGTCTCGTCCTTCACATGAGCAATTTTGCTATTCTGGTTGCTTTGCTAGCCAGCAGAACTCAGGTACCTATAACATTAATAATTCTTAATTGACTAGAACAGTGATGGCAAACCTTGGCACTCCAGGTGTCCTGGAACTTCAATTCCCAGAAGCCCTGCTCAGCAGGAGTGCTGACTTGGGCTTGTGATAATTAAAGTCCAAGAACACCTGGAGTGCCAAGGTTTGCCATACTGGACTAGAATATTTACTTTTATTCTAAACTGACATATTCATATTTTTTTTAAAAAAATATTTATTTAAGAAGAAGCCCTCTTTAGGCATTGTGCACCCTAATTCAGCCCCATGTCCCAGTAGGCTGGGAACAATGTGCTAGAGGACCTCTGTGGAAGATCTCAAAATCTGGGGAGTACAGTGTTTTTGTTTGTTTTCTGACATGCAGGTCAAAAGTTGATCAGAGACCAGAATGGGCTTTCTCAGCAACCTTGAGATTGAAAGGGAGTCATTTAGAGCTGATATGAATAATCTATTGTTGCTAATGGCTGCATGAAGCTGTATTGTTGTGCTTGCTTGTCTGTCATCTTGCTTGACCACACCTTTCTCCCTTTGATCCCCTGAATTTGGTGTATAAAAACTATGCCTGTAAGTTTCACTCTTTGTCTGAAGAAGTGGACTTGATACACGAAAGCTAACAACAAAAATATAGCAGTTAGCCTTTAAAGTGCTACAGTGCTTTTTATTTTATTTTTATTTTATTTTGTTTATTTTATTTTGTATTCTGATAAAATCTGGACAGGTTAACAAAAGAAGTTTAATCTATACTGCATGTTTTAAGTGTACTTCTGTAGCAATATAATTATTTTTACTTAAACGGAAGTACAATATAATTAGAAATAAATAAACATATAAATAATTTTTGTCTCTACCAGTCCCCCTACCCATCAATTTCAGTCTGGCCAGGTTATCCTGCTATGGTAATAGAGTAGACCATACTGCCAACGACAAAACACTGAGGGTCAGGCAGTGGTTAATTAACCTGACAACTCTGAGGACTAACAGCGTTGGGTTCAGAAGTCCACTGAGAAAGGTGATGGCCCCCAGGTGGATTAAATCCCACTTGAATCAATCTTGATGGACAGCAGCAACTTCATTAATACTGGCCTGGGGCTGAGGAGGACTTTGCATGCAAGAAGGGCTCAAGACCAGAATATGACTCCTGAAACTGGTTCAGTGGTATGAGTGTCACGCTGCGATGCAGAAGGCAGATCAGAGGCCACTGCATTATATTTTCAGGACATGATGACTGCCTACATTTGGATTCGGATACAGCAGCAGAAGATCAGTTTCACACAATGAGTCTGGATTATAGTGGCAGGAGTATAAAATACTCTCTCTCACACACACACACACATACACACACACACACAAAACATGGATCATTTTACAACCTTTGGACTTCCCTCATATTGCTTGTCTTTTTCTAAATTAAAAAGCCACAAATATTGCAGCCTTTCATCACCAGAGAGTTACTCCTAGTGAAAACCCGGAGCATGGTGATGATAACACAGTATAGCTATATGTGGCCCTTCTCTTTTTATCACAGTAAACTGCTATTAAAATAAACAATAGCACTGCCATTCCTCCATGTTGTCCCTGTTTCAATTTATTACTGCAAAGATTGTTCAAAAAAGTAGAAATCTGGGAGTTTTATGAGTAAACATGGCTTTCAACTTCCATCTGAAAGCACTTGAAACTTCAGTCTGTAGATGGAAGAAACTGCACTAATATCTCTAGAGTCCTAAAAGTGTCCTTGATAGTGGTTTAAAGCTATTGCCATTTGTACCTCGATAGCTCTACAATAATTCTCTGAAGAGCACAAATGGGATGTTTCAGCAGCACAGGTCTATTGTAGATGCCATTTTCCTATTACTAGGAATGGAAGGAAAGTTGCTCTTGGCTCATTTTTCTCTTTCACATTCTGAGCATAGGTTGCCTGATCTTATTTTACATGGCCTTTTCTCCTGCAATATTTTTCTTCCACTGATGATGATGATGATAATGACAATGACAATGATGACAACGATGACGACGATGACAATGATAAAAGGTAGAATGAGGATAAAGCTGTTAAAATCTTGTGGAACTTTAAGTTCCAAACTGACAATAATCTTGAATACAGCACTCCAAACATTACTGTGTTTGGGGGGGAAATTGATTAAACGGATTGATATGACAATCCTAGCTGATGATTTATTGGAAGAAAAACAGATTGAAAAGATCACAAGATATCAGGATTTGAGAAGTTAAAGTACAACCTCTCTTGGATAAAAGAGAAACCATTACACCAGTAGTGATAGGAGCATTGGGAGCAATCCCAAAATGATTGAAAAAACACGAGTATGATTGACATTTATATGATCAGGAAAGAGTAGTTGCAGAAAGTAGCACTACTAGATACCAGCTATATTATCAGGCAATAATTCACTGACTCTTAATTCATGGTTAGGATCCAAACAGAACAAATATCTGGTGGTCGATGTTGACGGCGATGGCGTTCAAACTGTTCACAGGTGTATTAGTAGTTTCTGTTAATCAGCATCTAGCTACACAGAATTTTATATCAGAAGAACAAAAAAGGAATTGTCAAGATTAATGAGGAACAAAGAACTAATTACTTATTTATAAGATTATATTAGGGAACTGAAAATGAGGAAAACCAGTCTGCATATTGTTTGGATTGATGTGCTGACCCACCCAGACAGGCACAGTTGCTGCACAGTGGCCCTGCACAGAGAGTCTTGTTCAAGGATAGTCCAGGTATCAAAGTCCAAAAGGCAAGCCAAGGTCTGTTTACCAGTAGTCTGAGTCAGTAGTCTAATCCAAAGGGTGTCCAGGGGCTTCATCAGGGTTGGTCATGGCAGACAGGTCAGGGTTTTGGCAGGCACTATGGAGTCAAGCAGAATGTCAGTCTTTGCATGAGAGTTGTACCGATGCTGGCAGGCTGCAAGAAGCCTGCTTATAAGCCTCCCAGCTAATCAGGAGCCTTCTTTGGTGCTTCACTCTAGCTTGCCTGTGTCTCAGATGCAGCTGTTTCCTGGACTTCTCTCTGACTGAGGGCTGATCACTGTCAAAGCCAGACTCCTGATCTGACACGTCAGCTGCTGGGGAAAACAGACTTGGGCCAGGTACAGGGTGAGCTCCCTGGCTAAGGACATCCTTAGGCTCGGATGCAGGTAGAACCAGACTGGTCTTAAGGAGTGCCTCCTGATCCAGCTCATCTTCGGAGTTGGCAGAGGGCTGGAACACAACAATTGATTACAAAAATACATTTGATAGTCTACCCAATATTTGGATAAATAAAACATTGCAGATTTGTGGAATCAACAACAACATCAGGGGATGCTTGACAAGAATAATAAAACAATGGATTTAATGATTCTCTAAAGAAAGTAACCTCTCAGATCCTGATAAGAATATTCTGCATGTTACTCACAGGAAGACCTGGCTGTGTCAGACTGCCTGGAGTTACTCAGAAGTCTATATTCTTCCTTAACTAACAAAATTATTTTTGCAATAGCAATTACACTTACTGTATATGTCATTCCATAGCACCTAGTGCTCTCTGTGTGGTTTACAGGTAATTAGCATTTTGCCACCAATGTGCTGGCTACTCATTTTACTGATCTTGGAAGGATGGAAGACCTGTTTCTTAACTGACCCTCTGAAATTGCCTACTTTCCATTTTGAACAGGCATTAATAACCCAACTGTTACTTGTATTTTAGAACTGCCTACTTTGGAAATTTTAAAGTGATTTCAACACATTCTTAATATGTACACATATTATATGCTGTTCTTTTGAACTTATGGTTTGCTGCAAGAACATTTACATATTTTGTACTTGTGGCCTCATAAGAAAATTCTGGGTGTTTTTTTTTTTTGTCTAGAGGCCTGTAGAATAAATGCTATGCTCAAGTTTATGTTAATACACACAGTAGATAGCAAGCTGAATGTTAAGGCAACACTTCAAAAATCAAATTGAATGCACATTTCTGGATGTGCAGTGGAATAGATATGCAGTATAGAGTGTAATACACAAGATTTCCTCTGTAACTGTACGAGGAAGCAGATGGTCTGCTCTGACATAAGACTTTGAGTTCATATCCTAAATGTCAGCAAAAGATCCTAGCTGGTATGTGCTGCTTTACATGAGGAATGGGGAGAACTTCATTCCATCTGCTTTTTAAAGTGAATCATCATAATTCACAGAATAACAGACAAATACATGGTTTTCTTTCAGATCACACAGATATTTAAATTTTGTAGGGCAGCTCTTTACTAAAAAACAGACACATTGTTCATATTTTACATCTAGCCCACAAAATGTCCTTTTTATTTATTTATTTATTAAAAGCCAATTACATGGGGCCGGGGGTGGGGTGGGAGAGAGAATAAGAAACCCATTCTTAATGCCCCTGTCGGGAAATTTTAACTTCTTATTTACTCTTTTGAGTTTATGAATTTTAGTTAAAGTATAAAAATATACAAGTATATGCACCAACCACTAGTGCAGATGAAGCCACAATTGACCAGTTCTATGAAGACTTAGAACACCTCATAGAACAGACACCAAGAAATGATGTACACATTATCATAGGAGATTGGAATGCCAAAGTAGGAAATCAAAAAGTAAATGGAATAACAGGCAAGTTTGGTCTTGGAACACAGAATGAAGCAGGTCAAAGACTGATAGAGTTCTGCCAAGATAACGCACTGGTCATAGCAAACACTCTCTTCCAGCAACACAAGAGGAGACTTTACACATGGACATCACCAGATGGCCAACATCGAAACCAGATTGATTATATACTCTGCAGTCAAAGATGGAGAACTTCCATACAGTCAGCAAAAACAAGACCAGGAGCAGATTGTGGCACAGATCACAACCTACTGATTGCAAAATTCAGGCTTAGACTAAAGAAAATAGGAAAAACAATTAGGCCAGAAAGATATGACATAGAAAACATTCCTTGGGAATACACAGTGGAGGTGTGGAACAGATTTAATGGCTTGGACCAGATAGACAGAGTGCCAGAAGAATTATGGACAGAGATGCGGGACATCATGCAGGAGGCAGCAAGAAAAACCATACCAAAAGAAAAGAAGCGTAAGAAAGCTAAGTGGTTATCCGAGGAGGCTCTTAAAATAGCGGAGGACAGAAGGAATGCAAAATGCCAAGGAGAAAGGAAAAAATACAATCACTTGAATACAGAATTTCAAAGAAAAGCAAGGAGAGATAAGGAAACGTACCTGAATGAACAGTGCACAGAAATAGAGGAAAACAATATCAGGGGTAGGACTAGAGATCTTTTCAAAAAAATTGGGGAACTCAAGGGAACATTTAAAGCGAAAATGACCATGATAAAAGACAAAGATGGCAAGGAGTTAGCAGATGCAGAAGAGATTAAGAAAAGATGGAAAGAGTACACAGAGGAACTATACAAAAAGGACCTCAACACCCCTGATAATCACAATGATGAAAACATTGAACATGAGCCAGACATTCTAGAGAGTGAAGTCAGAAAGGCCCTAAAAAACACTGCAAACAACAAAGCCAGTGGAGTTGATGGTATCCAAGTTGAACTTTTCAAAGCCCTACAAGATGATGGAATCAAATTATTGCATTCTATATGCCAGCAGATTTGGAAAACAAAACAATGGCCACAGGATTGGAAAAGATCTGTATACGTTCCACTTCCCAAAAAGGGTAATGCCAAAGAATGTTCAAATTATCGAACAATTGCGCTCATCCCTCACGCTAGCAAGGTGATGCTCAAGATAATACAGGATAGACTGCAACAGTACGTGGAGAGAGAATTACCAGAAGTGCAGGCGGGTTTCAGAAGAGGCAGGGGGACTAGAGATCACATCGCCAACATAAGATGGATCATGGAAAAAACAAAGGAATATCAGAAACAAGTCTACTTCTGTTTCATTGATTACACGAAGGCTTTTGATTGTGTCGACCACAACAAAATGTGGCAAATAATTAAGGAGATGGGAATACCAGAACACCTTATATGCCTCATGAGAAATCTGTACATGAATCAAGAAGCAACAGTTAGGACAGAAAATGGAATGACGGAGTGGTTTGGAATAGGAAAAGGAGTAAGACAAGGCTGCATTTTGTCACCATGCTTATTCAATTTATACACAGAGCACATAATGCGCAATGCAGGAATGGAGGAATCACAATTTGGGATCAAAATTGCTGGAAGAAACATCAACAATTTGAGATATGCAGATGATACCACCCTCATGGCAGAAAGTGAGGAGGACCTAAAGAAGCTCCTAATTAGGTTGAAAGAAGAAAGTGAAAAAGCTGGCTTGAGACTCAATATCAAGAAAACCAAGATAATGGCAACAGGACCTATCAGTCCCTGGAAAATAGATGGGGAAGAAGTAGAAGCAGTGACAGATTTTACTTTCTTAGGATCTAAGCTCACTGCAGATGGTGATTGCAGCCATGAAATAAAAAGGCGACTGATTCTTGGGAGGCAAGCGATGAGAAACCTGGGGAGCATAGTGAAAAGTAGAGACATCAAATTGCAAACAAAAATTCGCATAGTCAAGGCAATGGTATTCCCTGTTGCAATGTATGGTTGCGAGAGTTGGACCATTAGGAAAGCTGAACGGAGAAGAATAGATGCCTTTGAGATGTGGTGTTGGAGGAGAGTTTTGAGAGTCCCATGGACAGCGAGGAGAACAAATAGGTCAATCTTAGAAGAAATCATCCCTGACTGTTCCTTAGAAGGTCAAATAATAAAGATGAGGCTAAAGTACTTTGGACATCAAATGAGAAGAGAGGATTCACTTGAGAAAGCTTTGATGCTTGGAAGGGTCGAGGGCAAAAGAAGAAGGGGACGGCCCAAGATGAGATGGCTAGATGGTATCGTGGAGACAATGGGCACAGAGCTGAGCGAGTTGAGGGGGATGGTGGAGGACAGGAGTGCCTGGCGGTCAGTGGTCCATGGGGTCGCAGAGGGTCGGAATCGACTGTGCGACTGAACAACAAAAATAAAAATTCATTTAGAAAGGCAGAATACTGATACACTGATGTGAACAAAAAAAAAGTAGTCACAGCCATTGACTGGAATCGTCCCCTCTTAACCAATGTTTATTACATTTTATGAACTTGATTGTGTTGTTTTGTCATTTTTATCCTTTATATTTGTTAATTGGTGTTGTGAGGTGGTTTGACGCATTTTAAAAGTGTGGTATGGAAGTACTGTATGTACATTAATGGAAATTCTTACCAGAATAACATTCTAATATCAAGAGTCTAGTTAGCCAGTAGAACTAATATTTTGGGAAACTTCATTGCCAGTTCTTTGCACTGATCTGCACAACACTCCAGGCATATGGGAATAATTTTAGAATCATTTGTACCACAGACATTCTTATGTGGTTAGCCTTGGTAAGCAGAAGGCTACCATACATATTGGGGCTTTCCACATGCATAGTGTAGGTCAGAGTTCAAATAGATGGAGTCAAGTAAAAAAGAAAAATTAGTTGTCATCAAGTACTGTAATTTATAGCCACCATCCTATGGTTTCCTATATTAAGGGATTCAGAAGTTGTTTATAAGCTTTCCATCTGGTGGCACTCTCTGGCCATATAATTTGCCCAAAACCATACAGGTGGCAGAGCACATAACCTCATTAGCCACACATGCTCTGGGTGATTTTTGGCTGGTCCCTATCTCAGGAGCAACACAGAAAATTTGATCTACAGGGCCATAGATTTGCAGCCAAGTTCTCCAGCCCATTGAATCATGATATAACATACATAATGATTTATGTCTACTTTTATGAGTTTTCAGATGGAAAGCGTAAGTCTGTGCTGATACTAAAAAACAAGCATGTTTGTACTTCCTTGTCATCTTTTATTAGGTGTGCTATGAATACTTCAAAATAAAATAAAGCCTCTACCAGATCAGTCTAAATGCAGGGATATTACTCTTAATAGCTACATTAGAAACTCTATTATGCAGAAAACCATTAATAAGCAAAATAGCTGAGATGGCTTTCTGCTTTTAGGCTATCTCACTATTTTTAAAATGAATTTGTTCCTCTCTCTTTCATGATTTGAGAGGCTATATTAAACCCAACTGAGCATGCAGACTGCCAAATGATGCTGTAATGTGCAGTCATAGAGTCCCTATGAAGGAGCAATTAACAAAGTATCCTGTCCTCAACAGCTCTGCTCAGCTTCTGCAAACTCAAGCCTGTGTTTACTTTACTTTAGTCAATCCACTTCATATTTCTTTTTCATTTTTTTCCTGCTGCCTTCAAACTTTCCCAACATTATTGTCTTTTCCAGACAATCTTACCTTCTCATGATGTGTCCAAAGCATGGCAAGCCTCATTGTTATCATTTTTGCCTCCACATATAGTTCAGGGTTCATTTGCTTTAGGACCTACTTGTTTAGATTTGTGGCAGTCCAGGGTAGCCACAAAACACTCCTCCATGACCATATATCAAACAATTCATTTTTTGTTCATATCAGTTGTTTTTACTGTCCAGCTTTCACAACAGTAATTGGAAATGCAAGAATGTGGATCTCTTTATACTTGATGATTTTTTCTAATTCATTCATTGCTGCCCTTCCACATCAGTCTTCCTATGATTTATTGGCTGGCATATCTATTTGAAATAATATTTGAACAAAGGTATGCAACATTTTTCACTATTTCAATTTTTTCATTGTCAGCATTAAAGTTGTGTTGTTCTATAGTCACTATATTTGTCTTAATGTTCAACTGCAGTCCAGATTTGGTACTTTGTTTCTTCAATTTCATTAAAAGTCATTACAAGTAACCCTTGTTTTTTGCCAGTAAGATGGTGTCATCTGCATATCTTAAATTATTGATGCTGCATCCACCAGTATTCACTCCTCCTTCATATTAATCTAGTCCTGGTTTCTTTCTATGTTGTGTGGAACAAATAAGGGGGGAAAAGCACCTTTGCCTGACACTTTTGCCTATAGGAAACCCTTCTGTTTCTCAATATTCTGTCCTAGCAGCAATTTATTGTATACAATATAGGTCATACATTAGAACAACCAAGGGCCGAGGAACATTCATATCTTATACAAAGAAACATAGTTTCTCTGATTTTTTGTGTGTGTGCTGTAGTAGCCAGTGCTGCTTTGCCTCACTATTGGGCAATATGTGTGTGTGTGTGTGTGTTGGGGTGCACTCTCACTGTCAGCTTTGTATTGACCAGTGAAAAATTCAAAATAAAAACTTTGGGTAGGCAGACTGAAAGACAGAAGGTTCCAATCACCAGTCTACATGTCCAGTAGAAAACAGAGCCATTCCCTTTCACCCTCACCTTGGGAAAATGAGGCTAACTACCTAGACAACAAACTTTCACCTTAGCCTGCATCCAAATCAGGTTGCCTTCTTTGTGTTCACTGTTTATCCCAATCCTAAGAAAACATTATACATGTAGAAAGGTTTCAGCTGGATCAGCGTTTCCCAACTTTTGGTTTTGGGACTTCAGTTCCCAGAAGCCTAAGTCAATCCCCCAAAGCACTGATCAGCCAATGTACTGACTTAGGCTTCTGGGAACTGAAGTCGCTCTACGGGAAGTTTGCCCCATGTTGGAAACCATGCATTAGGCAGTGAGTAGCAGCAGATGTGGGAAACATAAAATCAGCCAAAAAACTTCCACGGAAGGAAATTTTAGCAGGCCCAGTCTCTTCTCTCCTCTTGCCTAATATATGCCTTTGCCCCTTTGGGATTATCCCAAAGAAGACCACAGGGGAATTTTGCATTATCCACCATTTTTCTTATCCCAAGGGATCATCAGTGAATGGTGCTATTATTCAAGAATTTTGTGCAATGTGTTATGGATAAATCCACTGTCCAAAGTGTTCAAAGTAGATTAGCATTGATTTTACTTGGCTAATCAGTTCAATATATTTCATTTGTACACCTTATCTACTTGCACATCAGTAGTACTAATAAACATACTGTGGCTTTCAGTCCCTTTAGTTCAGTATGATTTGATGGGCATTTTGCATGAAAACATTAAGGGTGGATCATTTTTGCAACTTCTGCTATTATGAACCTATTTATACTGACTTGCATTAGTTGTAATATACGTAATGTCTTAAACATATGTGAATATTGTACGAATAAAATGCAAAACACAAAATGTCTTTGATTCTTATTTTAATTGGTTGCAAACAAAACAATTTCTCTACATTAGGTTGGAATGATTACTGAAGTATTAAACAAGTTGTTTAATTTAAAGTGTTACTTAGTGCCTAATTTACTAAACAAAATCTGAACACAGTTACATGAACATTTTATGAAGGAAGCAAATGTACTCTATTAAACTATGAATAGTTTGAACAGAAATCCAAGCTTAAATTATGCCCTATTTCTATGTCTTCCTTAATGTGTATCATTTTCTAAATAAGGATAAATATAATTAATGCACGCAACTAATTCTTATGTACAATGGAAAAAAATATTCAGATTAGTTATAAAAAATCATGAACAAAACATAGGTTTATGCAGGAATTTCAAAAAAAAAAAAGAAAGAAAGAAAGAAAGAAAAGAAAAAAGTAGCCATGTTAGTTTATCCCAGCATGTTGCTAAAACTAAATCCACTGTGGTTTACTTTAGCTGAAAGAGTTTCAGTTACGATTACACCCACTTATGTCAATGGAACTTTTGGAGGAATTAACTACATATTTGTTGATTCAGTGGGCTTCCTCTAGTGCAGGGGTTATCAACCTGTGGCCCAAGGGCCAGATGTGGCCCACAGAGTCGGGTTCTCCCGAGTGGGGCGGGGTAATAAATTCAATAAATAATAATAATAATAATAATAACACCATTTCATGTGGCCTACCCACTGCTTCGGTAGCACCTAGAGATGCCATGTGTGGCAGGCAGGGCAAAATAGCTGTCTGGCCCCTGATGTTGTCTGAGGGAGCGTGACCCAGCCTTTAGCTTGAAAAGGTTGAGAACTCTTGCTCTAGTTCAATCTGCTGCACTAAGCAACAGGATTTTGACCAAAGTAGCAATGTTTCTTTAAAATGGTAATGGGCTTCTGAACCTATTAATTTGGAGATCCTATCCAGGGTGATAAGCTGTTTGTCAAGTACATTTGGGTCACATCTGCACATCCCTGTTAATATTTCCTGAATCTGTTATCACTCTTGCTATCTGTTTGTGCCTGCTTCTGGGGTGACTTCAGATTCTGAAATGATTTCAAGGGATGGAGAAATCTGGTCCTGGCAATATCATGAAGGCTAAGATTGGTTTATGGCAGGGATTCCCAACCTAAGACCCATAGGCCGGATCTGGACCACAGTGCCATTTCATGTGCCCCCTCTAAGGGCAGTCAAGAAACAAAATGGTATCCCCTTTGATGTTGTTGGGACAAAATGGCCACCTCCATTTTGCAAGCAGGACAAAATGGCCATCTGGCTCTCGAAGCTGACTGAGAGAGCGTGATCCAGACCCCAGCTTGAAAAGATTGGGAACCTCTGGTTTATGGGAAATCTGAATCTGTAAAGTGAGAGTTCTGTATTACATTCATACTTCAGAGGACAAGGGAACAGATTCTGCTACAAACAAATGAGCCATTTGTGCCTCCATATCTTCACTGGAAACACCATCACAAAGGGCCCTACAATGTCAGTCACAGCATTAGGGACTCATTTTCCTTTCATTTTCCTTATGTAAATACCCATATGTTCTCATTCTTACTCTCAGACGAGAGTCACAGAACAGCTTTTGCCTAATGGTGCAATCTCACTTCCTGGTAGTCTTGTGAGCACATGTTGCCATATGTGATATTAAACTAAAAAGGCTAAGCTAAACCTATGGAAAACAAAAACAAAACACCTAGCTGAATGGATGAGTACCAAAGAGTATCCCACTAAGACAAGATGCTGGGTGGACCATCTGGAAGTAGAAAGATCAAAGAAAAATCATGTAAAATGTACTTGGATATGGGACAAATTTTATTTGAGGGTGGATGAAGTCAATTGATGCATACTTTATGTGCATGCAGTTTATGCCACACTACAAGTGCAAAAGAAGGTTAGATAAATAGTCAACATAATGATGTTGACGTAGACCAATTCTGGTCAGAAATAGCCTAACTATTTCAACATTTTAATTTGTTTTGAATGCTATCTATATGCCTCATGAGAAACCTGTACATGAATCAAGAAGCAACAGTTAGGCAGAATACAGAATGACAGAGTGGTTTGGAATAGGAAAAGGAGTAAGACAAGGCTGTGTTTTGTCGCCCTGCTTATTGAACTTATACACAGAGCACATAATGTGCAATGCAGGGATGGAGGAATCACAATTTGGGATCAAAATTGCTGGGAGAAACATCAACAGTTTGAGATATGCAGATGATACCATCCTAATGGCAGAAAGTGAGGGGGACTTTAAAAAGCTTCTGATTAGGTTGAAAGAAGAAAGTGCAAAAGCTGACTTGAGACTCAATATAAAGAAAACCAAGATAACTGCAACATGCCCTATCAGTCCCTGGAGAATAGATGGGGAAGAAGTAGAAGCAGTGACAGATTTTACTTTTTTAGGGTTAAAGCTCACTGCAGATAGTGATTGCAGCCATGAAATAAAAAGGCGACTGATTCTTGGGAGGCAAGCGATGAGAAACCTGGGGAACATAGTGAAAAGTAGAGATATCACATTGCAAACAAAAATTCGCATAGTCAAAGCAGTGGTATTCCCTATGGCAATGTATGGTTGTGAGAGCTGGACATTAGGAAAACTGAGCGCAGAAGAACAGAGAGTCCCCTGGACAGCGAGGCAAACAAATAGGTCAATCTTAGAAGAAATCAACCCTGACTGCTCCTTAGAAGGTCAAATAGTAAAGATGAAGCTAAAGTACTTTGGACATCAAATGAGAAGAGAAGATTCCCTTGAGAAAGCCTTGATGCTTGGAAGGGTGGAGGGCAAAAGAAGAAGGGGGCGGCCAAAAATGAGATGGCTAGATGGTATTGTAGACACAATGGGCACAAACCTGAGCGAGTTGAAGAGGATGGTGGAGGACAGAGGTGCCTGGCGGACAGTGGTCCATGGGGTTGCAAAGGGTCGGAATCGACTGTGCAACTGAACAAAAAAAAAAACCCCTCAATATTTCATGTACATCTACAGCTTTAAAATGTAACACTCTCATACAAATACAGAAAAGAAAAGAAGATTTTCAACTCAACATATATAGGTTTTTATCGCGCAATGGTAAAAAAAGCCACAACATCATTTGATAATAAGGTAGGTAGCAAGCACATGTCTTGCATTAAAATAGAGGTGCTCTTCTGGGAGGTTTCAGGAATGGTGTTTTGGTTTTCAAATAACACAGAGAGAGACACTTTAAAAAAAAGATAATTCCTTGAGAGAAAGGGTTGCCACCTCAGTACCTAATCTGATTCAGTGATGTGGTGTCAAATGTGGTGACAGATGGTAGATGTTGGGAGAAATAGTGCAGCAGCTGAAAAATTGTGTGGAAATCATACAAATGTGCCCTATGATCCACATATTGCCAAGTCCTGCATTAAACGAATGTTTTCTTTTTTTGTGTCCAGTTCAAGCTTTAAGCTTCCAAAATGAAGCCACCATCTTGGCTTTGTCATTGGCCAACCTTAAATCCTCATTGGTACATGTTTCCAGTCATAATCAGCAGACCAACAAATGAGCCGGATTCTGTATCTTTCAACATTCATGAATTGTGTTCTTGTCCACCAGCAGCCCCTACTTGAGCATGTTGGTTTAACATTTAAGGACTCCAACCTTCAGCTTATTCAGGGTTCTCCAGGTGACATAGGGAAGGTTGAGATTCTCAGCCATATCCTCCTTTAATATTCCTTGTCCAGCAAGCTCTTTCCTCCATCTTCTAATTTGTCTGTTTTCTAATTTTAACTATGGCTAAGCCATACCTATTTTCTCTTCCATCTCACAAGACGCTCCATCCAATACCATTTTCTTTTGTATCCTTCTTGACAACATTCCTCCTTGATTTTTTTTTCATTGCCAATGCATTTAGGGTTTATTCAGAACTTCTTTTTCTTCTCTCTCTATGTCCAGATGATTGTCATTTGCAGGTAATCAATATATTGGAATATATTCTTTTAAAAAAAAAAACTTTGTTAAATGTCAATTTATTTGCCTTACTGATCCTGCATGAATTACGCATTTCCAAAGCAGTGCAGTTTTTCCTGACATACTTCTATACAACATGGTAGGTAGGAGGAGTAGACAGAGTTATTTATTTCACTTCCTCTTACCCTTGCTGCTCCTGTTTGGCAAAGGATTGGCAGATTAAGAGAATCAGAAACTTATGAAGAGAATGGACAGTCACTAGGGAGAGTTACAGGTAGAAGCAGCAAGAAAGGGGAGGTGGGAACTCACTGTTTATTCTTTTGGCTCTGATTTTAATTTGAAGAATTTAGAGGCTTACATCTCCTTTGAAGAAACCCCAAAATTCTTCTTCAGTCTGAAGTTTGGAGAGGACTCTAGCATCTGTGCTCTGCACTTTCACAGTATGAAACCTCCAGGAAAACAAGGATATTGATACAAAGATAGGTATGATCATATACTGTGTCCAATGGGCTTGTTCAGAGGATAAATTAAAAGAATTCACATGCTTGCCTTCTGATCTCTTAGAGCAGTGATGGTGAACCTTTTAGAGACCAAGCGGCCAAACCACAACCTAAAATTCACTTATTTATCACAAAGTTCCAACATGCCAACAGGGGAGGGAGAAAACTCTCCTATTGGGCTGCTGGGCAAAGGAGTGGAGCAAACTCTGTGCTGGGTTTTGGTTTTCAAATAACTGTCTGGGTGCCCATAGAGAGGGCACCGAGTGCCACCTCTGGCAAACTCTGTGCTGGGGTAGGGAGGAAGCACTCCCATTGGGCCACTGGGCAGAGGAGTGGGGCACAGTCTCTGCTGGGGCAACTGCCTGGGTGCCCATAGAGAGGGCTCCAAGTGCCATCTCTGGCAAGCATGTCATAGGTTCACCACCACTGTCTTAGAGCGATACAAAAAGGATGACTGCTGGAACAGACTGTCCCTAGGAAAAGTATTTAGCTGAATGTTGCATTTCAGCTGAATTTGATTGGAGTCAGGAAAAACTATTAAGTCTCTTACTTTCACCTTCTTACCCACTTTTGTTTGCAATGCCAGCAGGTCAACTTAGCATCTGGTAGGTAACATTTTCTGCATGATTCAGTGTCACAATGAAGACATGGCATCCAGGGACGGGGGGAGCTGTGTTCAACTGTGGGCTGCCATTCCCTCCTCCAAAAGCTCTTCCTGGATAATTATATGTCCTCAAGGACATTATGATTAGAACTTCAATTGCTGAAGCAACTCAGAGAAAGGAGTTGAAGAGCTGTGCCATTCCCCATATTGTCACAACAGACATGTGTCTGCCTGTACCTGCACTGGAGATGCTTTTCTACCATCCCCTTGAAACAGTGAGGATTCTTGGTGTTTAGTCATGTCAAAGAGGGAATAGAAAATTCATTGCATTCAAAAGCTTGAATGACAGCCACCTTTTCAAGAATCTCAAAGATTTGTTGCAAGATTAAAAAAAAACAAAGTTGTCTTGAGAATTCACACATCTCTGAGGTTTCATGGAGTTTCAGAGCAGTAAAGTGTACAAAAAAAAATACACACATTTTTTAAACAAATGGATGCTAAAATGAGCAGAATTCAGAGGGGAGAGCATAAACCTGCTTTATTCAATGGAAGAATGTTACAGGTTAGGTAAAATTTGCAAATAAACACACACCTTGAGGAAAATACAGTAAAACTGTTTTAAAAATTATGCAAAAAAACTCCAAACAGATTCTCGCAGCATGATACGAAGCCAGAAGAGAAGGGAAATACTGTACAGTCTGAATGAAAGAATGCTAAAAAGCCTAAGATTAATACTTTTCTTATTGTAGCATTCATAGTCTCCCCAGTAAGCATGGCCTGGAGGCTGAGGGATTCTGTCAGAAATATTTTGAAAAAAGTAACATTTCTGAGGCAAAATTGAAATCAAGAGATTTTCATATCCTTTAATGTAGATTTATACATCCCCCCTCCATCTGAAAGGGAACTAGGGGACCATGGAATTCTCCCCGTGTACACTGGAATGAGTAGAAGACATTTTTCTCCCAAAATGTCTCACTGAGGAGGAGTTTCTTATGTGAATATTTATAGTCAAGGGACTAATGGTGTATGAGTGGGTGCTTTGAACCAGCTTTGAAGACAATTGCTAGGAGGACCTTTCAGTGATCAGAAAGACAGCAGCAGAGAAAAGGCTCATGTTCAGTGTTATCTTTACTTTTTTCATTGACTGCCTAAGTAGGAGTCATCAGAAGGATTGGCCTTTGAAGCAGGGCAAGAGAAATATTAAAAAGCTAGTGGTTGTTCATGGCTCTGAGTGAGCCAGAAGCATTACAGATAGGTTGGTCCAAAAAAATATCCCCCTTCATCTCAAATCTAATTGATTACTTTTGGCTGGATCACATGTAATCACTGTGCATTAGTAAATACATTGCTAAACATTCTTCATTTGTCAGAGAGTTAAATCATTTGTAACACTTCTGCTCACAGCATTATGTAAGATTTTAATTTTCTAGAATGTTACTAGGAAAAAAATATAAGTGAGCAGGACCCAGATAACATTTTAAAGAAGGACAACTACAACACATAACTATTGGGCCTGTCCAGACTGGGGAATTTGGTGCTTAAAAGGATTTTTTAATCTCATTTGAGTGATCTTTCTGCTAACACTGATCAATGCTTTTTCTCCTGTGAGAAGGGTTCATATAGGTCTTCAGACTGCTCCAATTTGTTCCCCTTTTGGGTTTTTCCTTCTTTCTTTCTTTTTTTTTTTTATTTTAATTTTTTAAATTTTTATTAGGTATTAAAAAAAATAATACAAGGATACAAAAGTACAAAAGTACAAAAATACAGAAATACATAACAAGACAATTACAGAAATATCTAGACTTATGAAGATCATGTAGAGTATTTTATGCATAACGATATTACGTGTTACATTTACCACCTTTTTAGACATAATCTTCTACACCTTCTTTTCTATTAGCCCATTAACACCACCCTCGTGCTATATACACTGTCCAGGGAGTTCTGTACCTTTACAATTTCCAAAAGTCATTCTGTTCTTGTACAGGGGGTATGCCCTTTTTTTCCTCCAAAGAATAACTTATAAAAGGTTCCCAGATCCTCCAGAAATTATTACTTTGCATTTTTCCTTTCCTACAATTTATTTCCCAAGTAAGCTTTTCATTTAACGCTAAATCCCACATTTGTATATACCAATCTTGAATATTGATTTGTTCATTACATTTCCACTTTTTGGCTATACATAATCTTGCAACGGTCAACATTATAGTCAATAACTCTTTATTGTTCTTATTCATATCATAATCTCCTATATCTGTTAACAAGATTGTATCTGACCCCATTCCGATCTGCACTTTTAATATATTCTCTATTTCTTTTTCTATTCTTTCCCAGAAAAATTTTAATGCCTCACAGCTACACCACATATGCTCATATGTTCCCTTCATTTTTTTTGCATCTCCAACATATATCTCTCAGATTACTATACATTCTGTGCAGGCCGACTGGGGTCCTATACCATCTCCATACTATTTTATAATTATGCTCTTTGATTCTGACCGACATTGTTCTCATTATCCTTCTTTCCCACATCTTTTGCCATTTTTTTGTTGGTATTCTTATATCTAGTTCCTGTTCCCAACTTTGTCTTAACACCTCTTGTATACTTTGGCTATTATTCAGGATCTTGTAGATTTTACTGACTAATCCTTTAATACCCATTTCTTCATTCCTGACTTTAGCCAAAAGTATCTCAAATTCCGTACAATCTCTATTTAGTCCATTTTCCCTTAGGAATTTCTTATTCCAATTATTTATCTGAAGGATCTTAAACCAATCTAATTGTAGTTGCGTGTACAGCTCATGCCTTTTTTCCTGATCTTTGCAAGTGTTAACCCAATCTTTTAATAATTTTACCTTCTTTTCTACCAATATATCCCTAATCTTTTTATCAATTTTAATTGGAAAATCCTGAAAATCTTCCACCTCTAAAATCGGTGAAATCCCCGGAGTAAGCTCATTCCTCACTCTGTTCCATGTCTCCACTGTTGTCTTTAACATCAGAACCTGAATCTCCTTTTTTCCTTTTTCCTTTCCATCCCATAAAAACTGCGCCTTACCCTCCTTTGTAAGTCCTTTCCCTTCAATTCTTTCCCAGATTGTTTCTTGCCTAATTAAAATCTTTATCACATTTCTTATTTGAAAGGCCCTATAATATTTAATAACATTGGGAATCCCTAGTCCTCCCTCCTTTTGTGAGAGATACCACAGTGATTTGGCTATTCTAGCTCCTCTATTTCCATTACAGTACCTATTGATCATATTCTGATATCCTTTCAACTCCTTGTCAGTGTGTCTTAACGGTAAAACATCAAACAAAAAATTCAATTTAGGAACTAACATCATTTTGCATATGGCTATCCTACCAAACCATGACAAATTTAATTTACTATATTGTGCTATTTTCTTCTCTATTTCCTTCTTCTGTCTTCCATAATTTAACTCTTTGAGTTCCCCAATTTTATGTGATAGCATTACTCCCAAATACCTCATTTTCTGTGTAATCTGCACATTATAATTCCTTTTTATTGACTCCTCGTCTTCTTTGTTCCCATTAACTAAGATCATTTCTGTTTTATCCCAATTAACTTTCAGTCCCGTTACTTCCTCGAAGTCTTTCAAATGTTTATTTATTTTAGCTATAGTTTTTGTTGGATGTTTCACCGTTATCAGTGTATCGTCTGCATAGAGGCTTACTTTGGTACCTTCCATTCCAATTATGTCCTCGTCTTGACGAATTGTATTTGCCAACATTTCCATAGCCAATATAAACAATGAAGGTGACAATGGACAACCCTGTCTCGTACCCGCCTCTAACCTAATCTCATTTGTATAAGATTCATTGAATTTGACTCTTGCCGAACCTTGTTTATATAACTTTCCAATAACCCCTTGAAATTTATCTCCGAATCCATATAATCTTATCAACTCATGAATCGTCACCCATTGTAAAGAGTCAAAGGCTTTGAAAATATCTAATGCTAAGAATCCCATCTTTTCCTTTCTTTTTTCAGCTAAATCCAGTATGTCCACTGCTCTTCTTATAAGGTCCGCCATATGTCTGTTTTTAACAAATCCCGCTTGATCCTTCTTAATATAATTGGCTATGAAACCATTTAATCTGTTTGCCAAAATCGTTGTAAAAATTTTTGCATCTTGATTGATCAGGGAAATTGGTCTATAAGATTCAATTTTTTCTATATTTTTACCAGGCTTGGGAATCAAAACTATAATCGACAAACAGCAAGAATTTTTAGATAAAGTGGGGAAAATTTTGAATAAGGAAGGGACTAAACGCATGGTCTTATGTGGAGATTTTAATATGATGTGTTCAGATATTGACAGTACAAGTGTAAAAAAAAGAGGTAAAAAGTACATATTAGAAGAATGGAGAAAATTCATGGGTATGAAGGATGTTTGGAGAGAACTTAAAGCGCAGGAAAGAGAATATACTTATTATTCACACGTGCATGATATGTACTCACGGATAGATTATATTTTTGTAACAGAAGAATTAGTCAAAACAATTGAGGATATAAAGATCGGGACATTTAGGGAATCTGACCATGCAAAGGTAACAGCAAATATAAATCTTAAAGAGATAGAAAAAGGAGGGTATATTTGGAGATATGATGCGAAGTTATATCGAGAGGAATCAACGAGGAAACAAATTATGGAGAAATGGGAGGAAAGTTGGAAATTTAATGAAAATAATGAGGTCAGTCGGGGAGGAGTTTGGGATACAATGAAGGCAATCTTTAGAGGGGAATCGATAAAACTGAATAGTATTAGAAATAGACAAATTCAAAATAGGAATCAGGAATTGGAACAACAATTAAAACACCTTCACATGGAATATGCTAAAAAGAAGGATCAGAAAACATTTCAGAAGATAAAAAAAATTAAGAAAGAGTTGGATGGGAAAGATATTGAAAAAGTAAAGAAAGATTTGATCTTTCTTAAGAGAGAATATTTTGAATATGGCAATAAAAATTCTAAATTATTGGCAAAAGCAGCAAGAGATAAAAAGAGTAAAGGGCAGGTTGGTGTCTTGGTAGACAAGAATGGGAAAAGATGCAACAAAAAGAAAGAAAAAGCTTTGCTTATTGAAAACTTTTATAAAAATTTGTATTCAAAAAAAGAGGTAAACCAAAGAAAAATGCGACTAATCTTTGAACAGCAACAAAATAAAAAAATTACAGAGGAAGATAGGAATAAAATGGAGCAAGGAATATCTATGAAGGAAGTAGAAGATGTAATAAAAAAGTTGAAAAAGGAGAAAGCACCTGGGGAGGATGGTTTACCAGCTGAGTTTTATAAAGATTTTATGCCTTGGATTGCCCCGAGATTATATGAGTTATATAATGGGATTTTAGAGGGAGATGCAACTCCAGATTCATGGAACAGGTCGATTCCTTCTTTCTTTCTTGGTTGGGATATTTTTCTTTAAAGTCTCATATCTTTTTTATATGCACCACTGTGATTTTGTTAGTAACAGTAATATGATTAATAAGCAATTTTTGTAGCTCAGATTCAGTTTGCACATTGATAAATCAACATTGCTCTTTCTTCCTACAGTGTTCAATGGAAGGTCATGCTACACATCATACACTCTACTTCTTTGTCACACCAGTAGACATTTTATATTCCTGACATTTGATGCTCAGTTTTTGTGAATCTGTGAGTACTGTTAAAGGCAATAAAGTTACTCATCCCTTTTCTCACTTGTGCTACAGGCAAAGTATAATACCCCCAGCAACAAACATTGACTATTACTGATTTAATATTAGTGAGGCTATTCTAATGGCTTTGTATGACATTTTCTGGAGACTTGGCTTTAGAACAAAAGAAAAAATAACTCTAACTGATAAAACACAGCTTTCAAATATTTATGAAAATTAATCTGGTTTTTATCCTTTGTCTACATTGACTCTGGTAAATAAAGCTTCTCAGAAAATACATTAAAATTGCTTATTTATTCTCTTATTATTATTGAATCCTGGAAACTTATTAATACATGCTGAAAATCAAACAGATTGTTTCTAAGAAACTGGGGCTAGAAATAAGAGAGTTTTGAGAAATCCTGTCCCCTTTTCATTCAGTTCACGAATTATGTTTTTTTCGATGTCCGAATTCTAGTTACATTCAGTAGAAGTAATCATGGCCAAAAAAAAATAGACCTACAGTCTAATCTTCTGCATGTAAAGTATATTGGAAAAGAAGATTCTTTATATTCAATTAGATACACTACCAGGTAAATATGAGATGAATGGCTGCAGTAAGCTACAAACTTATATCTTTTTATCTAGGAGCTAGACCCAATAAATGTAGAGAGCTTTCCTACATATGTTTAGGTTTGTTGTGTTATTGAAACATCCTATCCGTCCTTCACTGAAATCTATAATATATGTTTACATAGAAAGTTCTACCAAATCAACATAAAACAGAATTGGCCTACAACACATTCTTTAAATGGCCCCATATACATATGTATGTATTTAGATGATATTGGTATTGGATTTTTACATAAAACTATTTGAACTGCAGAGCAGTCTTAGTGTTGATTTTGGTATGATGACAAATCCTACTTACCACAAAATGTATCTGATTTATGGCACAGGGAAAGTAATCTTGCTTACTCACTGTTTTGCTATGGTACTTTAAAGGAATAGTTTTATAAATGTATTGGTTTGCAAAGCCAAGAATGATTTTCAAACTTCTTGATGATCATCCTGTTAACTGTTATATGCCTCATCTATTTTGATCAGAGATTCAAGGCGTTTTATGCAGAAGCTACTCCCTTTTCACAATCAGGTAGCTACAAGGTTATAGACTCCCATATGGTCTTCCAGGGAATCATTTGAAATATGCAGGCACACTATGAAATCTAATTTCATAGGACATTGAAAAAGTGAGAACAGTTTACTGAAATATCAATAAGTTGTTCCAAATTGGCTGATGGAAGCAAATTTATTCACAGATCTTGTATATTCAAAAAAATAATTTTGAGATTAAAATACTGTTGGTCTGGAAAGATTTATGCTGCATGCATGATAGTTTTTGGAGATTTATGAGATTCCATGCATATGAGAAAATACCTTTTCACAAATCTAGTGATGGAATAACACCTCTCTCCCCGTTATCTGTTTAACTTTTTAATCTTTTTAACTTTTATTTTTTTAACCTTTTAATGTGTTTTAATGTGTTTTAATTGTGTTTTTTAAATTTTGTAAGCTGCCCTGAGTCTTTGGATGAGGGTGGGATATAAATGTAATTAATAAATAATAAATAAAATGGAATACATCCTATAAACTGTCTCCGACTTCAAAATATGGTGGGATTGATGAGGAATTCTGAAAGATAAGAATTTTAGAATGCCATATGTGGACCAAAAGATCTTCTTAGGAACTTTTATGGGAAATGAATAGATAAAGCATTTTCATATCTTTTACAAACTTATGATAAATTTAATATTACAACTAGCTATTGAGTGAACCTCTTTATTACTGGACAGTTTGTTCTCAGATTTTACAGACTTGATTCTCTTGCCTCTTCTTGACGAATGCTGTCTCAGTGTTTAAGAAACCCATCTTGTTAGCTGGAAGGCCAGCAGGTCGGCAGGTCGAAACCTGGGTACTGCATGATAGATTTGAGCAGCCGTCTCTGTCCCAGCCCTTGGAGACATGAAAGGAGCCTCATTTGGATGTTCCCTGAGTGGAGTTTCTCCTTCCAAAATCCTTTCAACCCAGAATAATTTCTGACACAAAATTATTATAATATAAAAATAATGACAATTTTTGCTCCAGCATACTTGTTTGCTGGTATGGGATTTTGGTGAAGTATGCTAATAAATGGAGACAAACTTCACTGAGGAGAAAACAAAAATACCCTAGAAAATGCTATTTGATTGAGGAGATTGGTACCTGATAGCAGGAACCAATGTAGAAACATAATGGCACAACCTCCTTCCTGAAAAAAAATATTATTATTTTTGTTTGCTGGTAGAAGGGTAACAATCAGGGTGTGCAAATGATGAAAACATTATGAAGCCAAGAAGCAACTTCTCAAAAAGCCCTCTCTGATTCAAAACAAGTCATGCAAAAAGCTAAAATAACAATATTGGTCATCTGTCCAGTCTTAACCTCAGGAACTATTTGTATTTTCTGAATGTTTCAAAAATTTGAATAAAAGAATTTGTAAGAGTTTCACAACAATACCTAGCATAGTTGTTATTCCCTACTCATAAACAAGCCACAATAGTGTGGTGTGTGTTTATTTTTTTAAAATACTAGAATTCAGGGTTACAACATTCTGAACTTCCCTTACTAGATGGACTTATTCTGTTTGGGTGTATATACTTCAGCTAACATTTTCTGGCTAGGTATGATGGAAGTGCTGCAACATGTCAGGAAAAAAGACAGTCCTTCTGCAGGTTTATTATTTTACTGAGCCTTGTTATAAGTAGAAATTTGTGATAGCAGGCTGGTAAGGGAGCTGTCCTTTGCAGCTGGAGGAAATCTAGGGACAAGAAAGGAAATGGGTATTCCTTCACCCTGGTTTTAAGAACTACATATTCTCACATAAAGATTCATACATTTAGAATGCAGAACTAAAATAGCTGAGCTTTCCCACATGACAGGGAAGAAGCTGGAAAGGATAAGTGAGAAGAGAACACACAGTAATTAAGTATATGTACAAAATATAAGAGACTTTGTAGATCACTAATTTAAATCATACAATAACAATACAGTCCATTATATATTCATTTCCTGACTGATATTATCTACTTCCTTTTGTTATTGGTTCTACAATGGGAAGAAATAGATGAAGAGGTTTCAAGAACTGTAAATCAACAACTCCAATAAATTTGTCAGATGTTTGAAGAGATTGCTGGGTATTTTGAAGGTGCTGCTGTTAATTAACAATTAAAAGTATTTAGGAGTAGGCTATGACACGATATCATTATAAATAACAGTTTATATGTAATCAATAAATATAACCAAAAATAATTTGGGTGTGTTCAAATACACCCATTATGTGGTAGCTACTGAAACGTCATTCAAATGGTGGTGGTGGTGATATGGTGATTAATTTTTCTGTGTCAGAAATGACAGAACTTGTAGAGACATTGGTTGAAATCCTGTTGGTTAGTGTAATAAGTTGCAACTAAAAATGACTCATTGACTTAGTAAAGTTTGGTAAGTTAATTCCTCTGCATGTTTCATTGATGCAGTGTGCCAACTCTAGTTGCAACTTATTATGCTAAGCAACAAAATATCAATCATAGTAGGACAATTAGAATATTCCATATGGGCAGAAGCTCTGAAATTGTCTGTATGTCTGCCTGTATATCTCTATGTCTGTGTGTAGGTAGGTAAGTAGGTAGGTTGCATTTTGGGTGTCATTAGACTGCAGCCCCAGTCAACATATCTAATCACATCTGAAGTCCATATCTGAAGTCCACATCAACATATCTAATCACATCTGAAGTCCACAGCCACCTACTCCTGTTCTATACCATGCACATGAAACCACATTCTGACCTTCACAAGAATATTATTCATGTCCTGGTAACACTGTATCTGATGCTTACTTGGAATAAGAGAGACTTTATTTAGCTTTGTTGGGCTCGTATCCTGCTTGAAGAACTCGATTACCTGCCAGTAATCACACATCAGAATAAATAATTATCTTAACTGAAACCCTGTTGCTTGGTAAGCAGCTTTGAAAAACGTGTTGGTACTATCTAGGCTGTTAATGATTATTGAGTCATTAGTGTCTAATGCGTCCCAACGGGCTTGTTGTGCTGGTTCATAAATAAAATACCCATTTCTGTCATTTTGTTCATTCAGTTTCAGGATGCCTGACTTTCTAGAACACATGTAATAGTGCAAAACATTGGGAATTATATGTCAACCTTTACTCCTTTATATATAGTTAGATTCTATGATACTTTTATTACAGTTAAAAGCATGCAAATTGTTCCCAAGTATAGCAATGTATTAAACATTATCTCTCTCTCTCACTCTTTCTCTTTATATGTGTGTGATTTCAGGACATAAGTGATGTTCAGGTGTCATCTCTGAATAAAAACTAGTATCTGTTGCACAATGCATTAATTCTCAACTAAATAAATAAAAATCAAAGCGTCTTTTTAGCTTGCCTGAGGTTTTATAGTATATAGGCTATAATTCCTTCACAAAGCATTCCTGCATAATACAAGACACCCATACCATGTCAAATGTGCTCATATTGATTGACATGCAAACTTATTTCTCAGAAGTAAATTGCTGAGCTGCAACTTGGCTTCATTCAGTATTAATCATTTGGATCAATAAATCTGTATATTGTGACAGAAATAAATCAATGTCTAGCTAATATGTTGTTGTTGTTGTTCAATTTATAATTCCTCTTTTCACATAAGCCTTGTATGGTATGGAATTCCAAGACATTCTTTCCAAATGATGAAACCATTTTGTTTTCTCTGCATGTAGTTTAAGATTGGTTTTATTCCAATTATTTCCCTTATAATTCAATTTTATAATATTTTAATCATCTAATTTCCTG
This sequence comes from Furcifer pardalis, assembly GCA_030440675.1. Classification (NCBI taxonomy): domain Eukaryota; kingdom Metazoa; phylum Chordata; class Lepidosauria; order Squamata; family Chamaeleonidae; genus Furcifer; species Furcifer pardalis. The sequence goes on along the minus strand of CP126892.1, from coordinate 67,869,147 downwards.
CAAGCCATAGAAACACCAAGAGGTGTGTGTGTGTGTGTGTGTGTGTGTGTGTGTGTGTGTGTGTGTATGTGCGCGTGTGTGTGTGTGTGCGTGTGCGCCACCGCACACGTACATGTGTACATGCATGTGTGCGTGCATGTGTGCACCTGCTTGTGTGTGTATGTGTATGTTTGTGTATGTGCCTATGTTCAACTATAGTGTGTAGTCACTGACTCCAGACCCCATATCTGCAACCAGCTACTTTTATTACTGACTTTCCTATATGTTCCTGTCCATTCTGATCAATGGTAAGAAGGAGTCCAGTTGGTCACACTGCTCTCCAGGTTTCTGCATGAATAATATTTGAGGAAGCATCTCTTAGAATATGTGTGTATACAGTATGGAAGCATGCAGAGGATATATGCAACATTTTGTCCTTAGATATTTCCAGGGTTTGGGACCTTTCCTGAATCTTGAACCTCTGTGGCATAGTGGACAGAGTGACAGACTAAGAGACACCAGGGTTCATATCTCCACTCGGCCAAGAAAACTGATTTGGACATCTATGTGGCAATGTTAAATCACTCCTAGAATATTTCACATACCTTGAAAAATTGTAAGTCAAACATGACTTGATGTAGAAAACAACAAAAGATATTTCTAGTCAGTTAAACAAGTACACAGTATTATCTAGGTAATGGGATTTAGCAGGAGAAAGCTGTTTTCCTGAACAGAAGGAATACAACATTCCTTATCCATAGTGGTAAATGCAGAAGGCTAAGTACAGTGAAGAAGACTTTCAGGAGACATTTTAATTTCCCATCCACATTTCCAAAACAAAACTACAATAAATTTGCTTATACTATGCACTAAGCATTTAAAATTTATCCCATCAGAGCGCTGTTGACTCTCTGAATTATGTGACGCACCCACACCCACCCACCCACACAAACACCCCTCCACACACACACACCCCACACACTCTACTAATGCTGCACATCATCCAAGACTGACAGAATTGTAAAAAGTTAAAATTACATAACTAAAGGAATCAACACTAATCATCATTACCCTCAATTATGATGTAAATATGCTTTATCTTTGTTATTGGAAAATATATGACATCCACTACTCTACAGCGGTCTCAGATGAGAAGCAATTTATTATATGGCATGTTTATCAAACAAATGACAGATGAAAGGAATGGTGAGTTTAAGATGTTTTTTTTTTATGAAGTCACATGTGACTATAAATAGAAATATGAAGGATGTCTCCAAATTTAGGAGAAGTATTGGAAATAGGAACCACTCTGAAATGAAACAGAGAATCAACATCAAACTTTATGGCCAAGAGAGAACTTATGTTCCAATATTATTGTACCAGCATTTCCTTGACCACATAATGATGTTTGAGTCATTTGCTCCATCATGTTGAAGGAACACTAAGAATTTTCCATCTCTAAACCTAACCTTTCCTACCCGTTTGTTGATGCAACAACTGATAGGATGGGCTGTAAATCTGTTTCTTAAAAGATGAAAGCTTGTAGAAAGTCTTTGTATTGGAAGAACAGAACAATTACATATCAGATAATTTAGTAAAGATTAGTTTTCTTTTTCAAAGTTTGGGTATTCTGATTAGTCAAAGTAGCTGTAAGATGAAATATGATCAAGCGTGTTTATATTAGAAATCCTACTGAATACACAAGGCTTTGATTTATAATGGATGCTTTACGTGCATTTCTTTTCTGCTGCTAAATATCAAGTGTCGGAGAACTGTGTTAGTTTATGCCAGGGGAGGTAGAATTGAGTAGTGAAAACTTTTCATTCTGTCAGGTGATCCATATTGTGAACTTTCATGTAGCATTTTTAAGTTCACTTCAAACTTTTACATGAAAGTTTGAGAGACTTGCTTTTAAAAAGTTGCATTTTGATTTTGTGCTTCTTATTCAGAGGACAAAATGCCACACATGGGATGGGCTAGCAACTTGAAGCTGAATTTCTGCTCTTCTTCCTATTCCTTGTTTTTAACCAACCAATGTATCCCATCAAGGGATTTAATAAACCCAGAAACCATGAACATATTGCTGGTAGATTATAATCTTAGAACTGCAGAACTGGAAGGGACTCTGTACATCATTGAGTCCAGCCCCTGTCATGCAGACAGAGTGGAAAATCAAACTCGCAACTTCTGGATTTGCAGCCAGATATCTAAATCACTTCCTTCTGAGGAAATGATATATTATTATATCAGATTTGTAACATATCTACATCTATAGTAACCAACATAACAGTAGATGGCACTCAAGAATATGTAGAGTGAATATATATGTATATATTTGATAATCCAATACAGTATATTGTTTTACACATTAGACACTAGGGTTGAGGTGCTGGATGAAACCTGGCATATGGTAAACATTTATACCTTTCACTTCATTCTCTGACAGCTTGGGGAATTAAACCTGAAGTATGTTAAAAGTCTCATAAAAGAAGCAGATGGGAATAGATGCCTCTTTATTGATAGAAATAATGTAGGAAGGGAGAACAGAAAATCCATGATACCAATTTAAGAGAAAACTAGGAGAACATGCATCATGAAGAAGGAATAGGCCAAGTTCAGAAGAATGATGCCACAACAACAACAACAACAACAACAACAACAACAACAACAACAACAACAACAACAACACAAAAAGTACAAATGCCTTCTTTATTTGTTGTAGGCAACACTGACTTACCAAAATGGGGATGCATTAGGACTGAACACTTGGGCCGAAGGAAGGAAGGAAGGAAGGAAGGAAGGAAGGAAGGAAGGAAGGAAGGAACGAACGAACGAACGAACGAACGAACGAACGAACGAACGAACGAACGAACGAACGAACGAACGAACGAACGAACGAACGAACGAACGAACGAACGAACGAACGAACGAACGAACGAACGAACGAACGAACGAACGAACGAACGAACGAACGAACGAACGAACGAACGAACGAACGAACGAACGAACGAACGAACGAACGAACGAACGAACGGTTAGTAGAAGATTTGTTTTTTAAAAAATGTCATGTTCTTTGTTTCAGCAATTTGTACAACACTATGGCAATCTACGTAGTAGTAGTAGTAGTAGTAGTAGTAGTAGTAGTAGCAGTAGCAGTAGCAGTAGCAGTAGCAGTAGCAGTAGCAGTAGCAGTAGTAGTTCCTTCTCATCTTGCATAGCACCCGTCACTGCCACTACATCATATTGGGGAACAAGTTTCCCTCAGCAATAAGGTTTTACAGACCCAGGGTACTAACCTGGCATCCAACCCTCCTCCTTTTTTTTATCCAGACTTGGAACCAGTAGTGGTAGAGTTGTCAATCTACATACTAATTGAAATAAACCTTATGACAAATTTGATTGAATGGGAAAGAGTTCTACTAAATGTGAAGATGAACCTTCTGGTATTAAGAGCTGTCTGACTATGGAATAGAATGTTTTGGAACATGATATATATTTCTAAAAGGAAATATATTTTATTTTCTCTCACCTTTCTTTAGAGACAGTGGCCTACAAATACAGTCATACGTCACATTAAGAGCACCTCACTTAAAGAGTAACTTGCTTAAAGAGCAGAATTTTCTCTGAATGTTCGCTTCGCTTAACAAATAAAACCAAACAAAAACTCGGTTAACAAATAAATCAGGGTTCAAATCCCCCCCACCAGAAGCCACACTTGGTCACTTACAATGGTGTTTCACTTAAAGAGCAAACTCACTTAAAGAGCAATCCTGTGGAACGCATTATGCTCTTTAAAGTAGGTACAACTGTAGATTAAAATGCATACAAATTAGATCTTATATTGAGAAGAATGTGTACATTAAGCTTCAGAAAAGAGATAGGATGGAAGAAGAGACAGATGATGTGACAAAAAAAATGAAAGTGGGGAAAACACTTGGGCTGGATGCAGTGATGGGATGTTACCGGTTCTGACCGGATCCACAGAACCGTTAAGAAGATTTCCGGAGGGTTCTCTGGGAGGGTAATACCGTTTTTGAGGCGTCCGGATCGGACGCCTCACCGGCAGGAAAAATTTTTTTTTTTTAAATTGGAGTCAAAATGGCTCCAATTTAGTGCGCATGCGCAGAAACCAATCTGACGCATGCACACTGAAAATGCAAATACCGTGTTTCCCCCATAATAAGAGACCACCGAAAATACGCCATGTGCCGATTTTCGGGGGGCTCTAAAAATATAAGCTACCACCCGAAAATATGCCATGTGTTATGAAAAAACACAGCCACCCCACTGCCTGCTCGGACACAGAGAATACACCCCCCAACTCTGCTTACCTTCCCTCTGCTTACTGTATTTTCTCTCCCGACTAACAGCTGATCAGAGACTTTTTTTTAAACTAGGGAAACAAGGGGGGAAATTCAGCGATGTGATTGGATCTCTATGTCAGCTGACATAGAGATCCAATCACATCGCTGTATTCCCCTCCCTTCATGTGGTTGGATCTCTATGTCAGCTGACATAGAGATCCAATCACATCGCTGTATTCCCCTCTCTTCATGTGGTTGGATCTCTATGTCAGCTGACATAGAGATCCAATCACATCGCTGTATTCCCCTCCCTTCATGTGGTTGGATCTCTATGTCAGCTGACATAGAGATCCAATCACATCGCTGAATTTCCCCCCCTTGTTTCCCTAGTTTAAAAAAAAGTCTCTGATCAGCTGTTAGTCGGGAGAGAAAATACCGTAAGCAGAGGGAAGGTAAGCAGAGTTGGGGGGTGTATTATCTGTGTCCGAGCAGGGAAGGGGGGGGAGAGAGAAATGTTGCCTGGGCCACCCAGGCACTCATCCTCAGAGGCTCCAGCCAGAACTGGAACGTGGCCGAGAGGGCCGGAGGCCTCTTGCTGGGCGCCAGGACGCCTTTCCCCAACCCAATGGAGGCCGCCGCGCTGGGGAGGAGGGATGGATGGAGGGCAAGAGGCCGCTCACCGGCGGCCTCCATTGCGGCGGCGGCCAGAGCAGCGCCTGTCTCCGAGGGGTGGTGGTGGTGGAAGAGGGGTGGGTGGGTTGGGGGAAGGCGCCCTGGCGCCCGGCAAGAGGCCTCCGGCCCTCTCGGCCACGTTCCGGTTATATTAATTTTATATTTATTTATTATTATTTTAAAATTAAAAAATATTTTAAAGTCACATGACCAACTTTGGCCCCGCCCACCAAGTCACATGGTCCCACCCATGACACTGGCTCCGCCCACAACGCTGGCTCCGCCCACACTGTGATGACATCATGGAGTGGTAGTAAAATTTTTGACATCCCATCACTGGCTGGATGGTTTAGGAATAGAATGTCATAATATTTAAAGGTTTATTAATTCCTAATTTAAAGAAAATGTTTAACAGTATTTTAGAAGGGGATGAAGTTCCCCTATCCTGGAATCATTCTATGATAGTTCTAATACCAAAGTCAGGGAAAGATAAAATATGAATAATATCATACAGATGAATATATTTAATAAATCAAGATACTAAGATATGAACATGAATAATAGTAAAATATTCAATAAATTTATAGGTGACTATATTAGAACTGATCAAAGTTGGTTCACACTAGGTCAGGTGAAAGGAATTGCAGAATGAACTCACCAAAAGGTGCCTTCATTTTGGCAGTTTCATATCTGGCCAACACATGGAGGAAGAAGAAGGTGCACACACTTGTTCTTCTGCAGCCAACTAGTGACAAAAGTTTCTACTTCTTTGGAATAAGGATGGATGAGGGTAAACCTGTTTTTCCCCAAGATGAATTGGAAGAAAGTTTGGGTGCAGTTCCTGAACCGAATCTCATTCTCAAATATTTCTTCCTCTTGCACCCACTCAGCTAGATCAAGCGACCCCATGGCTATCCGAGTCCTCAAAGATGATTTTTTTGGAGGCTCAAGATTGAAGCCCAGAAATTAGCAGCTCTTGTAGCACAGCAAAGAAGTATATTCATGTTCAAGACTACTCAAGTCTTGTTTTGAGAAGAAGAAAAATGTTGGTGGTAAACCTATGAACCTTCAAATGTTGATAGTCAGCTAATTTGGCTAACTGTGAAGCATGGTAGATGTTGACATTCATCATGTTGACATTCATCAACATCTAGAAGGCTGTAGGTTCTCAAGTCCTAGTTTATAGAATTGTTCACACCACATAATACTTAAAAATCCATGTTCTTTTCAAAGCAGGAGATGCTTTTAAGGCTGTGCTGACAGAAGATTATTTCCAATCTGCACAAATCATGGTTTCCAAATAAAGCCACTAGTTTTAATTAGTGCAAAAAGGAGTTCACTGCAATTTCCTCCTAATCAGTGGGCTTTGGAATGTGCTATCTAGAGACAAAATGGAATGTAAGAATATGCAATTGCACTGGTATGATTGAGTCCTTTGCCTCCAAAAAAGCAAAAAAGCACCCCCACCCCAAACCCCCCACCCCAAATTAGTGGCTATTAGAATCCTCATTTTAAAACATTGCCAGTAGAAAAATTGGAACTTACAGGCATTTGGTATGTGAGCTACAATATCCTTTTCTTCCAAATATTAAATTACCTTTGCTGTTTGGCTTACAAATATATCACTGCACAATAAATGTATTTGATCCACCTATATAAAGCAAATTGGTATAAATCCATTTGTTGTTCAGGGAATCACAACATAGCATGAATGAAATTCTCCTTTATGGCTGAAAAAAGCACGTTCTGAAGTGTAATCTTTCTTTCTCTCCCTCCTCTCTCTCTTTTTCTCAGATCAACCTCTTGCATCAAACTTAAACACTTTGTTTGGTCCCTTGACATTTGAGCACTTATTACTCCTAAGGCAACAGTAGTTGAATTGAAGTGCCTTGTGAAATGTTTTTTCGAAACAACACAAGAAAGCCTTTATATATTGAATTATTTTCCTTTTCACATGAAAAAACCCACACTTCTTTATGCCTCTATCCTCCATCCATTTCATAGAGGAGTAGCCGGAAGAGATTATCAAGAATCAGAGCCATAAAGGAGATGGTCCAATTTCCCCTGATACTTCTCGGGAAGAAAGCATGTGGCCCTTCTAAATAAGTTTTTCAGGTGTTTTAATCAGAGGTAGCTCTGTTTTCAGGTATCTTCTCCCAAAGGAGTTTGTCTTAAATTGCCAAATAATTTTATCCGAGGACAACATTCGCCTTCCTGCTATATGCCTTCAATACTTATGCAGACTGTAGTGGTAAAAAATTTGATCAGTTTAGGTGTCTGAAACAGAATGGAAGAAAAATTCCAGCCAAGTGCTACCTGGAGTGAGGTTTGAAATACTCCTTCACCCTAAAGCCGGGGTTTGCAACTTATGGGCTGTGAGCCGGACCTCGCCCCTGGCACTTTTCCATCTGGCTCAAGGTGATGACCCCGGAAACGAACACATTTATGACAGCCATAAACATGCCTGTGCATGTGCAAACGCTACCACCATGGTTTGTGGCAGCATTTATGGTGGCAAACCATGTGTCCAGCTTACTCAGCTGTCTGAGTGGAAATAGTCCAGCCAGTGATGGTATGTCAAAAAATTTACTACCCCACTGTGATGTCATCACAGTGTGGGCGAAGCTAATGTCATGACATCATGATGTCACGGGAGGGGCCAAAGGAAAAATAATAATAAAATAAAAATAAGCACATGCACACGCACACGCACACGCACATGCACACGCACACGCACACACACACACACACACACACACACACACACACACACACACACACACACACACAGAGAACACTGGAGCCGTGCATGAGTCAATTGGTATTTTCATGCATGCACACTCACCAGAAGCCATTTGGGTTGTAGAGTGGGACAGCCAGGAGGCTCTCAGTGGCTTCCTCGGAGGTGCCGTGGTGGCAGCCCTAGCTCGAGGCAACCACGCCACTCACTGCCATCACCCATTGCCACTCACTGCCGTCTGCTGCCCGCCGCCCCTTGCTGCTGCTGCCCACCACAGCCCACCGCTCGCCATTGCACCAGGCCATGACATCATGATGTCATGACGTTGGCTCCTCCCAATGTCAGCTCCTCCCACAGCATGATAGTAAAAATTATGGCTGCCCACCACTGGTTTACTTGGGATTAAAGTCCTTTCATGACACCTTCAACAGATCATCTCAAGCTGAATTTGCTTTCCTGGCTTCCATCAGACAAGGAACACTTCAAAACTTCTTTTATTCAGAAACTGGAGTTTGAATACTTTCATGAATGTTATGTATCCGTTTTAGACTGAAGGGATCAAGCCTGGAGGTGTGCATGAGTCAATTGGTATTTTCATGCATGCGTACTCACCAGCAGCCATTTTGGGCTGCAGAGTGGAGCAGCTGGTGAGGTGACCAAACTGGTTGCCTCAAAAAAATGGCAACCACCCCAGGTAGTCTCCCAGGGAGGTTAGTAACCCCCCTCCTGGGAGACCATCCGGGATCTGCATCACTGGTTCTATAGAACTGGGATGAAACGGCCTATGCCCACCCCTTAAGTAAACCCTTCATGCTTCTGAGCCACCCCCTTGCTGAGCAACCCAGGATTCTAGATTAGTGTAAAAAAGGTGATGTCAAGCCAAGTAATCACTCCAGGCCTCTCGGTTTTTTAAAAAAGTATATTGAAATCAAAGTAGGTTACAGAATAAAGGTCATTAAAAGTTCATGAAACAAATAAAATAAAGAAAGCTGCTATCTGGAGAAAAGCCAGTGTGACCCTCCCTCTGTCAAAATGAGCTACATGATTGCAATTAAGCTCCAAGAGAGTATGTGTCTCCTAGCCCCACCTTTGGGTTTTATCTCCTCTCTCAGGGTCTGCCTCCTAATCATTCCTCTAGAGGATTCCAACCAATGATCTTACAGCATGACATGTCCATCACACATTAGGTTTCATTTCTCCCAACCCATGAGGCCAGTATGTTTACATTCCATTCTCTCTCTGGTATATGAGAAAGGGGTCTCCCCCAGATGGAAATGTCCATCTTGGATGGATTAAAGCACCTGAAGGCAAAGATGCTCACTCAGAGCAGGGCAGGCCTCAAAACCATCCTCTCATCCCACCCTCTGAACAGGAATGTTAGAGCATCCCAGGCTACTTCCTGCTTCGTCAGCCAAAATGGGTGAATGTTGCTCTTTCATCCGGACTGCACTGCAGCCAAATGTATAGAGAGAACATTGCCTGCCCCACAAAAAAGAAATAAATCATCATTTGTTAATGGGTTGTGGTGTAATATGCTTATTAATTTTCCCTAAAGCAAGTTGAGGAAAGTTTCAGGACAGTGTTGGTTTAACTTGGTTATCAGTCAAAGACAGCCAACAGGAGTTTAAAAAGAACATGTTCTGGGCAGGAGGAGACCTACTGCAATCTCCTAGTCACATTTCTAGCTGCTCGGAAAAAATGCCAGGGACTGTGGTGGCTCATTGGTAAAAAGCTCACCTTGTTAGCTGGACAGTTGGCAGTTCAAGATCTGAGTACTGCATGATGGAATGAGTGCCCGTCTCTGTCCCAGCTCCTGTCAACCTAGAAGTGGGAAAGCAAGAAATTCTTTCGTGGGAAAAGATATTGGGAACTTGAAAGGAGCCTCATTTGGGCATCCCCTGAGCAGCTTTTCCATCAAAAATCCTTTCAACCCAGAATAATTTCTGAGATGATGATGATGATGATGATGATGATGATGATTCCTTCACCAGAAATAATCAAAGCTAAGAGGAACACACTCCTATTAATTGTATTATCCCTTTGTTTGATCTTTATTGCTGATATGAAAACTACAGCAGTGGATGCAATTTCTGTTTTAATAAAAGGAATATTTGACCATAAGTAATTTAAATCAGATTAATCTGGCATTTTAATTACTCATGCTAAATGACCGTAGCTGCAGTTTGTCAATGAGAAGTACCTATTGATTTGTCTTTCACTACTGAGGTATGGTGCACATTAACATAATCAGTACTTAGAAATATCTGTACATTTTAAAAGACCCTGAGTTTAAACTTTAACCAAAGTTACGTTGGTTAAAGAAAATACTTTGAGACGTATGGTGTTTAACATCTTCAGTTTCTGGAGTTTGCATTCCTGTCACAAATAAAGCAGTAGAGGGGAATTTTCATATTAGAATGGGACTTTCTATAAGAGGGGTTTAATACCCAATGATCACAGCCTGTGAAATTCTTACTAGCTTTAGGAACAGAGGCTGTTCTAATTATCATATTACATATGATTTAAAATCTGATACTGTAGAGGGTTTTTTTTTTTTGGGGGGGGGGGTTGGTTGTGTGAGTTCATAATTGCTAACACAGGGATAAACAAAAGACAGATCCTGATTTACTAGTGGGACTTTGGCTGTTCTTCAGTAGATTGGCCAGGATTTTTGACTCTCAATTATTTAACAATAGTGTCAACAAAGTGACTGACTCCTGCTGTGGCCAACATCTGTTTTATACAGACAAACAGACATGGAATGCAATTGTGTTGGGGAAGCTTCAAAAGCAAGCCTTTCATGTGAACCATTCTCCATCTGGCCCTACAGATTTATATCAAACAACCTAAGCTACCCTCCTCAAAAATTCCTATCATGTTATGATAAGCAGACTACATAACATTAAAACAAGTTTATCCATTTTGACTCATCTTGTGGAGTTAGTATCCTATATTTATAAACCATTGCATAGTTGCTTTCACTTAATATACCAGGCAAACAAAAAGAAAAAAAACCATATCTAAATATGGTAGAATTACCCACTAAACTTGAAATGTCATGAAAGGAAAAAGTATTTATCAATTCACCATATGTTATATCTTCATAGGTAAAGGTAAAGGTTTTCCTTGCTCGAAAGCCAGTCGTATCTGACTCTAGGGTTCAGTGCCTATCTGTTTCAAAGCCGACTAGCCAGCACTGTCTGTTTTCGTGATCATGTGGCAGGCATGACTAGACACCGGAGCGCATGGAATGCTGTTTACCTTCCCACCAAAGTGGTCTCTATATATCTACTTGCAATTTCTTGCATTTGAACTGCTAGGTTGGCAGGAGCTGGGACAGAGGATGGGAGCTCATTCCATCCTTCAGTACTCGGGAATCAAACTGCTGACCTCCCGCCTTCCAGTCAGAGTTTTAGCCATTTCAGCCACTGCAGTCCCTTATAATCTTCATATATAAAATATTATTGGGACACTAGTCTATTCCTGTTGTGTCTCTTCTGAATGTTCCAAATGCAAAGCATGTTTTAAACTGGACTATGTGTGGGAAAATATGTGGCTCATTTTCAGTTAATTTGTTGAAAATGAAGTAGAAGAAAAAGAATGAAGGCACTAATTCATTAACTTCCCCAATGTGCATAAATAGATATGAAATCCCTAAAATTCACTTTTTAAAAGAGTAAATTAAACCCATTGTCTTATTAATTATCCATGAATACTGTACATTGATTTTCTTCAATTCTGTATCTGGAAATCTAGTTGACATGGTTGTTTCACTGTTAAATGTAATAACATTCCACTAACTGTGTTGACATAGCACATAGTGTCTTAGGAACAACACAGAACTTCATATATTGGTTCATAGCAATGTACCACACAAATTAATATTTTAAATGGATTTTTATTCATAAAAGCAAAACCTAAGAAAGTCAAAAGTCCTCTATTATCCAATATTTCTCTCTCTTGCTACTAAAATAGCCTGCATATCTTTTTGAATGCATAATACAGTAATACCTCGGATTACGTTTACCTCAGATAATGCTAAAATCGCATAACGTTAAGTAATCTGGGGGGAGGGGGGAAGAATTGCATTGAGTAACGTTAAGGTCCTATGGGATGCATCGGATAACAACTGTGAAAGCCTGTGCAGTTACAATGTATCTCTATGGAGCTTTAATATTATCCAATGTATCCCATAGGATTTTAACATGCATCAGATAACACAAAAAAATCGGATAACACCAAGACTTGTAGAACCAAGTTTTAGTGTTATTTGAGGTTTTACTGTAAATATATGACTCTACAATGAAAGAATTTCAATAATATATTTTAAAGAATTTATTGGGGTGAATAACATATAGCTCATAAAATGACAACTGTGGGTTAAATTAACTGTTTGTACAAACCTTATGTGCCTCATGAGAAATCTGTACATGAATCAAGAAGCAACAGTTAGGACAGAATACGGAATGACAGAGTGGTTTGGAATAGGAAAAGGAGTAAGACAAGGCTGCATTTTGTCACCCTGCTTATTCAACTTATACACAGAGCACATAATGCGCAATGCAGGGATGAAGGAATCACAATTTGGGATCAAAATTGCTGGGAGAAACATCAACAATTTGAGATATGCAAATGATACCACCCTAATGGCAGAAAGTGAGGCGGACCTAAAGAAGCTCCTGATTAGGTTGAAAGAAGAAAGTGCAAAAGCTGGCTTGAGACTCAATATCAAGAAAACCAAGATCATGGCAACATGCCCTATCAGTCCCTGGAAAATAGATGGGGAAGAAGTAGAAGCAGTGACAGATTTTACTTTCTTGGGATCAAAACTCACTGCAGATGGTGATTGCAGCCATGAAATAAAAAGGCGACTAATTCTTGGGAGGCAAGCGATGAGAAACCTGGGGAGCATAATGAAAAGTAGAGACATCATATTGAAAACAAAAATTCGTATTGTCAAAGTAATGGTATTCCCTGTGGCAATGTATGGTTGTGAGAGCTGAACCATTAGGAAAGCTGAGCGCAGAAGAATAGATGCCTTTGTTGGAGGAGAGTTTTGAGAGTCCCCTGGACAGCAAGGAGAACAAATAGGTCAATCTTAGAAGAAATCAACCCAGAATGCTCCTTAGAAAGTGAAATTGTAAAGTACTTTGGACATCAAATGAGAAGAGAGGATTCCCTTGAGAAAGCCTTGATGCTGGGAAAGGTGGAGGGCAAAAGAAAAAGAGGCAGCCAAAAATGAGATGGTTAGATGGTATCGTAGAGACAATGGGCACAGAACTGAGCAAGTTGAGGAGGATGGTGGAGGACAGAAGTGCCTGGCGGACAGTGGTCCATGGGGTCGCAGAGGGTCAGAATCGACTGTGCAACTGAACAACAAAACAAACCTCAGGTCTATACTTAAATAAAATAATATGCTAAAGTCTAGCTGTGTAACACACATTATCAATGGGGGGGGGGTCATAAAGTCTCCTCCATAAATTGAAAAGATGTCCAAAGGAAGTTTGTATCTCCGTGGACTAGATCCACCAACAACAACAGGAACAATAACAACACTACTAGTACTACAGACAGAGGAAGAAAATAACTAACTCACCTACCAACCAATTCAAAAAGCAATAAAACAGTAAATTAGAAAAAAGAAAACAGCAGTGTAAGCTCCATGCCATTCACTCAGCACAATAGACCCTCTGAGTCTGGGTAGCACAACACTAAAATGGCAATAAAGCACCAATCAGCCAGCCAGGCGCTGCCTGCCTGGCAGAGAGATACAATCTCATCAAAGAAAACAACAACAATATAAGAACAAAAGAAACAAGAAATACCCACTGCACAAAGCCAAGCAGAACAACCACCCATATTGCACAGTCACAACATATATCCTTCAACCCACACAGAGGGAAGATAAGCAATCTCATAAAACTTACTAAAAATGCAAACCTTTAACACAACAGCAATTTAGACAGCAAATTAACCTAACCTAACACCATTTAAAAAACTGGTCAAGCAGACAAAACACCCACTTACACATTCATGTACAGGCGGAGAAAAAAATAGCAAGAGAACAAACATGGATGTACATAGCTTCCTCTTCCAAAACAAAAAACAATAACAAAGCAAGCAAGCAAGCAAGCACATAAAGCCATAAAAGGCACATACCTCCCCCTAAACAAAATCTACTAGACTATGATGTGATTTTACATTCCTCAACACTTAATGCTTTTCACTTTTTTCAGTTCGGCAGGCAGCCATGTGCAGTGCAGGCAGCAAGAAAAGTAACAAGGAAACAAGAAGGGAAGGGAAGTTCCCAAATCAATTGGTGGTTTAAAAAATCCAAAACTGGCATGCTGGCATGGACAGACTGTCTGGCACCAAGGGAGAAAACAATGCTCCCAATGAAAATGAAAATTAAAAAGGAAAGGATTCCAGTTGGCAACACATCAGATAGGTAGGCAGCAATCCAAGATGGAGGACCAGTGTTCACTATACAGTAATCCCACAAGTGACAATAATTTTGTGTCAGAACTGAAGCAAAAAACACTCCTCACTAGGTTCTAGAATCTTTTAAGGATTCAACATTCCTATTTCACTAAATATTCTGACTGGAAGCTGATAGTCCTCAAACATACTATTGTCAAAAAAAGCAAAAAAACAAAAACAGGCAATTTGATGGATGTAGGGCAAAAGGTGACTGAAAAGTTCCATGAAAGATGGAACACAAAACAAACATGAAATTTTCATGTACCTCTTTTCATAACAATGAATCATTTAAAGTAGAGGTGCCCAAACTTTTCAGGCTGTGCGATGGTCACACGGTTCCTCCCATTGGAAGCGGAAGTAAAATGCACCCATGCATGCACAAAATGCTACCATAAATGCACCCATGGCTGTCATAAATGTGTTTAGGACAGCCATAGGTCATTTACAACACCATTTTGCACAAGCATGGTCATGTTTTACTTCTGCTTCTACTAGTGGTGAGGATGGCACAGGCTGGATGACTTGGCACTGCAGGCTGAATCTGGCCCATGGGCCGTAGTTTGGGCACCCCTGATTTAAAGTTTAGAGACTGAGTCTTGGCAGTCCTGAAAAAACACAAATTACACTAAACCAGCTTTTTCATAGTTTTTTCCCCCTTTACATATGAAAGATCCATCACTAGTGGGAGTGGAATTTATTCAAGTAATACAGAAGAAGCTAATCCATGGGACCATATAACACTTCATGCACCCCTCATATGATGGTGCATGGATATGTGTTGTGCAAACCAACCTTCTTCTTCTTCTTCTGTGTCTAGGCCACACATAAAACTGACAAAATGAAGCCACCATTTGGTGATTCATTCTTCAGTTCCCTTCACCTGACCTAGTATGAGAAAGATTAGCCAGCAACACAAGTTTGCTGTTACCTGATACTATATCACTAGAAGCTTGAACTCCTTTGACCATGGACTGTTTCACTGACTTATTTCCAAAAATGTGCTTATTGCTTCTGTGATGGGTGATCTATTCTTGCTTCAGAAATGTATGTATAGGGAAGGAAGTGTACATGTAACACAGGACACAGTGAGCTCTGAGGTATGTCAAGGCTAGAGGGATATTAGAGATTAAGAGAGAACACCAGCCACCTACTACAACTAGACACTTTGCAGGTCACAGCCTCCTGCATTATTGTAGGTGTTTAAAAAAATTAAAAGGAAGTGAAAAAAAGAAGAAATTCCAGGAGGTCACTTGGGGGAGACATTCCTACATACCAATTTTCTTAGCAGAAGCAGCAATTTGTCTAGGAAAGGGCTCAGCAAACTTGGTTCTCCAGGTGTTCCTGAGCTTCAATTGCCCAAGTCAGTACACCTGCTGATCAGGGCTTCTGGGCATTGAAGTCCAAGAATATCTGGAAAACCAAGTTTGCTGACCCCTGGTCTAGAATGCAAGGAGCTATGGAATCACATGTACTGTCTTCTTTTAGAACCACACTCTCAACAGCCCAAATGCAGTTAGAGACTGAGCTGGGTCAAGATGTACTTCTGCTGAGAAACAGAAGGGGGCATTATATGAAATATTGGATAATAAATATGTTCTCCATATTTAAAAAGAAAAAAAAACATAGAAAAGATTACAGTTCAAAAGAATGTGCTATAATGCAAACCCATGCCATCCCAGTTATGTGTTACAATAGAACTTCATGAACAGATCCAATTAGAATGCTCATATGTTGAATATCTTTGTTGAATATCCTGGTTACAATTTGTAGAATCATAGAGCCATTCTGGTCAATAGCTACGTTGGTTGGAGAATTCTGGAGTTCAGGTAATGAGGGATTTAAAAGTCACCGCATTATATTCACAGAACTGTCTTCAGCTGATTGCCATGATAATCACCAATATTCAGAATGGGATGCAGCACAAGTGCTGCCAGGATTGCTTCACCAAACATCTGCCACTAGAGGGCTTCCCCCACTCTACTTAATAATGAGGCCTTTGCAGTCTGAACTTCATTGGTGCTAATGACTTGGACTGTAAAAAACTAGAGATGAGTTTTTTAATCATCACTATGAAAAATCTACTTATGCATTTTTACACTATTTCTCTACTTTACTATACTAAGCAACTGTATTTCAGCCAACATGGTGCCTCTGATATCTTCTGCCATGCACCTGGCTTAGAGGAGGTAATTTTTTTCTCCCCCAAACTGAAGAAGGCAGGGCTGTGTAGGATTGCATAACTACTGGACATCTCTGTATTGGTATTTTTCTTTTCATCAACAATAAACAGATATCTATGGATCAGTTGCATGAGCACACTTCAGTGAAACCAAAGTTTTATGATGAATTCTAAAGTTGTGAGACCTTCTGAGGATGCTCATATTAAGCTGCCTCTGCTTTCTGGAAGTGCAGTATGAGTGTGTGCCTTGTGTCTAACTTATTTACTTAAATATATTTTCACCTATTTTTTCTATTCAAGCCCTTGAGTTAGTTTACAGCATTACTAAAATACAGTCAAATAGATGGATTTAGTTTCTTATTATCTATAGGAGTATGTGTGTGTTTGCATGAGATCTATTGTTTGACTGTTTGGGATTATAGCAGTTGAAAGTCCAACAAATTCTTCAGATGCTAAGAAGTTGATGAACTCCCTACTGTTTATTTTTAAAGCAGATGTTTCAGATTCAGGGGGCAGTCCAACTTTCTCTTTCATATATGTAATTGGCATTAAAAAAAATCACAGATGTGAAAAAATATTTCAATGTGAAAAAAATACTAAAGGAAATGTAGGTAAGCCGGCTAAGGACACTGTTCCCTAATTTAACATAGACATGATAAATTATATTGACTTATGTGTGCACATATTTTTCATTTCATTTCATTTCATTTATTCAATTTGTATACCGCCCTACTCGGTACAACTGACTCAGGGCAGTTTACAGAAACCATACATATAAGACAATCAAAAGTAATATAACATATAGCATAATCAAAGGTCATACAGTATAATACAATAAATATAACAATACAGTACAGCAGTGCAATAAAACAAAACCACACTTCACCGACAGGTGAAGCGAGTCCGGGCGCTCCTGGCCAGCGTCCTCCTCGACCAGCTGGTCTGCTGTCTGGGTAGCAGGAAAGCATCCCACCGCAGGGGGCTTTTGTAGCCCGGCATGGGGGCGAGGCTCGGGAGCGCCAGCAGGTGAAGCAAGTCTGGGCGCTCCCGGCCAGAGTCCTCCTCGCCCATCTGGTTCACCATCCAGGTGGCGAGGAACCATCCTGCTGCAGGGGTTTTTTGCTGGCGTGGGGGCAAGGCTCAGGAGAGCCAGCAGGTGAAGCGAGTCCAGGCGCTCCTGGCCAGAGTCCTCCTCACTCAGCTGGTCCGCTGTCTGGGTGGATGTATGTACAGGGTGGCCCATAAGTCCCTAACCCAGACAGGAGAAGGAGGAAGTGTTCCCATTGGACTGCTGTGCTGTGCTGACCTACATGGTGGCCAGGGTTGCCACACAGTGGAGCTACACAGAGAGTTCTGGGAAAATTATATCCACAGAGAGTCCAATAGTCAAGTCAAAAGAACAAGCTGAGGTTATGGTACCAGTAAGGATCAGAGTGAGTGTCAAGTTCAAAGGATGTCCAGGGGCATCATCAAAGTAGGCAAGAAGTCACAAGGTACACAGAGGATCTGGCAGGGTGTCAGTCTTCACACATAGAAAATTGCGAGACAAGCTTATTTTTATTTATTTATTTATTTATTTATTTATTTATTTATTTATTCATAGTTTGATTTCTATGCCGCCCCACTCACTAAAAGCGACTCTGGGCGGCTCAAAATGAACAATATCACAAAATTACAATATCAGATGACAAAGTATCAACTGACAAAAACAAATTAAGGAATCCCCAAGCACAGTTACAGAATGAATAGGAATCAACGAACAATACATCATAGCTATACATGTCATATAATAACATATTAAATAAACAAATACTATATCAATGTATCATACAGAATATATAAAAAAATACATAAACGGGACATCAGCAAAACAATAATGCAGCCTCTATACCACATGGCAAAGTCCTGTCATGCGCAAGTCCTATCACGCGCAACTACAACAACCCTCTGAGATCTAGTCCCAGACAGGTGAAGTCCCACTGCCACCTTGACTTTTAAGCCCTGGTCTTGGGTGGGCCATGATGCTGGCATGGGTGGTGGTGGTGGTCTTGGCATCCCGCACCTCCTTGCCTAGCCCAAACAGCAGTCCAAAGGAGGTGGATGAAGTCCCACTGCAGCCACAGCTTTTAAGCCCTGGTCCCAGGTGGGCCATGATGCTGAGACAGGTGGTAGTGGTCTCGGTGTCCCTTTCCTCCTTGCCCCACCCGAACGGCAGTCCAGAGGAGGTGGGTGAAGTCCCGCTGCAGTGACGGCTTTTAAGCCCTGGTCCCTGGCGGGCCATGATGCTGAGACAGGTTGTGTTGGTCTCGGCATCCCACTTCCTTAAGAAGTCTCCCAGATAATTGGTATCAGCTGGAAACCTCCTCTGATAATGAGTTTTGGCTTTCTTGTGTCTCAGCTGCAGAACCTTTCAGCACTAGTCTCTGGCTGAGTACTGAATACTGTCAGAGCCAGACCTATGATCTCTCTGGAGAGTCAGAGTTGGGCCAGAAGCAGGCTGAGGTTCTTAATTCAGGTACTGGCTAGAGCTCAGGGTCAGATGCAGGCTGGGAAGGCAGAACTGGGCTGGGCATTGGAAGTATCTCCTGATCCAGGTCATCTTCAGAGTCTGACGAGGGCTGAATCACAACATGGGCAGAGGGGTGGGGTGAACTCTGTGTTGGAAGGAAGGAGGAAGCTCTCCTATTGGACTGCTGGGCAAAGGGGTGGAGTGAACTCTTTCCTGGGCCATCCTCTGCCCAGCAGTCCAATTGAAGTTATTTCTCCCTCCTCTGCCTGGGGTAGAGACTAATGGTCCACCATGTATGTGCCCACCAGTGGTGGGATGTCAAAATTTTTACTACCCCACCATGACATCATCACAGTGTGGGTGGAGCTAACATCATGGGTGGAGCCAATATCATGACATCATGATGTTGTGGGCGGGGCCAAAAAAAACAAATTAAAAATAATAAAAAATAAAATAAAATAAAAATAAGCACACACACACACACCTCAACCCACCTACCCACAACACAAACCTGTAAATAAATTAAACAAATAAATAAAAAATACATTAAAATACACCCACCCACCCAAACACCCACCCACCCACAACACAAATCAACCAGAGCTTTTAAACCAGAGCTTAAAGCTTATTCTGGCTAATCTTTCTCACACTAGGTCAGATGGAAGGAACTACAGAATGAACTCAACTCAACACAAGATGGCTTCATTTTGGCACTTTTCAACAGTTAAAGAAGTTAGGTACTAAGTCTTTGCCTAACCAGTTCTCTAGGATATCTAGGGGAGCAGGCTATAGGGAGCTTCAGATTAGCAGCTTCTCTTCCTCCTCCCCTCTTGGGAGGACAGCAAGGAGGCTGTGGATACGCGCCAAGCACTGTAGGCGTGCATGCACACCAAGTGCTTGGTGCGCATGTGCAGTGGAGGAACCAGTGAAAAGGTAAGCCCCGAAGGTGGTTCCCCCCAAAAGCTGCTACCGGTTCTCCAGGACACTGGGAAAAGTTACTACCGGTTCTGGAGAACTGGTGAGAACCTGTTGCATCCCATCACTGGTGCCCACTGAGGCATGCATATGCCTTTAAGTGTTTGTGTGTGACCAAAAGACTTCCCAGAAATGGTGCCTTTGAAGAAAGGATACAAGAAAAGTGAGGGTGGTGGTTAGGCTGGTGTTGCTCTACAGATCATTATATGTTCCACAACCTTGTTATACCTCTGGATGCAGAATCAATATGCAAACAATGACAAAGCCAAGCAACACCTAGTTAACTGACTGAAAAAAAAAAACAATCCAGGAAATTAGAGCAACAGATCATAAAACTCAAAGTCGACATCCAAAAGATTTAGGCCAAAATGAGCATATTTTGTTGCAATCAAAAGGGTAATTGCCAATGGCTAACAAAAATATGAAAAGATATGGGTAAAGTGAATTTTAAGAAAGCCCAACTTTTTTTCTCTTAGCTGAATCTGACCCTAATTGCATAGCTAGTGATCTCTTGAAATTGGAACAAGAAAAACTGCCCTAATTTTATCCCCTTGTCATATTATGCATCATAGAATTTTAATAGACATTGCCTTTTCTTTTGTGGAAATTTGTTTATTATTATTATTATTATTATTATTATTATTATTATTATTATTATTATTATTATTATTATTATTATTATTATTATTATTATTATACTGCCCTAATCTGGTGGACTCTGGGCGGTGTACATAGGTCAGCAAGCACCTCACTGACCATACAATAATACAAGTTAAAACCAATACAAAAATAATTAAAAACCCTTA
This sequence comes from Furcifer pardalis, assembly GCA_030440675.1. Taxonomy (NCBI): domain Eukaryota; kingdom Metazoa; phylum Chordata; class Lepidosauria; order Squamata; family Chamaeleonidae; genus Furcifer; species Furcifer pardalis. Next base: position 67,848,503 of record CP126892.1, on the reverse strand, counting down.
AGAACATTTGGTAATATTGTCCACTGCTGTGCCATTTTGCTATGTAAAAACAAATAAAAATCAGCATAACACTAACATTAAAATTGGTTACCGGGGGTGGGGGGAGCCTCAGATGAGCCAGAAAGGGGAGCTTGTTGACAATGTTTTTAAAAATTGCTACTTAAAAAATTTGCATAGGACTGTACTTAGCTTTTTTCTTTTCTGCTTCTTTTCTTTCATGCCTGAAGGAACTAAAGTAAACTGTCTACATTTAGGAGAAAACATTTAAAATCTGAGATATTTAAATGGTGTTTTTACAGATTTCATAAAATTATTTCATATTGGTCAGCTCATGACCAATATGAGTTGTGTAAAAAAAACCTAAGGTAAATGCCAAAGGCCATCTTCTTGCTAAGAATTTCACCTCTTTCTCTTCAAATCACTGCTCTGGGATGAATCACTACATAAAAACAACTGCTGAGTTATGCAGATTGAGAGAAAAGAAGAAAGAGTGGATTATCATTCTTTACAGAATTACTTGGTATCAATAACAGTAGTCTAGAACTGACATAAAATTCTTGATTGTTGGAAAAAAGTTAGATACTATCAAATATCCCCAGAATAATTAGGATAGTGTTGGTGAAACTTGGGACTCCAGCTGTTCTTGAAATACAATTCCCAGAAACTCTCATCAGCAGGAGTGTTGACTTGCGCTTCTGGTAATTGAAGTCCAAGAACATCTGGAGTGTCAAGGTTCATCATCACTGAACTAGAATGTATGTGGAAATTCTACACAAATATGGGCTTGTTTATAGCCTTTCTCATTGTTACTTGCTGCCATTCCTTCCACCCCAACTCTACTGACTCTAACTGCCTACCCATCTATATCAACTTAATTTTTTCGCATCTACGTTTGCTGGTCCAAATACTGGTAAATCTTAAATTTATGATGCCTACAGGTCAGTGATGGGATGTATCAGGCTCTTACCAGTTCGCTAGAACCGGTAGTAATTTTTCCCAGCGGCTCAGAGAACCGGTAGCAGCTTTGAGGGGGGGAAAAAAAACCACCTTCAGGGCTTACCTTTTCACTGGTTCCAATTGGAGAACCCTTAAGGAGGTACAGCTATTTTACATTTACATTAAGGCATATTATCCTAGAGAACTGGTTAGGCAAAGACTTAGTACCTAACTTCTTTAATTGTTGAAAAGTTGAAAAGTGCCAAAATGAAGCCATCTTGTGGTGATTTCATTCTGTAGTTCCTTCCATCTGACCTAGTGTAAGAAAGATGAGCCAGAATAAGGTGTAAACTCTGGTTTAAAAGATGATTGATTTGTGTTTGGGGTAGGTGGGTGGGTCGGTGTATTTTAATGTATTATTTATTTATTTATTTATTTATTTACTGGTTTGTGTTGTGGGTGGGTTGAGGTGTGTGTGTGCTTATTTTTATTTTATTTTTAATTATTTTTCCTTTGGCCCCGCCCACAATGTCATGATGTCATGATGTTGGCTCTGCCCACACTGTGATGATGTCACGGTGGGGTAGTAAAATTTTTGACATCCCACCACTGCTACAGGTTCATGTAACACATGTTTCATTATCCTCTTTCTTTTTCTCCGTTCACTGTAAGACAGAAAATGTATAACTTCTGTAAATGACTTTGAGCTGAAATAGTTGTGTCTACATTATAACAGATTGATTCCATTCAATCTGTCCAGGATTAATTACATTAATTATCTGGAGATAGAAATAATCAAACAGTAGATGTTAAAAGAAGTTGTGATCATTTCACTATTACTTCCTCCTGAACTTTAGTAGAGCTGGGATTCAGAGTAGCTAAAGTTCATCATTATGATTTCTAATTTAGGAAAGTTTGAACAGGTGCCAGCGATACTTCTGTTATGCTAGGCAACCATTACCCCCTACCTGGACCCTTAGGCAGACTGAATATTATTTCAGTCTGAGGTAAGGCAAACTTTACAATAGTTTAAAGAAGCTGAATAATGACCTGTCAACTGTTGGAGGGCATGTTGCTGTAAACATACAAATAGGTGTGAGAAAAGAAAAACCACAACTGGCAGATGGGATAGAAGAAAGTCAAATCTGTACAGGGTAGATAGCCCAAGGGAATTGATATTTTGGATATACCTGTATTCTCCAAAGTATGCTCCAGAAAAAGCTTATTGCCTTCAATATTGCCTTTTGAACAGGAACTTTTTAGTAATGCATCTTGAACCTGTTTAGCTTCTTTGAATCCATGCAGAATCTCCAAAACAAGATTTGATCAAAATACTGCTTTTATAAAATGATAGGCTTAAGAGGTAGGGAAGCAACAGCCAGTCTTTCTTTATCTGTGTCAGGTGCACCACCAGCATAGAAATCTAAAATTAACACATATAAAACAAAATAGAATTAAAAGGGCTAGTTGACATCCACCCAATATTGGGCCACATCAACAGCATTTCCTCTTGTCAACATAAGGTCCTCTTCAATGCACATTGAGGGGCATTGTGTGCATTTGTTTTTCACACAGGTTATCATCTACAGAGAAATCCTACTTTCTCCGATTAGCCCTTGATCTTTCTACCCCAGCATGCAGTCTGCTTAAAGCTTTCCACATAGACCATGGTTGTTCTTGGCCAGGTGGTAGAGAGTTGTGTGGTTCTGCCTATTTGTCTGGTAGCTCCTTGCTTGCCTTCCATAGTTCTAGAGTGATCTATGAGGGATGGTTATTCAGGGGGCAGAAGTTATGAGAAAACTGTGCCTTGATTTCAATCTCAGCTTTGGTGGTTGGAGATCAAATAGCAGGTGTCTCTCTGAGGATCTTGCTTTGACCCACTCTTTCTGAGCAGCAATTTCTCGATGGCAATAGCCAGTGTGGTCTGGTAAATAGTGTTTCTATTTTAGTTTCTGTAATCAATTTCCATGCTTGCTCAAATCATTATGTCTTTTTTTTTCTCAATTTACTATTACTAAGAAATAGTAACCTACCCTTTTTGGGTTTTTCATGTGAAGGAAGCTACCATTAAGAATAACTTAAATGCTTTGCAAGTTAGATTGCAATATAGTTGATATTTTCCATCTTGTCCTATATAAGAAAGCTAGACAATAAATCACTTGATTGTTGCAATAATAGTTCTTTTAACCAAAGGGTGTGTATGGGAAATCCCTTCAGGAAAAGCCAGAACATCTACAGAAAAAGCTACTGGTACCAAATATGGAAAAGAAACACCTTAACATTATTTTTTTATTCAAATATCCAGAGTGCTACTATAAAGAAGATTACAGATAACCATTCTATGGAAGTGAAATGGACAGATATTGATATAAAGAAAGCACCTTAAAGGAGTATCAATTTTAGTTGAATACTGGGAGAAATGTAATGACTGGCATGTACTCATAAACCTGTTCTATTCCTGAATAATGGACACACTTTTATTCAAAATAAAAAAAAAATTCAATGCCATTAATCCTGGAAGGAAAATATAGAGTTTATAGGTATATTGCCCCACCCTAGAAACAACTTGAGGCTCTCCAATACATCCAATATTTACCTTGGAATAGTACATATATCACAGATTTTGTCATTTTTGTGAATTTATCAGCATAGAGTGATTTTTAAAATAATACTAATCAAGCACTTTGAAAATGTAATTAGGTGCCTTGGAAAAAGGCATTCTCTCCTCTATTGAAGGTGATGTCGACTCAACTATTACTTTGATGTGGTCTTTGTCATGGGCCCCCAATCAAAGATCCTCCAATCTATATATACTCAAATGCACTACCCTTCTTCTCTTGGGGTGGGTGATAATGAGTACAAGTCCTTGCCAGGCAACAGCACATTCTTCCAACACCCCAGACAACCTTGCACTTGGCAATGCTCCAGGGAATTCAAAAATAGCAATATGCGTATGACTAGCTTTTGGGAAACAATGTATCCTAAGATTATGGTTATGTGAGACAATATTTGACCCAAGTGAGAGTCAATCTTCCCTATGTAGGATACACAGTAAACACTGATTCTCTAATTCAAAACTAAAAATAGGTTCTTTCCCCAAAACTCAATATAGGAATGATTATATATAGTGCATATCAGCTTAAAAAAATAAAAACAAGATAATGACAAATTAGTCATGTATAAGTCCTTAATTTTATTTAATTAAGGTGAAACACAGCAGCACAAATGTAAAACAAGCATTTCCAAAGCCTCCATTTCTGTCTCTAAAGCATAGCAAATTATTAAGAAATAGATCATGTTACAAAAGTTACACTTTTCTTGTGTTCCTGTGGGCAGCACCGTCATCAGACCATTAATCAGTTATGCAGCCAATTAACATCAAAGTTGAGCATGATCTCTCTGTCTTTTTGTTTTGTTTTGTTCAGTCGCACAGTCGATTCCGACCCTTTGCGACCCCATGGACCACTGTCCTCCAGGCACTCCTGTCCTCCACCATCCCCCTCAACTTGCTCAGCTCTGTGCCCATTGTCTCTACAATACCATCTAGCCATCTCATCTTGGGTCGTCCCCTTCCTCTTTTGCCCTCGACCCTTCCAAGCATCAAGGCTTTCTCAAGTGAATCCTCTCTTCTCATTTGATGTCCAAAGTACTTTAGCTTCATCTTTATTATTTGACCTTCTAAGGAGCAGTCCGGGTTGATTTCTTCTAAGATTGACCTATTTGTTCTCCTCGCTGTCCAGGGGACTCTCAAAACTCTCCTCCAACACCACATCTCAAAGGGGTCTATTCTTCTGCGCTCAGCTTTCCTAATGGTCCAACTCTCACAACCATACATTGCCCCTGGGAATACCATTGCTTTGACTATGTGAATCTTTGTTTGCAATGTGATGTCTCTACTTTTCACTATGCTCCCCAGGTTTCTCATTGCTTGCCTCCCAAGAATCAGTCGCCTTTTTATTTCATGGCTGCAATCACCATCTGCAGTGAGCTTTGATCCTAGGAAAGTAAAATCTGTCACTGCTTCTACTTCTTCCCCATCTATTTTCCAGGGACTGATAGGGCCTGTTGCCATTATCTTTGTTTTCTTGATATTAAGTCTCAAGCCATGAGATAAACCATGTGTTCACTATGTATTTTTTTCCAAAATGGAGTGTACCACTATGCATAGTGCATTGCACTTCTCTCCTAAGTGGTTCAGAAGAAGGTGGGGGAGAGAAAAGGGAAGCCAAAGCCAGTAACCTTTTCTTCTTTCTTTCTGGCTGAGCCATTTTAAATCCAACTCCTTTTTTTTTGAACATGGATCACTTAGGTCAGATCTAACAAAAACTAGATCCTAACAGTACCAACCTCAAAATGGGATCACTACTACAATACCTACAAAAAATGCAAAAATATCTAGCAACTGATCAACATACAATCTGGAGTCAAGGGCCACAATACTGAGCAATACATCAGGACTGTTGCTTGAAAGGATGGTGGAATTTGATTAACATAAGAAATAAAATGATAAAAAAAGTAAAAGGTAAAACATTCCACACAGTTATAAAATGTTTCCCCAAATAATAGAGCAAATCACTCAGGCATAATTGTGATTATTCCAGGAAAACACCCCAAAAATAACACAATCTCTTCATGACACAGCTTTAAAGAACTAAAAGATGAATGGGAAGTGAGCCAGCATTCCTCCTAAGAGGTGATCTTGGCTCATGGACAAATTTCTCCCTTCTCCTGGGTGAGAAATAGCCAAATCATTAACTCACTAGATCCACGATATACCTTAACAGACCATTTTGTTTGACACTTTGAATATAAATAAGTTGTGTGTATAGAGAAATATCCTTTTAAGCTTCTTCTTTTGTCACAGCTCTAGTATATAGTCAATTTGCATGTCTCTAGGCAAGAAAGCCATCTGACCTTTGAAGTCACAGATAAGTAACAGATAGACTTGAGGTGTTGACCTCCTCTCAGATCTTCTTTGAAGTCTCTTTCCAGGACTTGGTCAATTGAAGGTGTTAATTATTCCTTTTGTTCATGCTTACTTTTGGCTCACATATGGTCCAGCCAAACATACCTACTGTATGTTTCTAGTCACATGCACTTGAGCAAATAAATATTTATTTGTTCTGTCACTTCAGGGAGAAGGGCGATAAACAAGCGTGAATAATAAATAAATAAATAAAATCTTCTCAATTCCTTCACAGTCTTACTCTGGTTTCACAAATCAGAAAGAGGGATGGATTAAATGTCCTCTGGAACCTCTTCCATCTCCATTATTTCTTCCACGTAAAAGCCAAACCAGAATTTATTAAGTATTTTTACATTATTGAATCAATTATTGTATGGCTTTTGTATTGGGTATGAACTGTATTGTGAATATATTGTTTACTGTCCATTTGTACTGAATATTGTTACGGACTGTATTTTGATTATATTATGTTCATATTTATTTAATTGCGCTGTATTTTGGGATGCTGTGATTTTGTACTGTTGATCTGTTATATTATATTGTATTCGATTTTATGTTGTAAGCCGCCCTGAGTTGGTTTTCGCCAAGTAGGGCGACATATAAATCGAAATAATAAATAAATAAATAAATAAATTTCCTGACCTTATAAAGCTTATATTGCTTTATACCCTGATCTCATCCATTCTCAAGATTTTATCACCAAAAGTGGCCTATACTTTGTCATAGGTCATTTCAAAACCATTGTAACAATAATGCAAGCTTAGCTTTAGGATATTTCCCTTACTGGGTTTCTCTTATTATTATTTTTCTATTGCCTTCCTTAGCTTCATATACTATTGATGAAATTGAAAACCAGTGACCTGACACAAACTAAATAACAGCATGAAACTGCCTCCATGATTTCACACTGTGTTAATGCATGGATGTCATCCTATCTTCAAAATAATAATAGCATTCTGTTGCTGAATGTGCAGCATTTGATTCAGACTTAACCAGAAAGAGATAATGGTATTATTGAACTACAGCTCTACTTATCTGCAGATCGTGGAAGAATGTAAATATAGTTAAGAAGGAATAGCCACTATTAAATATAGGAAAAGGAAAAAAGTTTCTCCACATTAAGCTAGATTAAAATAGAGAGGGACAAGAAGAATTTTCAAGCTTTTCTTTGTCTTACACTTTAATTTTTTTACAACTCTTTCCCTTCTAAATATAAAAAGCAAGCAGCTTATGTGAATACTGGCCCGTTTTGATATGCAGTTGGCAAGCCAGTTTCACATATGTTGGCCCATACGTGCATTCATTTCATCCTGTTTCCACACTCCTATGTGGTTAAATAAAAATCTGTATTTTAAAATTTTCAACCTGTTTTAAACATATTTCTAATAAAAATATTTCTCAATGTATGAATCAAATTTAATGTTCGGCATATCACCAGAAGACCTTCGGTCAATCTTAATGGCAGAAGAAACCTGCCTGGTTGGGGCCTTTTACATGGTTGGGTTTACACTTTACAGCCCCTCTTCTAAGAATAGAACATGTTGGATATTCAAAAGTTCTTTGGCGGGAAATCCGCCGAATCCCATTGGCCGGTGGGCCGGGCTTAGCAGGGTATTTAAACCCTAACCTCCCCGACCGTTGTTCTTGTTATCATGTTGTGTCCACAATAAACAGACGTGTTGTTTGGTTCAAATACCTTGGCTACTGTGTCCTCCCTTCCACGCATGGATCTCCGGATCTAGCACTGGCGACGAGGATGGGATACTGAGGATCGAGCCAAACTGCATGAAACCATCAAGCCAGCTGAAGTCAGCACAACGCCATGGCTACATATACTGCCCCGCCACCCTTCCAGCCAAGGGATGAGAAATGGGAAAGCTACTTGGACCGTTTTGAGTTCTCTCTTCTGGCTGCCGAGTTGGGAGAGATTTCGGAAGATAGGAAGAAGGCGTTCTTCCTTACCCACTGTGGCGCGAAGGTGTATGAAGTGGCTCAAGCGCTGGTAGCCCCGACACCTATTATGGCAGTTTCGTGGCAGACATTGCAGACCGCCCTCAAGGAGCACTACTCGCCAGCCCCATCGAATTATGTCCACTGGATCAACTTCTGAGACAGATACCAGAAGGACGGGGAGCCTGTGAGCGAGTTCGTAGCTGCCCTGCGAGCAGCCGCTATCCCTGCCGAATTTGGAGCGAATCTCGAAGAGGCTCTCATCGAACAAATTATACGCGGGGTAGTGGACACCCGACTCAGAAGGCGCCTCCTAGCCCGTAAAGAACTGTCCCTGGCCATTGTGCTAGATGAGGCGAGAGCGTGTGAAATTTCCTCATCGGCCGCGTCCTCTCTCCACCGTGCCCCGTCGGTGGCACGGTCAGCCACCATCCACCACAAAGATACCGTCCCCGAAGCGGAGGATGAAGAGGAGGCAGACATGTGCGTGACCGACGGGGCAAACCAGGACAGGAACAGCCGCTGTTGTGCCAGCTGCGGCGAGCCCCATCAGAGGGCACATTGCCGTTTCAAAGATGCAATTTGCCGCCACTGTGATAAACAGGGGCATATTGCAAGGGCCTGCCGCATGAGACAAACAACGAGCCAAGCAGACCGGCCATTTCAAAATCTCCCGCCAAGAAAGATGGCCGCCAACCACCGGGCAAATCAGAGGCGCCAGTCGAACAGCGGCGCCAGATTCGAAGACACCAAAACACATACAGTCACGATCAGCCATGCTGACTTGGAGAAGGGGAAGAAGATCTACACGACGGTCCGGATCGACAGAAAAGAATGCAAGATGGAGGTCGACTCGGGGTCCGCCATAACCATCATCTCCTGGGACTGGATGAGGCGAGCCTTCCCTTCTCTCAGGGAGTCGGACTTGAGCTCCCAAAGTCTCCGGGTGAAGGACTGCCAAGGCAGAATCATCCCCATCACCGGCCAGAGACGAGTCCGTGTCGGATACGATGGCAAGGAGTCAACTCTACCCATCACTATCATCTACGGGAAGTTCCCAACCCTCCTGGGAACGAACTGGTTTCCGGCCCTGGGACTGACCATCGTAGGTATCCACAGCACCAACGCCGGCCAGTCCAGTGCGACCTCTCTGCGGGACGACCTGATTGGCGAGTTCCAGGACGTTTTTGGAGAGGAGCTGGGCAAGTATGTGGGGTCCCCTATTTCATTCTCCCTGAACCCCAATGTTGCCCCAATCCGCCTCAAGGCCAGGAGAGTTCCATTGGCACTAAAGCCCAGGGTGGAAAAAGAGCTAGACAAATTAGTGGCCCAAGGCATACTTGTTCCGGTTGACCATGCCAGATGGGAGACTCCCATAGTGACTCCCATTAAGCCGGATGGCTCGGTGCGGATCTGTGCAGATTACAAATGCACCATTAACAAGGCCCTACTGCCAAGCGCCTATCCGGTCCCCGTAATTGACCACCTACTGCATTCCTTGGGCCCCGGGAAAATATTCGCCAAATTAGACCTGGCACAGGCCTACCAACAGCTACCGGTAGACGATGCTACGGCTGAGGCGCAGACCATAGTCACCCACAGGGGAGCGTTAAAATGCACCCGCTTACAATTTGGGGTCAGCATCACACCGGGACTCTTTCAAAGCACCATGGAGAGACTCCTCCACGGCCTCCCGGGGGTGGTTCCCTATTTTGATGACGTCTTGATCATCGCAGAAACCCCGGGTCAACTCAAGGATAGAGTCACGGCCGTCCTTGCGAAATTCAGGGCCGCCGGCTTGAGGGTAAAACGGGACAAGTGTTTGCTAGGGGTACCCTCTGTGGAATTCTTGGGTTTCCGAATAGACACAAATGGAATACATCCAACCGAGGGCAAGGTGAGGGCAATCCGCGATGCCCCTGCTCCAAAAAACAAGCAAGAACTACAGGCCTTCCTAGGACTATTGAACTTTTACGCGGCATTCCTTAAGGGCAAAGCCACCACGGCCGAGCCACTCCATAGACTCTTAGCGACCAAAGCGGTGTAGGAGTGGGGTCCCGACCAAGATTCGGCATTTAAGGCTGTAAAAGATCTCCTATCCCAGGACAGCTTCCTAATCCAATACAACGCCACTCTGCCGCTCGTCCTGGCCTGCGACACCTCTCCCTACGGCGTCGGAGCTGTCCTCGCCCACCGACTTCCCAACGGACTGGAGGCACCCATCGCCTACTACTCGAGAACCATGTCACCGACGGAGCGGAACTACGGGCAGATTGACAAGGAAGCGTTAGTGGTGGTGGCAGGGGTAAGGAAGTTCCATGATTACCTCTACGGACGGGACTTTGAGCTCATCACGGACCACAAACCCCTACTGGGGCTCTTGGCAGGGGACCACCAAACACCATCTGCGCTATCTCCCCGCATGCAGCGTTGGGCTCTGTTTTTGTCGGGTTACTCCTACACACTGACTTACCGCCCCGGGAAACACATGGGTAACGCGGATGCCCTAAGCAGGTGCCCCCTTCCTTACCAGGACGGCGCGGAGCAAGGGGAGGTGTCGGTCCTTTTGCTGGACGTCTTGGACTCTGCCCCCATCACTTCGGCTGAGGTTGCCCGGGCCACGGCGAGAGACACCGAGCTCCAAACTGTTTCCGCCTGGGTTCAGCAGGGCTGGCCGGTAAAGGGGGAAGGGGAGTTCAAGACATTTTTCGATAAACAGGACGATCTGTGTTGTGTAGGGGGATGCCTGTTGTGGGGAGAGCGGGTGGTAATCCCAAAGAGGTTGCGAAAAGGGGTCATGGAAACACTGCATAACAGCCATCCGGGGGTGGTGAAGATGAAAGGGTTGGCAAGAAGTTATGTGTGGTGGCTGCAGATTGATAAGGACATAGAGGGGTGGGTGAGCAAGTGCGAACCATGCCAACTGTCCCAACCCAATCCCCCGGCGGCACCAGTTAGAGAGTGGGAACAACCCTCTGGCCCATGGCAGAGACTCCACATCGACCTAGCCGGCCCCTTCCATGGCCAAACATTCCTGATTGTGGTGGATGCCTAGAGGTGAGACTTATGAAAACCACTACAGCCAGGGCCATCATCCAGGAACTCAGGCAGCTGTTTGCCACACACGGCATGCCGGACACCCTGGTCTCAGATAACGGCCCCCAGTTCACGGCCACCGAATTCGAAAAATATCTAGCATCACTAGGAACCAGACACGCGCTCACCTCTCCCTTTAGAGCACAGGGAAACGGGCAAGCCGAGAGGTTCGTGCGCAGCACGAAGGAGGCATTGGGGTGGCTGGGACCGAGGGACTGGCAGGAAAGAATAGACACGTTTCTATTAGCTCAGCATAACCTCCCCTGCGCGGCCACGGGAAAGGCTCCAGCGGAACTCCTGATGGGCAAGAGACTCCGCTGCCAGCTAGACCGGTTACACCCCCATTATTCCCTTGATCAGTTCCGGGAAGGGTACACGCAAAACCGCACATTCCCCATTGATACACCGGTCTATGCCAAGAATTTTGCTGCCGGGCCAATGTGGGAAGAGGGAACCATTCTGGGCACGCTAGGTCCGTACACTTATAGGGTTGGCCTCACTGATGGTCGAGTATGGAAACGCCATATCGACCAGCTCAGGAGGCAAACGAGTCCCAACACGCAAGATGACATCGTTCCAGACAGACCGCTCACCACTGACACGGACACGCCAGCCCTAGTCGAACCGGTCACCAACCCGGTTCAGCCCTGCCACATTCCCTCTAACTCAGAACCGACACTGGAGGACTTACCAGGAGAAGCAGGTCCACACCCGCTCACCGCCGAAGCCACCGCATCATCCCCGGGACTGGAACTGGCCAGGGCAGAGCAGAGCGGGAGCGACAGGTCCGCTCTGCTCGATGCCCCGGCGCCGACTGAACTGCGCAGGTCTAGTAGGGTCTGCACACGCCCCCGTCACCTGGCTGACTTCGTATGCAAATAGGGTCGTAGTGCATTCTGGGGGGAAGGGGTGTTGGATATTCAAAAGTTCTTCGGCGGGAAATCCACCGAATCCCATTGGCCGGTGGGCCAGGCTTAGCAGGGTATTTAAACCCTAACCTCCCCGACCATTGTTGTTGTTATCATGTTGTGTCCACAATAAACAGACGTGTTGTTCGGTTCAACTACCTTGGCTACTGTGTCCTCCCTTCCACGCATGGATCTCCGGATCTAGCAGAACATGGGCCAGGACAGTACATAATACCCGACCTGCCCTTTATTTTTTGAATGGCAATACAAAGAGTTAAAACACACTGAATGCTGGTGCTTTTAAAATCCAAAATTCCAAGCTCTGTTCCTTACTGAGAAATGGAAATCTTGCTTCATTTCTAACTAAAAGAGTTTAGTATCATGGCCAATAAGGAGGTATATAGTTTCTCTGATTTGGTCCCTGCCTAGATAAGGTGAAGGTTTTCCTTTGCTTGAAAGCCAGTTGTATCCAACTCTAGGGTTCAGTGCTCATCTCTGTTTCAAAGCTGAAGAGCCAGCACTATCTGCATCTGCGGATGTTTCTGTGGTAATGTGGCAGGCATGACTAGACACCAGAGAGCATGGGATGCTGTTTACCTTCCCACCAAAGTGGTCCCTATTTATCTACTTGCAATTTCTTGCTTTCAAACTGCTAGGTTGGCAGGAACTGGGACAGAAATGGGAGCTCATTCCATCCTGCAGAACTGCTGACCTTTCGCCTTCCAGTCAGAGTCTTAGCCACTTGAGCCACTGCAGTCCCTTGGCTAGATAAAGGGCATTGTATTCATGATTGAATCCTCTGTGCCATTTTCTTGAGACTTCAAAGCAACCTTTACTCAGTCCTTGATTTTCTGGTTTTCTATTAAGATTTCATTTCTGCAAAATAGTTAAGGACAAGTGGCAAAGGCAGGCAATGGACTAAATGTGAAAGCAGGGAACATGAGCTTTTGACCAGTGACAATCTGCAGAGCTTCATCCAGCTTAATTTTTATTTTTCCCCACCCATTTTTCCAACCATCTGGAGAAAGTCCTCTTTCTGGGAAGGTTAATGCAGAGGGCCTATTCTTCTATATCAGTGTTTCCCAAACTTTGGTTTTTGGACTTCACTTCCCAGAAACCTCTTGATGGTTCTAGCTATTAACTCTTAATAACTCTCCATTTCCTTTAATGACTTTTCCTCTTCCAGGAACACTTAGACCAGTGTTTTCCAACCTTTGGTTTTTGGACTTCATTTCCCAGAAGACTAAATCAATTCCCCAAAGCACTAATCAGCCAGTGTACTGGCTTAGGCTTCTGGGAACTGAAGTCCCCCTGTGGGGCATGGGCCCTATGTTAGGAACCACTGTTCTAATCTAGACTATCTATCATCTATCCGTCTTGTCTACTTGTTCACTGTATATGAAATTAGTGATGCTGCAGCCACAACTTTGATTGGGAAAGCAGTTCAAGCAAAGAAGAATAATTTCTAAGGTACAGAACACAGCATCTCTGTTGCTACCAATTCAGCTTCATCCTCTGTTTTATTTCTTCCTTCCCCGCTTCTAATTACAATATATGAATGCCAGATTTCTCTCTCTCTCTGTATGTATGTATGTATGTATGCATGCATGTATGCATGCATGCATGGAGAGAGAGGGAGGGAGGGAGGTCTGGAATTCATGTGTGTGTGTGTGTGTGTGTGTGTGTGTGTGTGTGTGTGTGTGTGTGACCTCCAAAATGTACAACTACTCAGGACTCAAGTCATATTTACACATTTGTTTGAAGACAGGCCATTTCTATAATTAGTATCATCTCTTGTAGCAATAGCACGTTCTGATGTGAATTTAATCTTTACCAAAGAGTTACATTAGTTTTACTATCTTTACAATTATTTTAGAACATGTCCAGATGAAGCTTCTAGTGTGTAATCTACTGTCACATTTAGAGATCAGTGAGACAGAGCACTTTGTTGTGGAGAAAGGTGTTTATGGTTTATTTTCCCCACCATACCTTACAGCCATCCTGTATAGCATAGACAAGTGCTTTCTTTCTGTGAAAGAAGGCACTTCAAACCATTAATGGATACTTAGTACCTAGCAAACTCTAGAAAAGGCTGTCACAAGCCATAACCAAACCTGATGGCATGTAATTTTTAGCAGATTGGATATGTCAGTGAGTTGGGCATCAGGCTGCGCAGCCAAAGGCAGGGAGTCCAGTTGTGCATTATGTGAGAGGAATCAGCCTGTGTAGCTTTAGGCAAACTGCACAGTATTATAGAAACATCAGTAGAATGGCGTACTAATCCACTGCTGAGTATACCAAGAAAACTATGGAAAGGATTGCAGAAATGACTTGACTGCATATAATTAATTATAGGAGATTGAGATAACAACATCTTCAATTTCCAGCTGCCTTGGGTTTTTCCATTGCTACTTCCATCTTTATCTTCACTAGAAAAAAAAGTGTAAATTATAAAAGAAATAATAGCTGCTTAATTCAGTATAGCTGTAAGCAGCATTAGCCCTCTGTCTGGAAGCTCTGTTTGTATTTTATAGCTGCTTTATTTCATCTGCTGCTGTTAAATTGTTTTTAAAATTGTTTAATTATTTTATGTAGTGAGATCCATTAGGTTTGTAGAGGAAAGACAGGCTATGAATGTTTTAAGTAAATAAATAATCCTTCCCCTAAAAAAAAAAATACACATAATTTGATAAATAAAAGGAGTTGGAACATTTAGGAAGCGAGAAAACCACAGGATACTTGAGTTACATTCTGCACATTAATCTAACAACTGATCAAACTAATCTAACAATAAAGGTGAATCCTCTTTAAAATTTCTGATGGAAATAGTGTGAAAGATAACCAAGGTACCAACTGTTTGTTTGCTTTTTGTTTGTTTACATGAGAGAAGGAATTTGACAGAAGAAAAATTCCATGTGGCTCCCATCAAAGGAGATATATATCTATTTTTCTTTCCAATCTTTTTTGTAAACAGGTATGCTTCAAAAGTGAAATTGAGAATAATATTTAGAAAAGTATCCAGAAATGGATACAGCTACAGATTTTGAACCTTCTAAGACCTGAGCCCCCCAGCCTGGGGCAAACAGGGGGCTTTGGCTGCAACTGTTTGCACCCAGGCAAATCTCAGCAGGCAGGTCCTCATCCTGGGGGGGGGCACTGTCATTTGGTAGTGACTAAGTTCTGCTGGGGACCAATTATGGGCAGTATATCCTTAATAGCTGAGAAGATTAGGCAAGAGCGTCTGCACGGAGATGCTAAGAAGGCAACCCCTTCACCGTGCTAGGGTTCTGAGGGCCAATCACCTGCACACCCAAAATTAAACCGATTAAAAGAAGTACACAAAGAAGAACCAGACGGATTTCACCAATGACGACCAGGCAAGCAACAAGGATCACGACTTATGGAACATGGAATGTTAGAAAGTACAATCAAGAAGGGTCAGCTAAGCTGGTTTGGCCACGTCAACTGAATAGCTGAAACCAGGACCCTGCAGCAGGCATGGGAGGCCCAAGTGCAGGGTACAAGACATCGAGGCAGGCCCTGCATCAAGTAGATTAATAATGTCAGAGGCCTTTCATGTTCGCAGTAATGACATGAGGCGAGCCACGGAGCTGTCCAAGGAGATATCCCAATGGAGATCCTTTGTGGAATCCTCTACACTGCAAGGTAGAAGAGGAGGTAAGTAAGTAAGTAAGTAAGTAAGTAAGTAAGTAAGTAAGTAAGTAAGTAAGTAAGTAAGTAAGTAAGTAAGTAAGTAAGTAAGTAAGTAAGTAGCCAGTGGTGGGCTACAAAAAAAAAATTACTACCACACTGTGGGCATGGTATGCTGGGCGTGACCAGGGGGAAAGCCCTGCATTGCACCAAATTAGGACTATTGCAAAACTTGGGTGGGCAGGGCCAGATATCTTAGATTTCTAGGTTTTACTATGCATTTTGGGTTGCAAATGGTGCAAATATCACAATATCTGAAAAAATCAGCACAACTATAATACATAATTTAAAAATGTGTATAGATACTTAAGGGAGAAATGCATGCAAGTGGGCAATTAGTAATTAAAAAGGACATAAAATGCAAACAAGGGAAGTGTGTTCTCTTCATTGCAAACCAAATTTGAAATATTTATGCTATTTTGGGGTGACCACAGGGAAGAGCTAATAGACCAGAGACATTGTTAGAGTAAAGCAGCACCCTCCTGGGATTCCTCAGGCAAAAACTGTCGTCCACATATGTTCAAGAATTTTAATTAGCATGTTGATCAGGCAAAAATGCATTCTGTAAAAAAGACAAATTATTGTAGAATGTCTCACACAGGTGCCTTTCAACAGAGATGTAAATATCAGTCCCTTATAAACTGGAAAGACCAGGAAGGTATCTGCAATACTGATGAAGAGCCAGTTAGAGATTATCTGCCTAGCAGTTGAGGAATTTGAGTATTCTTCTGTCTAAGTCAGTGGTTCTTAATGTTGGATCCATACCCCACAGGGGAACTTTAATTCCCAGAAGCCTAAATCAGTACATTGGCTGATCAGTGATTTGGGGAATTAACTTAGACTTCTGGGAAATGAAGTCCAAAAACCAAAGGTTGGGAAACACTGGCCTAAGTGTTCCTGGAAGAGAGTCATTAATGAAGATGGGAGGTTATTGAGAGTTAATAGCTAAAACCATCAAGATGAAGGAACAATTGTTCTAGAAAAGTGGGATTCCCAAGGAAGGATTATGTCTTCATTCATATCTCTGGAAATATCAGGATAGAGGTCCTGCTGTATTATGGGAGAACAGGACAGAAACATCTTTCTACTTTCCTAAGAATCTAAGGAGTGTAAGGGTAGATGTTAGGAGTTAGATTTTGGTTTTCAGCTTGCTGTGTATTCCTTCTATCTAGTTTTTTTTGTGAAAGCTACCTATGCTTTATCCACTTATCTTTTTATTTCCTTTTTATTAATAAATACATTCTGGCATTGGGAATTAGGTTTGGTTAAAGAAAATTTGGTACTAAGTCTAGTCTGTGACCATTTAGGATACAATCTACCAGGATAAATATTGAGTAGTAAACTTTTTGGTATTGATAAATACAGGAGATGGTGGTGAGATTTTACACAAAGAAAACCACTCTCAGCTGGTCAGTGACTTTAGCTTGGTCATGTATTTTCTGAGGATTCCTCCAACAGCCAGGGGGATAGGAATTGGAAAGCCACCATGAGTGGGGAGTTTCATGTCAGCATTGAAAGTGGCAAAAGAGAGAAAAGAAGGGAGGTGTTAGATTGATTGCAACAATGGAAAATAATATGAACTGTTAGGGCATTTTGTGTGGTATTGTACAAATATTTCTGCCCAGTGTGTTGGTACAGCTTTAAGGCTCTGCAAGAATCTTAAACACAGGTGTTTGGGATTGAGGCACAGACTGATTGCACAGCTGTGTCTACCTGGTGTACGTGCCTCAGCAACAGCACAGTTGTGGCTGATTAGAGGAATAGCATAGCAACACCACAGTATAACTATGGCCTACTGGGAAAGGTTATACCGAGAGGGGTTAAACTTCTTGAGGAGGGTTAAACTGCTGAACGAGGTAAACTGCTGAAGGAGAGTATTCTACTGAGAAGGAAGAACTGCAGACAGACTGACCACTGACTTCGAGGGAGAAAGACATGCTGCATGAAGCTCTGTCTCTCTGAGAACTGACAGGTACCTTATACCACTGAGAAGTAGCACACTGACTTTGCCAGCCTGCAGTCAGTGCTCTGCTAGCAGGACTCTGTACATGCTCTTGGGACTGGAGCCATCAGAGGATTCCAAGTTCTGTTGCAACTGTGGGGCTTGGAGACAGACTGGTACTTTTGTATATAGTTCTGTGTATGTTGTCTTTCCCTCACTCACAAGTAAACTGCACTATCCACTGAAGCTGTATGTGTGTGTGTCTTTGCACCTGAACCTTTCGCTGTGCAACAGCTTAAATCGCTACTCTGCTACACTGACACACATATCGCTAAGGGAAATCCCTGACATGAACCTTGCTTCATTTTCCTGCAGTGAAGTCAGTGATTAAATTGTCAAAGTTAGTGGCACAGTGCCACTAATTTCAGATCCAGGGAACAAGAAGAATGGAGAGTGAAAGAAGAATAGAAAGCACGTAAGCATGGACACCCTGCATTGCACTTTCAAGATGTGTCAAATGGCACTCACATCTTCTTAAGAAGCTTTCTCCTAGAACCACCTGAAAAAAGAAGGGGAAATATAAAGGTAAAACAGTGTGAGTTCTGCAGATTGTCCTTGGTGTTTATTTGTTTTTAAAATCATGCCTATGTTGTTCAGTTCACATCCTGGCTTGCCAATTTGTATTTCACATTTTTGGGATTCCCCCCTTCTCTTAGACAACTAGAAATGGACACATGTTTTAATGGACCTGGACAAGGTTTTGGTCAGAGTATTCCTTGGAGGACTGTGGTGGCTTAGTGGTTAAAACACTGAACTTAACGACTGGAAAATTGGAAGTTCAAGACATGAGTTATGCATGATGAAGTGAGCTTCTGTCTCTGTCCCAGCTCTTGCCAACCGAACAGATCAAAATCAAGAAATTGCAAGCAGATAAATAGGCACCACTTTGGTGGGAAGGTAAATAGTGTTCCATCCACTCCGGTGTCTAGTCTGCCTGCCACACATCCATGGAAACATCTGCAGATGTAGGCAGCACTGGCTCTTTGGCTATAAACAGAGGTGAACCCTAGAGTCAGATACAACTGGCTTTCAAACAAGGGTGACCTATTCCTCAATGGTTAGAGGGCAAGCATCAATCTCTGTGACTATTATTTGGGCATGAATTGGGTCATAGGGCCAGTGTACATCCTGAAAAAGTAGATTTTCGGAAAATTTAGAAAACAGCAGCACGAATTTCCATATGGGAAGGAAAATAGTCTTGTAATGGTTCAGGACAAGCCTATTTATGAGATTTTGAGAAATGCAGTGAAAATGAGCCTGCCAGATGTTTGGATCTTTTTAATGGAACAGATGATGTGAATTGGTGGAAGACACATACAGTATTAGATTTCTGTGCTCTTGTTTTCCAGAGATGTTAGAGAGAAAACGGAAATATCCATTAGATCAGAATTGACGTAAGCTTCTAGTGACCTGGTGTATGTTGATATTTGTCCATTTGAGGCTCTTAATCTATTTAGATAGATGAATGCATCTGAAGTGTCAGGTCTCTCATTAACTGAGGAATCTGGAATCCCTTTAGTTGACTCCAGATATTATTATTATTAGATTAGATTTATATGCCACTCTCTTTGCCGAAGCAACTCAGAGCGGCTAACGATGTTACAATCTCAAATATAAAAAACAACATAATATAAATATGACAACAAATATAATACAGTCAATGTATTTAATAAATCTTACATAAAAAAATAAGAATATAGTACAATCAGAAAAAATACACTACTGTCAAGAATATAAAGTACAAAACAGTTGGGAAAGTCCTTATCCCTTGTACATCTTTCAGTTAGAAATGAATATAAACTTATCCAGGGAGTGGCTGGCCACGGTACAACTGTGATGGTCTCGTGGTGGCAGCAGCAAGGACTTTTGTAGCCGCCCGCCCGGTCCGTTCAACTGGCCCTCATCACACTTAATTAAAAATAAAAGGAAAAAATCTAAAAGGTAGACATTTGCTGAAAAGACGTGAAAGCAGAGAAGAAAGCATAGCAAAATGCATGAAGACCTGCAAATGTGTGACCACTAACAGATTATCAATAATATTTTTGGCAGTCAAGCATTAATTTCTTAGCAACTGAGTATGGTATATTTCCTAGGCTATGGGAGCATTATGTGTTTGGAAATCCTTAACTAATACCTTTAATTTCTTCATGGGCCATCTACATCCTTTTTTGTCCTTTTTCTACATTGTCTGATACAGTAATGGGCTCCCTTCTTGAATTGCTGTTGATTTGTCTCCACTTTTCATACAATTTGATTTTCTAGCTACTTTTGTTTGTCCTGGAAGCTGGCCATTTCATTTCCACAGTAGCTATTTGTGCTATATTTTGCTATGAACATCCAGCTGATAGACTTCCTGCTGCTGCTACTATATTGGTAGAGATTTAGCATTAGCCTTACTAAACACTTGAGTACCGCCCATTGGTTGTACAATTGACAGGGATAGCAGGTGCTCCATCCATTCAGCTAGAATGCTTGCTCTAGTCCATTAGCCTGAAGTTTTGATTTTTTTCTTTTTTCAGGTTTTCTCCATGTACCAGCATAAGAAACTATAAAATAATCTGCTTGTCTAACTTTGAAGCTTCCTTTTCTAAGTTATACTGTTGATAAATTGCTTCAGATAGCACATTACCCAATAACTGTCTCAACAGAGTGACTGTTTTATCAATTGGTTTATTCCTTAATATGATCTTGTCTTTTCAGGAGATTTTGCTTCAATTTATGGACCATTTTACCCCAATGGTATCATCATATGACAATTTATCTATTTCAACAATCTACTTTCTCTAAAAATCTTAGGGCTGGCTTATACATGTATATTTCTCAATTGGTTTCTTATTGATAACACAGAGCCAAAACATTGCTACAGGTAGCCCATTATTAGAAGAAATAATGTTTAAAGTGCTGAAAATATCTCATTAGCTTCCTTTGTTCTCTGGCTGGCTATGGAAAGGACAGCACATGCTTTGTTTAGAAGTATGATTGCTCATTCATGAGCATCTACCTTAATCCTTTTCACAAAATGTCAGTAGATTCCTTTTTGTAGTGAAAAGATATTTGAAAAATAGTATTTGGTCCAAAGTCACTTCTAGCAGCTGTAGAAGTGCAAATATTTCATGGTGGTAAGTTGTGATAGTATTGACACTGATCTGCCTAGGAAAGTTTCAAAACAGTAATTTTGCCATTCAGAGATATCTAAAACAATCCCTATTTTGTCAGCTATTCTTTTTTCATCATGTCCAGTTTGTGCCTTTCCAGTTTTGATATATAGGCATAGGCCAGGCTCCCAAAGACTGCTGTGTTCCACACTTGACACTCTGCCATGACATATTTCAAATGGTGTTTTGTTGGTAATTTCTTCTGGTGATATGTAGACAAAGCATTTCCCACAATCCTAAAGCAAAAGCAAAGCAAACACACTTATATACAACCCCATAGCACTTAGTGTGCTCTCTGTGTGGTTGACAAGTTTATTCGCATCCCCCCCCCAAAAAAAACAAAAACAAAAAAACACTGGGCTTCATTTTACTGATCTCAGAAGGATAGAAGTCAACCTTGAACCCTGTCCAAGATCAAACTCACAACCTTTTGGTTACAGTACTGATGAGAGAAGGGGTGCAACTTTGTTGGCATGGAGACTCACATTTGACCAATAGGCTGAAAGCTTTTCCTTCTAACTCAGCTTTGGCAGGGTTATAGGTCTTCTAGCTCACATCCCCTGTGCCCTAAGCATCCAGTGTTTCTCACAGTATTGTGTCCTGTTATTGTAATAATAATTTCATGTCAGAAATTTTTCTGGGTTGAAAGGAATTTTGCACAAGAAACTCTGCTCATGGAGTGCCCAAATGAAGGTCCTTTCTATGTCCCCAAAACCTGGAACAGAGATGGGCACACAATCTGTCATGCAGCACCCAGGTCTCGAACTACCTACTTGCCAGCATTCCAGATAAAAAGGTGAGCTTCTTAACCACTGAGCCACCACAGCCCCCTGTCCTGTTATTGTTGCTTTTATTAAGGTATACTGACAAACCTCCACCTCTTTGGGGTGCAGAATGCCCCACTTTTCCTGTAATTGCTTCAATAACTCTATTCATGCAACTGATGTTTTGTCTTTTTAGAGATGATGCAGCACTGAAGATGGCGACTGCATTTATAGCAAACACAGACCAATGTGGGACTCCATACTATTTTTTAGCTCCTTGAATTTCTCAATATTGCCTATGCCAGCTGGGGCTGATAAAAGTTGCAATCTATCAATTTATGACGGTCCATGCTTTATCCACCCCAATCTAATATTTTCATGAAATATATTAACTCTAAACTTGTTGTCAGTATAATAAAGTTACTTTGTATTTTGATGTGATAAGAGCTAATCAAGTGACACATTGTTTGACTGATTCTCTTCCACTAATTTATCTTGCTACTGGATCACAACTTGACAATAGCAAAAGACATATCCATGCTATCTCAGTGATCAGTGGTGATTCACAGTGAAGAATCATTATCTCATGTCTTTATCTAACTGCAAGGACACTTGTGAGTAGTAACATTGCCATATCTGTTAAGTAAAGAATTAGACTGCATAAAGAATACCATGAGCTGGGGATTAGGAATCATGCCTCAGCTTAATAAACAGCAAAGCAAAGCAAAGCAAAGCAAAACCTGGAAGTTGCTAAATAAAGTGCTTGTTTGTTGTCTC
Organism: Furcifer pardalis; assembly: GCA_030440675.1. Lineage (NCBI taxonomy): Eukaryota > Metazoa > Chordata > Lepidosauria > Squamata > Chamaeleonidae > Furcifer > Furcifer pardalis. Next base: position 67,826,238 of record CP126892.1, on the reverse strand, counting down.
AGCATGTGGCAATATACCACCAGCCACACCATACGATATCATTGTTTTATTTAGCCACCAAAAATGCAGTATTTTTTCCTATTACATTTTGATCATTACAAATATTAAGCCTCTTTCCATTTAATTATGTTGCAGAAAGACTATAATCTTTTAATCTCCATAAAGCTTGTCTTTAGCCTACTAACTTGAATTCACTCATGAGGTAACTAAAACACATAAATTTGTTAGAAACTAGAGGTAGCATGATACTTAGACCTCTACATGGGTGACAATTGTTTCTCTTGTAAAGAAATTTTCAAGGATGTGTATTTTCTCGGGGGAAAGAGCTGTTTGGCTATGTCATAAATGAAGGTTACCTCAATGTAACCCTTTATGAATGGGGCATTTATTCAAGTTGAATAAGGCTAACTCACTGCATCATCAATATGGTTCCATTCAGAAGGTATGATGCTTCTAAACAGCAGCATTGTGCAATAATAGCTTGATATCTGTTACATCCAGTTTATTTTTTTTCCTCTGCAAACTCCATGATGAGAATCCTGTAGACCTAACAGTGGCATAAGGTTGATCATGTAAGTAATTTCCCTTTTCCTCAGAGGCTCACCTTTGTTTACTTGATCTTGCACTGGCTGCAAAGCTGGCATGAAGCTATTTACATAACCATTCATGTCAAGGGAAGCTGGAGAGACCAGAAAGAAACACTGGATAATTACCATTATTAAATGTTAACTTTTCTGAAATCCAGTTAAATTTTCAACCTTAGGAAGTGGAAAGCATCTTATATAGAGGAACATTCAGAACACATAATAATGGGATGACACAAGAGGAAGCCAGGATATATCAGGAAAAGCATCTTAACTGTTAAAGCAGTATGACTATTACATTGGGAGGTGGTGAGTGCTATAGTGCTGGAGGCATTCAAGAGAAAAAATGGACAACTGTCTGTCAAATCTGCTTTGATTAAGATTCCTGTTTTGAGAAGGAGTTGGAGTCAATGCAGTGGCGTAGTGTGGGGGGGCGGGGGTGTGTGGATGCCCTGGGCAGCAGCTTTCAGGGGGCGGCAAAATGTCCCCACCGGTTTGGCCTCCCTCTGCCTGGGCTTAGGAAGCAGGACTTCCCAGGCGGAGGGCGGCCCTTTTGCTGGCGAGCACCCTGCGTGTGTGTGCGCGCGTGCTGCTCACCTCCACCCGCCTGGCTGGCTGTCGGGTCGGGGGCTCTCCGCATGCATGCATGCGCACGCTGCTCGCCTCTGTCCGCCCGCCCAGCCACCCACCCAGCTTGCTGTCAGACGGCTAGCTGGGTGGGCGGGTGGAGGCGAGCGATGTGTGTGCGCCCGGGGGCGCCCGCCAGGGGCAGGCGGCGGAGAGCCCCCGACGGCCAGCCAGCCGGGCGGGCGGGCGGAGGCGTGCAGCGCACGTGCGCGCACGCGGGGTGCTCGCCAGCAAAAGGGCCGCCCTCTGCCTGGGAAGTCCTGCTTCCTAAGCCCAGGCAGAGGGAGGCCAAACCGGTGGGGACATTTTGCCGCCCCCGTTGGGGGTGGGTGGAGCCATGGCGGGGAGCCCCTGGGGGCTGGCTGGCTGGCTGGGCAGGAGGAGGTGGGCAGCAGGGGGGCTGCTCATCAGCAGGGGGGGCACCTTCTGCCTGGGCCCTGGGGGCGGCGGCGGTGGCGGCAGCAGTGAGCTGGGGGGAGCGAGTTTGTTCTTCGCCCCAGGCGGCTGAAGTGTGCGCGATGCCACTGATTCAATGGCCTCATAAACTCTTAGCAACTTAGTTATTCTACGATCCTAATTTGACTATTGAGGAAATTGGAATGAAATCAGAGTAAAGCTTGTGACAAATTAGTATTTTTCAGTTACTCTTGGATTCCATGCCATGTGTCAAACTGGTTAGTTGACATGTACTTGAAAATCCAGGAAGAGACTTATTAATTTCTAATGAGAAGCTATGTCATTAGCCTATACAAGATGCTTTTGACCATAGGTGTGTAGGACTTTGTAGTGTGCATGCAAACTGATATTAGTGAAATCAAAACAACTGTACACATTCCACATATTTTAGGAAAATGCATTCATATTGTACATGTGGAAAAAAACCTAGTGTAAAACCAACTTCTTGCCATCTGCTCATAATTGCACATGTAAAAAATCACGGCTAGTGGCACAACCATAGATATTAGCAGCTCTCAGTCAATACTTATAACCACAAGAGAAGTAATCACTTGTTAACCCACAAAATTACAAGTAACTTAATATCTGTAATCTTTTCCAGGTTCTGGGATGCATATCCATCTTTTTTTTTTTTACCAAACAGCTGAGGTATTCAAAGTGCTGCATAGGAAAAAATGGTATTTTAAGATCTGAATGATCATGTGGGTTCACTAATATTGTGGCAGCTCTGTAGATGTGGGAGTCCAGAATACTATTATAACCACCCGCTTCTTCATTTATATAAATCTTGCCATCTGTCTTTTAATTCCTCTGGAACATTGTGTCTGCTTTGTTTATTTACTGTACTATCCGAAACCCCCAGAATGCAAAGTTTGCCAACTTACTGTCAATTATTTTATTTTTATCAACAACAAATATCTGATTTTTTGGAATAGTAGCCGTGTTAGTCTATGGTTCAAGCATATAACAAAACAAAACAAAACAAAACAAAACAAAACAAAACAAAACAAAACAAAACAAAACAAAACAAAACAAAACAAAACAAAACAAAACAAAACAAAACAAAACAAAACAAAACAAAACAAAACAAAACAAAACAAAACACACTGTAGCACTTTAACGACTAACTGCTATATTTTTAATGTTAGCTTTCGTGGATCAAGTCCACTTCTTCAGAAAAAGAGTGAAATGTACAGGCATGGTTTTTATATACCAAATTCAGGGGGTCAAAGGGAGAAGGGGTGTGGTCAAGCAAGATGACAGACAAGCAAGCACAAGAGTGCAGCTTCACACAGCCATTAGCAACAATAGATTATTCAGATAAACTCCCTTTCAATCTCAAGGTTGCTGCCAAAGCCCATTCTGGTCTCTGATCAACTTTTGATCTGCATGTCAGGGAAAAAAAATCTGTACAGTAATACCTTGGATAACGTTTACCTCGGATAACACTAAAATTGCATAACGTTAAGTAATCTGGGGAGAATTGGATTGAATAATGTTAAGGATCAGATGAATCGGATAACAACCACTAAAGCTTGTGCAGTTGCACTGTATCTCTATGGAGCTTTAATGTTATCCGATCCATCCCATGGGATTTTAACATGGATCGGATAACACTAAAAATCAGATAACACAAAGACTTGTGGAACCAAGTCTTAGCATTATCCAAGGTATTACTGTACCTGGTTACTTTCTCTTTTGCTAAAGAGAATTGGCAGGAAAGTTGTCATATAATATATAAAATCAGATAGCAATCTGTGTATCAAATCTGATAATGTCCCAGAAACCCTTTGCTAATATTTAGTCCCCTGCGATGGGTGTCTAACAGATAGATGTATTTGATTTCTGCTGTCTCCCTTTCAATCCTAGTTTTGTAATTTATCTGTTCCAGAATTGTAACTTTCAGGTCTTGGATAGAGTGTCCAGTTAGATTGAAGTGGTTTGAGACAGGTTTCTCTGTGTTGCCATTCCAGATATCTGATTTGTGTCCATTAATTCTTTTGTGTAAAGATTGTCCTGTTTGTCCTACATAAAGCATGGATGGACATTTTTGGCAAGAGATGGCATAAATCACATTGGCAGAAGCACAAGTAAAACTGCCTTTAATGTTGTGTGTGGTGCCGTTGGGCCCAGTAATACTGGGGGGCATAGTTGACATCTGGATTTGCAGCAGGGTCTAGTTCCCATATCTGCTCCACTTCTGTGTTGTCTGTTGTGTGTCAATAGTTGTTTGAGATGGGGGGGGGGTTGTCACCAAGTAGAAGTCTGTCACCAAGTAGGGATCTGTCACCAAGGGCTTTGGAAATTAAAGCACTCTGGTATTAGCGTTAAATACAAGAAACCTATCTACTGGTAGCAGTTTTCATTAATGTCTGTCTGTCTGTTGGTCTCAGTCTGTCTTTCTGCCTGCCTTTCTTAGCATTAAGCAAATGGCAAGGGTTTTTTTTTATGTCAAATTATTACTAAGTAAATGAACGTCACATCTATCTTTTAAACCCAGTATTATGGCTCTATGGTCTCTCTTAAGTCTTTTCTATGACAAAATGAGCATACTGGGTTAAGTGAAGGCATTTATTTTTGGCATTTTTTTCTTAATCTAAATTAAAATAATTTATGATACAAATTCTGTATTAGTGTCACCATGTCCGGAATGTCTCTTCAAGAAAATTAATAATAGTTCTTATCCTCTCTGGTATTTTATAATAGTTTAATGCTAAAAAATAATAATTTAAAATTGAGGACAGACATTTTAACTTCCTACTCTATTATAGTAAAAATGAATTATAAACATTGATTCTAATCTTATAGTATATCTCAGCTATTACAAGTTTTATACAATATTTTATATTATTTTATAATCAAAGGCTATCTTTTGAAAATTTCATAGTGTATGGGGATTTGTTGCATTGTGTATGATTTGTGCAACAGGATTCCAACAATTAGCTTGTAAAACTAAACTAAATATCACTAAGGAAACTTAAATAATCAATAAAGAGAGTATCACAAGATACTAGGAATAATTCATAATGTATTTATCAGAAAAGAAGAATGCCAATTTGGAAGGACTTGTATGTGTGTACAAACAGAAACATGGAGATGTTAATACTCTAAAAACTCATATTTTAGGCATAAGAAGAAATAAATAATTTATTAAAAGGAAGATCCTACCTTACTTCCTAAAAATGTGTAGATTGATACTAAAGTGAGATCCTCTAGCCCACAGAGTAAAGATTTACAAGTTTTTGGTGGGAAGGTTATATTACTCCCCTTATTTTATTTCTCTGATAAAAAAGATTCTAGCCAACTCACCACTAGATCATAAGTGGCATGACAACTCCTACAGATAGAGGTGTCCCATTGGGCATGCTAAATCAAGGCTCTATGTATATCTTTATATCATCTTGTGGGAGGGTGCAGCAAATGGCTTCTGTTTATGATCCATGTAGGGAGGAAATGTTATATCAAAGGGCAGAACAAGTCCTAATCATGCTTCTTTGTTGGGTAGTTAGCTTCTGTGCTTCAAAATTTCAATAAAATAATGCAATATATGAGCTCTGTTGAGGAAAAGATAGATAAAATGTGATAGCAATGGCTGCAATTCTGTAGACAGAAAGGACAGTTAAATCATGCTATATGCTACTTCTGATACTACAGCTGCCAGTTGTACCACAACAGCTAAGCTAACTGATAGATTCAGACATTTTCTGAAGAGAATATTATTGTAAGTAAAATAGCTATGTGGTACAATTATTTCCTTCTTCATTATATCAGAGCATTGCACAATTTTAAAAATGGACATATATTAAATTTATATAAAATTAAAAACAAATTAAAATCTCAAATTAATTAGATTATTTTTGACCAGAAGTGGAGTACTTCAATGGTGTTATCCCTGCCATTTACTAGATGATCTTTCATAAATATGGTGAGGCATAAATTGCAGGTGCATAAATGCCAAATTGATTGAATTTATCCACTTTCATACGAAATTGTCCTGTATTTGGAGGGGGTCTCTAAAAGTACCAATGGCTGGAGAAGCTCACCTCTCTAGCATGAAAAGGAGGGCCTTTTTGGTATCCGCTCCGGCGCTGTGGAATCTCCTGTCAACTGTCCTCTGCCTTCAGCCAGATTTGTTGGTTTTTAGGAAAGGACTGAAGACATGGCTGGCTTATGAGGTGTGGGGGGCTGAGGGAGCAGCAGCCCCCTGGCTTATATGACCATGAGAATGACTGCCATCTTAGAGTTTGGATTTTAGATTTTCAGATTTTAGCATTACGGATGTTTTGATAATGGGTATTTAACTGTGTCCTTATTTCTTTAGTGTAATGGTTTTAATGTAGGGCACCATTTAATTGTGATTGTGGGTTATGAATTGTGAGCCGCCCAGAGTTGCTACAGCGATAGGTATAGTGATAGGTGTGGCCATATAAATCTAAATAAATAAATAAATACATAAATCTAAGTAGCCCCATTTTACTTGATTATTCTTTGATCTTCCACTTAAATTGAAGTCTATGAAGTGACTTCCAGTGATTCAGACAGATTCTTTTCCTGGTGGGAGACACTCTTTGTCATCCATCCATTTTTTGCTTTTGTTTTCTATAACTTTAGCCTAGGCTCTTCGGGTTTAATATTTAAACAGCCTGAGAAGGAAGCAGAAATCTGTTTCTCAATTTTAGCCATTGTCAAGGAGGTTGGAGTACATGAAGTGGAAGATTTTAGTGTTGTATTTTCTTATTACTTTTATTATTTGTTAGTACCTCTCACCATAACTCTGCAGAGGCAATGCCAGACAAATAATAGACTCTTTCAGTATTTATTTATGTATTTATTTATTTATCTATTCACATTTATATACCCCCCTACTTGCAGAGTGACTCAGGGCGGATTAACAGGAATAACAGCACATTAAAGGAATAGTCCCATAGTAAAAATTCGTCAGTGGCCATAAACCCCATAATATTTAGGTTAAAAGACTTTAAAAAGAATTTAAAAATTCAACAAGTTAAAAGATCAAAATTAAAAGATTAAGATTAAAAGGGGGGGGGTCAGATCAGTAGGTGTAGGTTTCAAGCAGCCAGTAATAATCTCACATAAATAATTAAGAGCTACATCCACTTGTTTGTCATGTGCTGATTTATACCACACAGCAGTAGCATATTTTGCTGTAGAGAAGAACAGGTTCAAAGCTGTTGTTCTTTTGTTTATAAGAATGTACACCAGTGAATTAGTGGGAACATTCTGTTTTGTGCTTCAAAAATGTTTAGACTCTTAAGGCAAGATAATCCACGTAAATGAAACTGCTACAATAGGGAGACATTTTTGATTGTGTAAAAGTTAAAAAGTTAAGAGATAATGGTGCTTTCTAACCAACAATTGATGGTGGACAATGTCATATGCTACTGTGAAGTTGAGAAATGCCACTCCAGGTACTTTATGTGTTTGAAAACAATCTTCCATATACTGGTTAGATTTAATATTGAGTTGTAAACCTTTTGCAAGAACTAAATCCTGCCTATTCTGGAATTAAAAGAGGTTATATTTTTTACTATTATTCATAATGGAATGGTGTCAATGAAAAAAAAACCCCAACAACAACAAATAATTGCTCCTTAACTTGTAGAAGTTATGTCCAACAACCTCTGACATCAGCTTAGAATTTCCATTTAAGGGTTGTTAAGATTGGCCAACTTGTCATAGAAACATGAGATGAGAAGAGTTAATGAACAGTATGATATGCTTTAGATATGCACCAGAAAAGGAATTTTGGATGGCATTCTTTAGCTTGTTCTTCAGATTTTAGGCAGATGTGCTGTACAAACAAGAACTGTTGAAATAAATAACCACATGCTTATATGTTATCACACATGTTGCAGTCATGTGAGTAGCTTAGAACCATGAGTTGTACCAAACAGAGCTTATTATGTAAAGCATATCAAGCCTTAGGGCACCTTAACTAACCCCTTCATGACATGCATTCTAAAGAACAATGCTCAATTCATGAGATGCTGTCTACATGTATCCAATGAAGTTGATGGTTAGCGAGAAGCCACAATAAACTTGTTAGGCTAGTAGCGTATTCAATAGCAGCACACTGAGAACTCTAGTGGTAGAAACAGCTGCATTGATTTGATGAAACACTGTGTGATGTGCCAGACTGCACATTAACAACGACTCTTCAGATCCTCACAGCAACTTCCACAGTTAGATCTGTGCTCACATGTAAATATTGAACAGAATACTGACTTTAATCTTTAACACGACAAAATATTTCATTGCTTTTCCTGCACTAGACTAGTGTGGGTAGTCTTATGGAAATTGTTACTTATAGTTAAAGCATTCTGTGCCCAGAAATGTGTTATGAACTAATAAAAAAGCTCTTGCAGACAAAAATCCACGTATACCTGTCCAGAGGGTGTGTGTTTTGTTTTATTGCTGCTGTTGAGAGCTTTAAAAAGTTACTTTCCCCATGCTTTATCTATAGCTTAATAATTGTGAACAAGATAGACATGACAAAGTCCCTCTAACATCCAGAATTAACCTTTTCTACCCATTGCTATCTGTATACGTATAATCAGCAAAGAGATTGTGGATCTCTCCTCCCCCCTTCATATTTTGCAGCTTTCCAGTTTGATCTTTCCTGTTTGCATTTTTTTCTTAAGAAACTGTGAGTAATTATGTTCTATTGCTCTGCAAAGAAATATATTAAGATGTCACAAACCAAATATAATGGTCTTATTACTACCAGTGATTTTTAGCATGGAAAGGTTATCAAATTATATTTCAGATGTGATATCAGAGCAAACCTATCATTCTGAAAAATGTGTGATATGTTTAAAAGAGAGGTATCTGAGGGTTTCAGAAGAGGCAGGGGGACTAGAGACCACATCGCCAACATAAGATGGATCATGGAAAAAAAAAAACAAAGGAATATCAGAAACAAGTCTACTTCTGTTTCATTGATTACACGAAGGCTTTTGACTGTGTCGACCACAACAAAATGTGGCAAGTATTTAAAGAGATGGGAATTCCGGAACACCTTATAGGCCTCATGAGAAATCTGTACATGAATCAACAAGCAACAGTTAGGACAGAAAATGGAATGATGGAGTGGTTTGGAATAGGAAAAGGAGTAAGACAAGGCTGCATTTTGTCACCCTGCTTATTCAACTTATACACAGAACACATAATGCGCAATGCAGGGATGGAGGAATCAGAGTTTGGGATCAAAATTGCTGGAAGAAACATCAACAATTTACGATATGCAGATGATACCACCCTAATGGCAGAAAGTGAGGAGGACCTAAAGAAGCTCCTGTTTAGGTTGAAAGAAGAAAGTGCAAAAGCTGGCTTGAGACTCAATATCAAGAAAACAAAGATAATGGCAACAGGCCTTATCAGTCCTTGGAAAATAGATGGGGAAGAAATAGAAGCAGTGACAGATTTTACTTTCTTAGGATCAAAGCTCACTGCAGATGGAGATTGCAGCCATGAAATAAAAAGGCGACTGATTCTTGGGACGCAAGCAATGAGAAACCTGGGGAGCATAGTGAAAAGTAGAGACATCACATTGCAAACAAAAATTCGCATAGTCAAAGCAGTGGTATTCCTGGTGGCAAGGTATGGTTGTGAGAGCTGGACCATTAGGAAAGCTGAGCTCAGAAGAATAGACGCCTTTGAGATGTGGTGTTGGAGAAGGGTTTTGAGAGTCCCCTGGACAGCGAGGAGAACAAATGGGTCAATCTTAGAAGAAATCAACCCTGACTGCTCATTAGAAGGTCAAATAATAAAGATGAAGCTAAAGTACTTTGGACATCAGATGAGAAGAGAGGATTCACTTGAGAAAGCCTTGATGCTTGGAAAGGTTGAGGGCAAAAGAGGAAGGGGCCAGTCCAAGATGAGATGGCTAGATGGTATTGTGGAGACAATGGGCACAGAGCTGAGCGAGTTGAGGGGGATGGTGGAGGACAGGAGTGCCTGGCGGACAGTGGTCCATGGGGTCGCAGAGGGTCGAAGTCGACTGTGCGACTGAACAACAAATCTGAGGAAAATAAGTGGCTAGTAGGTAAGTGTGAAAATAGTGTGAAAATGCAAGCCTCGATTTCAGTCATGGAGGAGAAAAGAGGTAAAAGCACATGCAAGTTGAATGTTCAGATTTCACACCAAAAATCATTATAACAAAGGTGGCAAAAATATAATACAACAAAGAGGCAGAGAGAAACTAGAAATGATAATTGAGTTCATACCAACAGGTGTTCGTAATGGCACTTAGGTTTGCCTTACCAGATGATGTTGATTAAAATCCTTTGTATACCTTGGCAGGCAGCTGGAAAATCTCCATCAAGGATCTCCTCCTCTTCTGAGGATAAGATGAAGCCATAGTTTGAAGCTATTCTAGCTCATCTCTGTGCATTGGAGAGGATCAGAGAGGCCATAAGCAGTGGTGGGATGTCAAAATTTTTACTACTCCACTGTGATGTCATCACAGTGTGGGCGGAGCTAACATCATGATGTCATGGGTGGAGCCAACGACATGATGATGTGGGTGGGACCAAAGAAAAATAATGAATAATAATAATAAAATAAAAATAAACACACACACCCGTCAGCCCACCCATCCACCCACAACACAAACCCATAAATTAATTAATTAAATGAATAAATAAAATAAAAACATACATTAAAAGGCACCCACCCACCCAAACACCCACCCACCCACCCACCACAAACACAAATCAACCAGAGCTTAAAGCTTATTCAGGCTAATCTTTCTCACACTAGGTCAGATGGAAGGAACTACAGAATGAACTCACCACAAGATGGCTTCATTTTGGCACTTTTCAACTTTTCAACAGTTAAAGAAGTTAGGTACCAAGTCTTTGCCTAACCAGTTCTTTAGGATAATATGCCTTAATGTAAATGTAAAACAGCTGTACCTCCTTAAGGGTTCTCCAATTGGAACAGCAATTGGAACAGCACAGCTGTATTTTAATGTATTTTTATTTATTTATTTAATTTATTTACGGGTTTGTGTTGTGGGTGGGTGGGTTGAGGTGTGTGTGTGTGTGTGTGTGTGCTTATTTTTATTTTATTTTATTATTTTTATTTTATTTATTTTTCTTTGGCCCCGCCCACAATGTCATGATGTTGGCTCCACCCATGATGTCATGATGTCATGACATTAGCTCTGCCCACACTGTGATGACATCACGGTGGGGTAGTAAATTTTTTGACATCCCACCACTGTTCTTGTTCATGTAAAAGAACGCCAGATTACTAAAACTTGAGGGCAAGCAGGGCTTAAATCAACCAGTGGGCTGGGGTCATAGTTCCTCCTGCACTCCATACCTGCCTTGCCAGCCATGTTTTTAAGTTTTTCCTAAAGGGCAGCAACTCCATCTGGAGACGTAGCTCCGTTGGCAGGAGGTTCCACAGGGCCAGGGCAGATACGGAGAAGGCCCTCTGCCTGTGCCAGAGAGATGGGCCTCTCTGGCTGATGGCACAACTAGAGAGCCTCTCCGATCTGCTCTGGTGGGATGGACAAATGTTCTTGGGGTGAGGTGGTCTCTTAAGTATCCTGGCCCACTACTATGTAGGGCTTTAAAGGTAATAACCAGCACCTTGAATTGCACCCGGAAACATATAGGCAACCAGTGCAGCTCCCAGAGCAGTGGTGAGGCATGTGTATACCGCCCATACTCCAACACCACCTGGGCAGCCTCATTCTGGACCAATTGAAGCCTCCGAATGGTCATCAAGGGCAGCCCCATGTAGAGCGCATTACAGTAATCAAGTCTGGAGGTGAACAGAGCATGTTTGACCATGAGCAAGGAGTCCCGATGTAGGAGCGGGCGCAACTGGAGAACAACTATTTTCTTGTACAATTATTATTTCATTATTATATGGAGTGTTTTATTTGTATTTTTATTTGAAAATTTAATTTAAAAAATCATTTTTAAAAAAAAATTATCTGAAGTATGTTTAGGTGGAAATATTTTGGTAAAAAAGCAAATTAATATAATGATGGCAGCATAGTGATTCCTCCTTTATTAGTCTGTGATACTGTCTCTTTTGCATTCTGAGCATTAGGCTACATACCAGTAGATATAACTGAGAAAAGGTTATTCATAATCTTGCAAATATTGCAGAACAGCTGGGTAGACAGAAATACAAAGACCACAATTTCAATTCTACCTCTCAGCATCCAAGAAATGTTCAAAATCACACTGTATGGCTCACCCACTTTTTACATAAACTGCAGGAAAAGTGCTACAAATTATTAAAAAGAAGCTGCTGGATCTATTCTGTCAATGTGTCCTTCTCTCACCTACCCCCATAATTCATATAGTGAATGTGACAAAATGAAAAGAAACCCCCATTCTTCATTTTCCCCCTTCAATCTAGGGTGATCCAATACTTAGGCTCTGGCTGGCACAGGTGGATCGGTCCCTGTCAAGCTAATATTCTAGGGATGTGTACTCAATCCCAACCCAATTCTTGTGTGATCCAAGCTCAGGAGGCCAAGATAGGCAAGTAATCCAGAAGTAATTCTGATGATGCAGGAAAGACTGATCTTTCTCAGTATCTGTTTTAGTTTGTTCCCGGGTATTTGTAAAAGTTCCCATTCTGCAAATGGGGAAACACAGACATGTCATGAAGGGGTTACACTGCATCATCATAATTACTTCTGGATTACTTGCCTATCTTGGCCTCCTGAGAATACAAGAAAAAGAAAAGCAAGAGATAGCTCCTACAAACTATGGCAGGGACATCACTACACCAACACAAAAAAAGAAACTGAAGTATTGTAGCATGTGTATTGGGGGGGGGCAGTCCCTCATGTACTAAAAAGAAGTTGTGACCTAAGCAAAATGCAAGGATATATTTACACATAAACACAACCATGTTTTGTAGGGAACTACTGCTGGTAGTATTCAGATATTTAAGACTCGTGACAGGAAGGTCAGCAGTTCGAGATGTGAGTGCTGTGTGATGGAGGAAGCACCCATCATCTGTCCTAGTTCCTGCCAATTTAGCAGTTCAAAAGTAAGAAATTGCAAGTAGATAAATAGGTACCACTTCAGTGGGAATAGTAGCAGCATTCAATGCACTCTAGTCATGCCTGCCACATGATCACAGAAACATCTGCAGATACAGAGTTGGCTCTTTTGCTGTAATCAGAGATGAGCCCCCTTCCTAGAGTTGTACACAACTCGCCTTTGAGCAAGGAAGACCTTTACCTTTACTCCATCCTTTAGCCTGCAATAGCTTCCCCAGGACCAAAGAGTAACAAGGAGAGATTTTTAATTACTAGAATACAGCCTTGGGGTACAACGTTATAAGATTTGCAAAAGGTAATTTGAGTTTGCTGGATTTCAGGTAATATATATGTTACAGGGAACTTCATGAAATCTTAATCATATGAACCAAATCTATACATTTTCCTAAAGACAAAAATCCAACACAAAATTACAAAACATATATTGCCAAATATATGAAGCTAATGACGAATATTAAAACAAATATCATCTTTCAAACTCTTTGGTGCTTTTTGCCTGCTTTGAAGATTCTGTTTAAAAGGTTTTTGGTCACAGTTAATAACTTTTTATTTGAATGATTTAAAACATTGCATGCAATTCTCGGTATTTCTCTTTCATGTTCCAGCACCATTTGTGGCATTTTAATTCATTATGTTGTCAAATGCTTTGAAACTACTTAAATCAAATAAATAAAAGAAGCATGAGAGGAATGAGAGAGGCATTATGCAAAAGAATTACCAATTTTAATGTTTTAGAATTGGTAAATTATACAAATATACACCCAGTGCTATAGTAATATGTGTATTGTGTACATGCACAATACTATAGAACTGTTGGTATATGTGTACAGTTTTAAAATCCTACAGACAAAGAGATCTAGATCTATCTGTCTTTCTATACAGCTAGAGATAGGTCTGTGATTATTGTTCTCTCCCCCCTTTCTCTTTCTTCTCTGCAGCATTTTAAAATTATACATAGTTATATACACAGATGTTATTTTGTGTGTTCATCTATTCTCTCTTGTGTGTGTCTTACACACAATTGCAAAAAAAGGTGAAAGATGAGATGTTCCTTCAAATATTTCCATGTGTAAATCACTCTTACACACACACACACACACACACACACACACACACACACACACACACACACACACACACACACACACACACACACACACACACCAGCTATAGCACTAGGTTTCTACAAAAACAGTGCTGTTATATCTCAAAAACAGTCATGGAAAGTGTTTGAAATATAAGCCTTTGATCAAGGGACAGAAAGAAAGTAGCTACGAATAAGGTTAGTACTGTATTAAGAATTTTGAAACTGGCTCATATTTCTTGAAATTCAAGTAGGCAATTTCTAAATTTGATGAGACTCTTCAATTCAAGATGTATATGAAATTAAGGTGTGCATATTATGCATAATATAATTTGGCACTTCAGTCTTCAAGACAATATTATCTGCACATATTCCTTTCTTTGCCCTGCCCAGCTGCTGGCCTTTTCACCAACCTACAGGCATGACTTGATGCTAGAAATGGCCATGAACAATTACATTTTCAGTCAGAGGAACCCTGAAAAATTCAACTTTAGCAAACCTCAGAAAACTTTTTGGAAACAGCATTGATAAAGCAGCAAGAAGTTTACAAATGAGAATATGAAATGTAGATATAAATCTGATGTGTGGTTGGTTTCTTGTTATCTGAAGAAAAAATCTCCGCCTTGATCCTGAAATTTCTTGATTTCTTCTCTTTCAGAAGGTTCATTAAAATGCCATTGGGGCTATTTTGTTAGTTATACAGTAATACCACGTATAACGATTGCACCGGATAATGCAAAAAACGCATAACGATGACAAATTTGGGGGGAAGATTTGCACTGGAGAACATTCTTTCTAGCATTATCCGATGCATCGTAATCAGTGGTGGGATGTCAAAAAATTTACTACCCCACCATAATGTCATCACAGTGTGGGCGGAGCTAACGTAATGACGTTGTGGCCAGGGCCAAATAAAAAAATAAAATAAATAAAATAATAAAATAAAAATAAGCATGCACACACACACAGCAAGCAGGCCATGCATGCACACCAAGTGCTTGGTGCACATGCGCAGTGGGGGAACCAGTGAAAAGGTAAGCCCCGAAGGTGGTTCCCCCCAAAAGCTGCTACCGGTTCTCCGGGACACTGGGAAAAGTTACTACCGGTTCTGGCGAGCTGGTGAGAACCTGTTACATCCCATCACTGATTTCGTAATAAAGAAGTGAAGGAGGCCAAAGCTCCTCTCCTTGCCACTTCCCTCCTTCCTCCCCCACACCCCCAGCAATGGGGTGCCATACTGTCAAGAGAATCCATCCCATCCCTGGCCCTGCTTACCTTCAAGCCACCACAGCTGCTGCTCCCACCATGTTCCCCAGGCAGCCCTTTCCACTGGAACTCATGGCTGGCCCAGGCAAGGGTAGCTAGCATGCACAATCAAGCAGGCCTTGCCCATGTGGAGTCAGCCTAGCTGCTGTTTGCTCCGACTGAGCCAGGCTTGACCAGCTGATTGCAGAGCACAGAGTTATGCCTCATGGCAGGCAGAGGCAGCCGAGCGCCAATGCAAGAGATCAGAAAATGGAGAGGAATGGTTGCCAAGGCAGCAAGAGACGCATGCATCGGATAAAGCTGAAAATCGCATAACGTTAAGACTTGTGGAACCAAGTCTTAACGTTATCCGATGTATTACTGTACCTAAAACAAATTGATAACTGTTGGAAGCTACCTTGGGTCCCCTAAGAGGAAAAGGTGGCTTTTAAACCAGCCAACCAATTAACCAACATGAATGAGTGCCTTTGCAAGCAATTAGGTCCATAAAATTATACATTAATATTCCACATATGTTCATTCCAACTTTGCCAGTGTAATAGATCAATATCAAATGGGGTGGAGGGTGGGGGAGAAAGCAAGTTATTTTCATTGCAACATGGCATCACTTAATTTGATTCCAAACCGGTCAAGGGAACATATTGATCATCAAGCAAACATTTACAATTTTGGACAAGTGACTTAGAAATATTTCAAGATATGAAGTTTGCATTCTAGAATGGCTGAACTACTTGTTGGAATGGACTCACTGAGACGGGGCAAATTGTCTATAGTTTCATTTATTTTTGGGGGGAGGGGAGGATTTTTTGAACTTATTTTTTTAGGAGCAACATTGTATATATTGTAGAAATATATAGTATACCTCGTCCATGACATTAAAACACAGCAGTTAGTCTTTAAAGAGCCAGAACAGACATTTTTACTTTTTGTTTTGTTTTGTTTGCTATCTGATATGTTTAAAACACAGATTAACACAGCTACTATCTCAGAAATTTCAAATATATTGTACAAATCATAAATCAATACAAGTGCCTTTGTACAGTTTTTTTTATACTAGTCATGTTAGTCTGTGGTTCAGGCATATCAGAAAACAAAACAAAATAAACAAAATAAAATAAAAATACTGTATCACTTTAAAGACTAACTGCTACATTTTTATTGTTAGCTTTCATGGATCAAGTCCACTTCTTCAGACAAAGAGTGAAACTTACAGGCATGGTTTTTATACACCAAATTCAGGGGGTCAAAGGGAGAAGGGTGTGGTCAAGCAAGATGACAAATAAGCAAGCACAACAATACAACTTCACACAGCCATTAGCAACAATAGATTATTCAGATCACATTTAAATGACTATCTTTCAATCTCAAGATTGCTGAGAAAGCCCATTCTGGTCTCTGATCAAATTTTGACCTGCATGTCAGAAAACAAACAAAAACACTGTACCTGGTTACTTTCTCTTTTGCTAAAGAGAATTGGCAGGAAAGTTGTCATATAATATATAAAATCATATAGCAATCTGTGTATCAAATTTGATAATGTCCCAGAAACCCTTCGCTAATATTTAGTCCCCTGCGATGGGTGTCTAACAGATAGATGTATTTGATTTCTGCTGTCTCCCTTTCAATCCTAGTTTTTTAATTTCTCTGTTCCAGAATTGCAACTTTCAGGTCTTGGATAGAGTGTCCAGTTAGACTGAAGTGGTTTGAGACAGGTTTCTCTGTGTTGCCATTCCGGATGTCTGATTTGTGTCCATTAATTCTTTTGTGTAAAGATTGCCCTGTTTGTCCTACATAAAGCACGGATGGACATTTTTGGCAAGAGATGGCATGAATCACATTGGCAGAAGCAGAAGTAAAACTGCCTTTAATGTTGTGTGTGGTGCCGTTGGGTCCAGTAATGCTGTTTCCAGAGCGAATGTGGGGACATAGTTGACATCTGGATTTTGAGCAGGGTCTAATTCCCATATCTGCTCCACTTCTGTGTAATCTGTTGTGTGTCCATAGTTGTTTAAGATTGGAGGATTGTATATAAGAGAGTAGGACTCTGTCATCAAGGGCTTTGGAAAGTGAAGCACTCTTGTCCAAGATGGTTTGGAGATCCCTCATTATGCGTGTGAGGGGTTTAAATTGAGAGCTGGCCCTCAAGTTGTATTAATCTGGTGTTCTTTTACAACAACAACAACAACAACAACAACAACATTTTAGATTTAGATTTTAAAGTTTTAAATTGAGGGTTTTTTAAGGAATGTTCTTAAGAGTGTTTTATTGTGGTATTTTTTTATGAATTGTGAGCCACCTTGGGTCACCTCAGTGAGGAGGGCAGTTGATAAGTGTGAATAATAAATAATAATAATAAAAAACAATATAGGTCAATCATATAATATCATATAAAATCATATATAAAATCATATATAAAATCATATATAAAATCATATAATAATATCTGCATTTATACGCTAATATATTTTCCATTTCTTACTGTATCACCAGTTACAAATGTCTGCCACAGTTTTCTCTATGACAGATTCCTGATAGAATATTGTCCCAGCCAGCAAATAGAGTGAGGTATAGAAAACAGATTCAAACTCGGGCCAGAACTATATTATTTCATTTGCTAACTTGAGGTGTGTCTTAAGGCAGTGCATAACTCACGTGAACAGGAGCAGGTGTACCAATGAGTCCCCACTCCAGTTAAGAGTGTGCAAGTTCTATATGTGGTATGTTTCTGATAGTCGTCTCAACTGGAGAGATATTCTCATGTTTACTATGACCAACATGTTGTCTTGACAAAACTCTATTAGACTTTCTCCTGCTTCATTTTGTACTCCGTAGTCAAACATGCCCATTATTCCAATTACGTTTTGACTTCCTAATTTGACATTCCAGTCCCCTGTGATGATAAGAACATCTCTTTTTTGGTTTCAGTTCTAGTAGGTGTTGTAGGTCTTCATAAAACCAGTTGACTTTGGCCTATTCTGCATCAGTGGTTGGCACATAGGCTTGGATTACTGTGATGTTGAAATGTTTGCCTTGGATTCAGACTGAAATCGTTCTGTTGTTTTTGAAATTGTATCCCATTACTGCTTTCTTCACTCTTTTATTGACTATGAGGGCCACTCCATTTCTTCAAAGGGATTCTTGCCCACAGTAGTAGATATAATGGACAACTGAATTAAATTCATCCACTCCAGTCCACTTTAGTTCACTGATTCCCAGGATATGTTCAGTCTTGCCATCTCATGTTTGACTCTACGCAACTTACTTTGATTCATATATCTTGCATTGTACGTTCCTGTGCAAGTTTCAGAAAGCTGGTAATTTAGTAACTTCTTGCAACCATAATTTGCTTGTGAGATTGTTCTTCCTTTTGTTGCAACCAAGATGAAGCAAATTGCCATCTACCAGACAATTTTGTATCTGAGGTTGGAAGTTAAGAAAATTCAGAATTACAAAACAGTGAGGCTGACAGATTAGCTCTATTAAGTTCTTCAGGTGATAGTGAATCTGCTCCCAGTGTGAAATCATAAGTGCTAGCCCTCTTTCCATGTGTTGTCAGTCTCTCTATGTGAAGAGTAACAAATTGTTTTCTGGTAAAATTGAATTACAAGCTCTCAACTTTAGTGAAGATTTCTGAGAAAACATAATGATGTATTTGTTGAAAACACACTCTTCTTTGGTGTATGGACATAGTGGAGGGGAGGTGACACACTCCCTTTCTAGCCAAACAGAGTAACACTTTTTATATGCTTGTACCTGACTTTAGTCTTATACTTATCCAGTGATGGTAACACCCCTGTTACTTCATTTGGATGTGTTTGCCAAAGACATGCAAGAACAGAACTGGCAAATGCTTAAGGCTCAGACCTCAAAGCTGAGGTTTATACAGACACTGAAAGTGGGGGAAAATACATCCCAAGCATTAGAATTATATCCCAAGCTCTCCCAGGAAAACAGATTGCTAGATCTGAGAGGAACAGGAGTTAAATAATTAAAAATCTAAGAACCCATTTTGATTTCTGGGTTCCATTGTGCATTTATTAATCCCAAAATCAGTATCTTTCTCTTCCATTTTCTGCTTCACTTGTAATACAATTACATAGACAAACAATAGACCACAAATATCTGCTATTGATGACCTGCAAGCGAAGGCTAATCTCACACAGCACAGATTTGATGCTTGCTCATGGCTTTGTTTATTGACATGAAATCATATTACATTTTAATTCAATAGTTTCAGGGCCAGTAGAGACAATTTTTTAAAAATCTCTCACAGAAACATCTATCAATGTTAATCATATGTTCTGTTTTCTAGGCCTCCATAAAAGGTCATTGATTTAAATGGGCCTATTCTAGTTGTGACTTTCTGTGCTAAAGTATTGTAGTGAGGAATGACAAAAAAAAATGCAAAGGTTTTGGTTTGTGCTCAGGGAGACATAGAAGGTCCTCTTTGAAGAATGTGAGGTTTGGGAACACATGTTAGCATCTCCTGGGCGATGTCAGTAGCAAAGGACAGCTTTGATCAGTCAGGGTAAGTGCTCAATTTTCCAGTATCCTGAAGGGACTAATCAGTACTTCACGGTCCCAAGATTACATTGGAAGCAGCTTTTAAAACTGCACCAAGAGAGTACTCTGAAAAAGTAGAATCCCCTGACGTCATTTCAAAAGACATGGACCTGTCCAGATCACATCACATGTGGGTGTCATAAAAACAAGAGTGGACCAACTTCCCCTCCCCCACAAAAAACAAACAAACTTACACACACACAAACACAAAAAGAGCAATCCTAATGCCCACCTGGCTGGGCTTTGTCTTACCATAGTCAAGGGGTCACCAACCTTGGTGCCTCAGGTGTTCTTGGACTTCAATTCCCAGAAGTCCTGATCAGCAGGTGTACTGACTTGGGTTTCTGGTAATTGAAGTCCAAGAACACTTGAGGCACCAAGGTTGGCCACCCCACCATAGTCAAAAAGCCAAAGCATAAATTGATATCAATAGCATTTCTAATAAATGATATGCAGTCCTCTCAATTCTAAACATATGTCATTTTTCTAACATTCTGAGATGTTTCTGGGAGGATCAGAACCAGTTTCATTAAAAGACAGTTAAAATATAATAATTCTAAATGGCAACACATCTATCCCTTCGATTTTATAGGTAAAATATTCTCTGCTTTAGGGATGATGAAAGGAATGACTCTCATGAAATGATTGTTCATGTGTGCGTAATTGTAATATTGATAATTTTCAACCTCTAAATAAAAGCATAATAATGAACTGACATTGACACAGGCCATAGACAAGGTTACTGGTGCAGCAGTATATCTGAATTTCATATTTTCAATAGGTCAGGTCTCCAAAGGTGAATCTGCTTACAAAATTCATCAAGTTTCAAATACAGTACTTGATCTGCTATGTTAATTTTGTCTTCCTGGAGTTTTCTAGTTCTTTCTTGTTAGAAATCTCTTTATTGCTTACAACATGGGTGAAACACATTGTAGTAAAAACTCGTAGAAACATTCACCAAACACTTAGAAATGAAGCCTATCTTTCTATTATAATCACATTTAACCATTGCAACCAACTATAATAGATTCATCTTTGAAGAAAACTTATGAGACAATACAACTGAGAGCTAAATTTTACCCTATTGTTTCACTTGGCAGCTCATCTAGCGCTATTTGGTTGTCATTGGAACTGATACAGGATGAAATCAAAGAGACGCTTGCACTGACAACATGTGGAATCCTGCTGATTCTTCAGATCTTGTACAGTGTTTGTGAACTGCAATGAATTCATCACAGTGTGATATTTTATTAATAGGGATAATGACAAAGAAGAAATGAGTTATTTGTGCCTGTAGAAATCTACTCATATCTCTCAGACAGTGCAAGCCATGCTCAAAGATTACCCTATATCACACTGAAGGAGGAACAACAAATAATATGAAGTGGACTTGATCCACGAAAGCTAACAGTGAAAATATAGCAGTTAGTCTTTAAAGTGCTACTGTGTTTTTTATTTTTATTTTACTTTATTTTGTTTATTTTGTTTTGTTTTGTTTTCTGAGATGCCTGAACCACAGACTAACACGGCTACTATTCCAAAAACATAATAATAATATATTTCATTTCCCCCCATTTTTCATTAAAGTGTGCATTTTTCTGCCAGTAGCTCTGTGTATGTTGGAGTGCAGTCCATTTTTAATGGTCTCAATAGAGAAATGTTTCTTAATTATAACAGAATGGTAGTGTGCCAATATAATTTGCAGAGTCCATGGAGGAAAAAGAGTATAAACACTTTACTGCATGAGCTCAAATATGGATTTAAATATTATATTGACTGACTCACAGAGGCAAATATCTGGTGCTAGGATGTGAATTAATGATTGAACATATGGTTGAATTACTAAACATTTCATGATTAAAAATACAGTAGTTTAAGATCAGAACTTTTCTAGGTAGACTCAAGCTTTACAGAGCCAGGAAATTGGAAGCTAAGACTAATGTAAGGCTAATGTAAATTTTCCCTGTCATTAAGAAGGTTAATTTGTTGTTGTTTTCCTCTCCTTTAAAGAGAGGAATACTGTAGGCTGAATTGAGACATGATATGGTTTCCTGCTTTTGAATCCTTGTATATGGTTCAACTCAACTCTGCTTAGCCTGATCCAACCCAGGACAATTTAGCTGTGTAGTTGTACCCTCAGATTACATCTAGCAGTGTGTTATTGGATGTTCCACTTCCCTCCAGTTTTTGAAAACACAAAGGTGACAACAACACAGAGATCTGCCTCTTCTTAGACTGTCAGACAATTTGGAAAGAGAGAAGAAAGCAATAGGAACATCTCTTAAAGAAGTATTTCTAGAGCAGAAAAAGAGAATAGATGAAGTCAATAAATCTGTTACCCATGTTGTTCTGGCTATTGTTATACAGTGTTGAACTAATATTTCTAATATTATACTCTTTCCCATGACAGATTCACAAAATTGAGAGAGGGGGTCTTTTTCTCTGCTCTGTAGTAAGCTCTAGCTGGATTGGTTCTATCGTGACAGGTTTATATGTGAACTTTTTAAAAAGACTGGTAGGTACTCTCAGGGACCAATCTAGGAATGACTAGGAAGGTCTTTCTTTACTGAAAATTGTGAGGGCTATGAGTGATCTAAAATTGTCACTCAACTAGGCTGAGGAAGTGTTCCAGGCAGTTTCAATAAATCTGACCTATTGGATTCATTTCATGGGACTAGCCTTTTTAATGCCTCTTTTGAAATGACAGGTTATTCCTTTTTTTCCAAATGAAACTCCAGATGAAAATTGTGTCTCAAATCTAGTATTGATCCTAGGAGGTAATGCTGATATTAGACAAATTTATTCAAGAAAGTATGTACTTTGAATCTTGACATGGATTGAAAAGATGAAAGTGCCTCCTATACACCATGGTTCCAGTTCTGATATACATACATTCCCAACAATGTGCTAGTTTTAAAATAAATAGCCTAACAAATTATTTAGACTAAATATACTATCTTCTTTGATTCTTGTGTGTAAAAAGGGCAGTTTTGCTAAACCTGCAGAGGAAACTGATATGGTTAGTAGGCTTCCATCTACGTAACAGAGGTTACATGCACATCTGGAGACAGATATACTTCAAATCAAACTGCTAATTCAGACTCCACTGAGTTGTCTGGATTTTTTTCCAAAGCAAATAGAGATAGCAATAGCAATTACACTTATACACCACCCCATAGCACTTAGTTCACTCTCTGGACAGTTCACAAGTTAATTAGCATTTTGCCCCCAACATGTTTGGTACTAATTTTACCAACCTCATAATGATGGAAGACTGAATCAATTCTGTTACCCCATCAGGATCGAACTCACAACAGTGTAACCACTCGCCACCAGGGCATCAGGATATACATTACTGTACAGGCCTATCAGAAGCACAGGAGTCTTCCATGGAAAGGAAGTAGGGATCCAACTAATTCTCTACGTGTTGCAAAAGAGTTACAATTTAAAATACATAAATTGAGATAGCACTGTTAGTACATCAATGCTTCCTTTTTACTTTTTAATCAGTGGATGGAATATATCCTGTTTTCCTGGGGAGGACAATTATGATTTCATAACTTATTGAAGTAGGCTAATTCTAAATAATTGTCCTTTGAAGAAAGCTTTTCCTTTCTTCAAAGGACTAGTGTAGTTCAGTATGTTTCCTCCGGTTTTTCCTCAGAGCATGGTCAAAAATGCATCATGTAAGAAAGGGTTTAGTTTGAAATAGGATTAAGTATATTTAGGAATATTTATCAGCTGTATTGTTCCTTCTAATCCTAAATAAAACTATGTGAAATTGGCAGAATCATAAAGGTGTAGGCGGGGATAGGTAGCAACAGAGCATTAAGTCACTTGCCATTTTGTGATTGTTAATCCTGGTGCTGTTCATTCAACTAAATGTTGCATTATGATTTGCCAGCTGATATTCATCATGTATTACAAATATACTTTTGCCCCAAATATATTATTTTAACTGTCTCCATTGCCACAGTATGTAGCATTATGGAACAGGTTAACATCACCACCACCAACATGTCGTCGTCGTCGTCGTCGTCGTCGTCGTCGTCGTCGTCGTCGTCGTCGTCGTCTTCTTCTTCTTCTTCTTCTTCTTCTTCTTCTTCTTCTTCTTCTTCTTCTTCTTCTTCTTCTTCTTCTTCTTCTTCTTCTTCTTCCTCCTCCTCCTCCTCCTCCTCCTCCTCCTCCTTCTTCCATGTCTAGCCCAGACACAAAAATCTCAAAATGCAGTTCCCTTCACCTGGCCTAGTGTGAGAAAGATTAGCTGGCAACACAAGGTTGCCATTACCAAGGTCTGTCCAATTGAGGTTCAAGAATACCACAATCTTTGAGGAGGATCTTTCTGTGTACTCCACTAACACTGATGAAAATGCTGGTTGTAGGGAAGGTTTGAGAATCATTCAATTAAAAGTGAAATATTCATTATTTCCTGAACCAGGATGTATTTAAATATCAACCTTCTGTAGTCTCAAGAAGTTTCAATACAGATCTCCAAACCAAGAAACCAAAAATGTCCATTGTGAGCAATATGTTTGCAAAAAAAAAAAGAGTATATATTGAGATGTGTACATAAGAACACTTCTTATAGGACAAAAGTATATTTTGAGACGTTCACACAAGCAAATGTTTGGAAAGCAAATATTAAATATTTATATTTTGGAAAGAGCATATGAAAAGCAAATCAGTTTTCATTGAGATCAGAAGATCACAATTAGATATGGAAGAATGATATAATAAACTCAGTGATGAAGACACGAGAGCCTGGCAGAATGACATTCAACAGATTTATCTTCCCTTTTTTTTTGGAATTCTATTCTGAGTTTTCCAAACTCAATCATACTTTAAAATGTTATTTGGGGCTATTGGAACACCTAATTAAGAATATTTTCATGTAGACAAGATTATATGCTGCCAACAAATGAGTGAGCTCCAAAATATTCTTCCATTAAGTCCTGCCGATCTCTTGTAAACTTAATGTCATGGCTTCTTTCATAAGTTAATCCATATGATATTTATTATTTCCTTGTGCTACCTTCAACTTTTCCCAGATTGTTGATTGTTTTATCCAATGAATCTTGTATTCCCACAATATATCAATATCCATCAGTTTTATCAGTTTTGCTTCTAGAGAGATTTTATCTGGGACAACTTGAATGTTTTCTAGTAGTCCATGAAATTTGTAAAAGACTCCTCCCACACTGTATTTTTGAATTAAACATTTTTTCTTTCTCACTTTCTTCACTAACTGCATTCACATATGATTTTATGTCAATGAAATTATAATAGTACATATGACCTTCACTATAGAATAATAACTATTAACCAAGACTAACTTAAGTCCTAGTGATTTCAGATGAAGAGGAAGTATATTTAAAGAACAGGGCAGGAAACTGGAATGAAAATTACAAACACCACACTAGTTTTCTGGAATACTTTGTTGCTTAAACTGGGCTTAATTAAAGCACAATATCTCTTCTGTTCAGGTAGCATGACCAGTCAGTAGGGATGCAAATAACTCTCTCTAATTTTTTGGTTCTTTTTTATTCCAGGCTATAGTAACACAAGGGATTGTGGTGGCTTAGTGGTTAAGACACAGGTGGTTAAGACTAGAAGGTTGGCAGGTCAGCAGTTTGAGAACCAAGTGCTGCATGGTGGAGTGAGCTCCCATCTCTGTCCCAGCTCCTGTCAATCTAGAAGTATGAAAGCAAGAAATTGCAAGTAGATAAATAGGTACCACTTTGATGGAAAGGTAAACAGCATTCTGTGCACTCCGGTGTATAATCATGCCTGCCACATGCCCACGGAAATGTCTGCAGACACAGACAACACTGTCTCTTTGGCTATAAACTGAGATGAGCACTGAACCCTAGAACTGGATATGAATGGATTTTGGGCAAGGGTGGTCTTAACTTTACTATAGCAACTCAAAAAGACACCTTGCTGAAGAATTTCCAAGTTCCCCATTTCTATGTTTTCTATTTTTTAATTGTTATGTAACATGTTCACTCATCTCTGTGAAGAGCTCATGTTCTCTACCTTTGAGAAACAGAGTATGCAGATACACCAAGCACAGATGCACTGGCTGATTGTTTAACAAAGGCTGAAGAAACTCCTGCAACACTTTGACATACACACAACAAAGTTATATTGTATAGTGTAATCTTCATATCTCACAGCCTTCTTGACTTCAGTACTGTGAGCAGATTAGCAGGGTTGGTCATAATAAACCTTATAAGCAGCAGTCACTGAAAATCTCCAACCATCATAAAGCCAGCTTGACTTACTTGCACATATCCTTTCATCAAACTGTGAGAAAATTTACCTAACAGATTAAACCATCCACAATTCCACAATTCCAAACTGCACTCACATATTCATTATGTTTTAGACAAATAAATGGTCCGATAAGTCTAATTTCAGCTCAAAAATTGCTTATGGGAAAAATACAGAGGGCAGGACTTAGCCATTTGAGCCCAGGCTAAGACACAGCTGGAAGAATGTGTAGGGAATTCCTGACAAAAGAAGATAACATCCCCATTGTCATTGATAACAAACTATTATCACCCACATATGCTCAGATGTTGTGCCAGCCCAGTGTCCTTGGCTGATGAGGAGCTGGTAAGGAGCCTGATGTAACTCATATCTGCAAAGACGTTATACCAATTAATCCATCCCAGGTGCCATTTCTTTTGGTTTGGAGATATCTACACATCTCTCAAGTGAGGAGCATAGATCCAAGGGGGATGAGAAAGCACTTTGGCAAAAGGTATAAAAGAAGGCAGACTCTACTATCAGAATTCGAGCTCTACATGGACCAGAAGGTGTCAGACCTCCCTGCTACCACCAGGCTTCCAGTAGCAGAGGATGGAGAGGGAACTCTTGCTAGGTATTTATTTGCTTGCTTTTGCTCTTGTTTATGGGAATGCAGTGGCTCAAGTGGTTAAGATGGTGACTAGGAGGCGGGAGGCCAGCAGTTCAAAACCCAAGTACTGTATGATGGAATAAGCACCCATCTCTGTCCCAGCTCCTGCCAGCCTAGCAGTTCAAAAGCAAGAAATTACAAGTAGATAAATAGGGACCCCTTTGTTGGGAAGATAAACAAAATTCCATGCACTTCAGTGTCTAGGCATGCCTGCCACATATCCACGGAAATGTCTGCAAATGCAGACAGTACTGCCTCTTCAGCTATAACAGAGATAAACACTGAACCCTAGAATCAGATATGACTGGTTTTCGAGCAAGGGTAACCATAACTTTTACCTTACGCTTGTTTATGTTCTGAACTCTGATCCCAACGGTCTTGGAGGCAGAAGAGGCTATGTCAGTTGGACTGGCTGTGAAGGCATACCTTGTCCATATCCTCAAGGCTGCAGCAGTGCATTGCAGTCCCATTGTTAAAGCCTGCATATGTCATTTCATATGTGCCACAGAAGGTGTCTCTGAGATCATACTGTGCAGGTCACATCATAGCAAGCTGGGCTCCACAAACAAATTCATGCCAGTGGCATTTTTCTTGGTTACCTTGGAGGGCAAAGGTGGCCCAGAACCAGCTGACCTCCAAGACCAGGCTTCCCTTGGGAAGGAAAAAAATATGTACTTATTATTATTATTATTATATTTGTATTTATATGCCGCTCTCCTTGCCGAAGCAACTCAGAGCGGCTTACAATGTTACAGTATCAAATATAAAAGCAACAACATATCAATATAACAAATATAATACAATCAATATAGTCATAAAAGCAAAAGCACAATACAATCAGAAAAATGCAATTCAATCAAAAGAAAAAACATTATGGTCAAAAATATACGATATAACACAGTCTAGAAAGTCCTATCCCTAATAAATAATAAATAAATAAATAACCGGCCAGGGGAAAGTCCAGGGAAGGTCTTACGGCCACGGCGGTGGCGGCGGTGGCAAGGTCTTTTGTAGCCGCCCACTGCTTTCTCCAGCTATTTCTCGTTTCCCCCACCCCGACCGGCCAGGGGAGAAACCAGGGAAGGTCTTACAAGTTCACGGGAGAGGGTGGAGACGTCCATGGCTGCCTACCACCCGAGTCCCGCAGCTGTTGCTCCCTTGCAGCCGGCTGGCCGAGGGAGAGACCGGCGAAGGCAAAGGTCTTTAACACCGCCCGAAGGTCTTTTATCGCCGCCGGGACCCGCAGGTGTTGCTCCCTTCGAGGCTGCTGTAAGCCGCCCAGAGTCGGGTCTACCCACTGATGTTCTGACAGGTGGTAGCGGTGGCAGGGCATGACGGTCGTGCCGCCTCCAGTTTTTAAAGTTTTTAAAGTTTCCCGCTTGGGCGGGACTTCTCGCCAGGTGCTGGCAGTTCAAAGGCTGCAGGAATTGGCGGCCGCGGCGGCCTCTCAGCCCGGCCGCTGGTGTTCTGTCTGGCGGCGGTGGTGGCAGGGCACGGCGGTCTTGTTGCCTCCAGCTTTTAAAGTTTCCCGCTTGGGCGGGACTTCTCACCAGGTGCCGGCAGTTCGAAGGCTGTAGGAATTGGCGGCCGCGGCGGCCTCTCAGCCCGGCCGCTGGTGTTCTGTCTGGCGGTGGTGGTGGCAGGGCACGGCGGTCTTGTTGCCTCCAGCTTTTAAAGTTTCCCGCTTGGGCGGGACTTCTCACCAGGTGCCGGCAGTTCGAAGGCTGTAGGAATTGGCGGCCGCGGCGGCCTCTCAGCCCGGCCGCTGGTGTTCTGTCTGGCGGCGGTGGTGGCAGGGCACGGCGGTCTTGTTGCCTCCAGCTTTTAAAGTTTCCCGCTTGGGCGGGACTTCTCACCAGGTGCCGGCAGTTCGAAGGCTGTAGGAATTGGCGGCCGCGGCGGCCTCTCAGCCCGGCCGCTGGTGTTCTGTCTGGCGGCGGTGGTGGCAGGGCACGGCGGTCTTGTTGCCTCCAGCTTTTAAAGTTGGATCAAGTTGTGGCCAACTATGATGTTCTATCTCAGTTGCATCTCTGTTCTGTTTCAGATAAGATCTGTCCAATAAAACTTTGCTTGTGAACCATCGAGTGTTCATTGTCTTCAATTCCTAAAAGAACCTGCTCACAGCAGGCTTGAGCTGGTTGATTGTAGCCAGGGAAATTGTGTCATATCTGTCTTTTAGTTAGCAAAAGAAAGTCTGTCTCATAAAAATTAGAAGTGGATGGAATGATCACTCTATTTCTGGCCTATAGCAGTTTCAACTTATACTTAATTGTTCATTTGTTTTTTACCCTGTTCTGCTATTTTGGTTAATTCACAAAACACTTAATTAAAATTATTTATATTCCCCCACCCCACCCCATAACAAGTAAAACACATTTTAAGCGCAAGACTGCATTGCAAAATTGGAAGGAACAGTACATTGTGAAAGTATATTCTACCTAATTTATAAGGAAAATGTGAATTAGGTCAGCGAGCTTGAAAACATGGATTGCACAAAATACTTGAGCATCTCTAATTGAAGCCAACCTTAGAATCAGAAGTGTAGAGTTTCAATGAAGAGCTAATTGTATTGGTTGGTGTTTTTTTTTCTAGGATACTGTTCAGTTTGCTCAATTAGTTTATCACAAGTATCTCTCTGTGGACTATTTCTATTTAAAGGAACTTAATGGTAAAACAATGAGCAATTCCAGAGGGAAAGAACAGACAAAATGCCCCTATAAGAGCTACTCAGACAGCTGAGTGATTTCCAATTTCAGTCAGAGATTTGCAGCTCATGAATATTCACCCACTGACTCCTAACTGCTTGATGGCCTCTCCTACTTTGCATATCAGAGGTTTATTTCCATGAAAACTCCACACAAATCTTGTCCAAGTGAAATATCCCTCTGGCTTATCTGTAGGAATAGTAGTTGGATTGGATCAAGTATCAGTATCAGTAAAAACCACAACTAACCAACTTCTCTTACAAGCAGTACAGATCCAGCATTCACAATGACTAGTCAGAAATAGTGAAGATGAAGTTAAAGTACTTTGGACATCAAATGAGAAGAGAGGATTCACTTGAGAAGGTCTTAATGCTGGGAAAGGTTGAGGACAAAAGAAGAAGAATGAAATGGCTAGATGGTATTGTTGATGCAATGGGCACAGAGTTGGGCGGGTTGAGAAGGATGGTGGAGGATAGCGGTGCCTTGCGTGCAATGGTCCATGGGGTCGCAAAGGGTCAGAATTGACTATGGACTGAACAACCAAGTCAGAAAGCTGGAAAGATCACTTCTGATCTTAGATATCCAATAACTGATATCTAGTTGTCTGATGGCTGAACATTTTTATTTTAGAAAAACAGTGGAAATCCAGGATAAATCACAGAGTTCCTTTAAATTTGTGGCTTTTCTGATTGCATGAAGAACCTTTACAAAGCATTTTATACAATTTTGGCAAAGCAAGAGTAATAAATGACAACTTGCATCTATCTCAGACTTATAGTTTTAAATTGATAAATGATGGAGAAGCTTCTATATTTCATAAGTCAGAACTTTCACTTTATGGCATAATTATACAGTTATACAAATGGATGAGTAAAAGTAAAAACAATGTAAAGTTACTGGTATCCTTGCAAACAGAATCCTGCTTGTCAAAACCCTGTTGGTCAGCATAGTAAATTGTTCTGCAGTAGGCCCATTGAATTAATGATGATTTTATTATTCACCTCTTCCCTAAGTTCAGTTGATCTACTGACTCTAGTTGTGACTCATTTTAGATAGTCAGTTGCTGCAGAAGTTACTATGCTTACGTTAGTAAAAGTAAAGGTCTCCCTTGCTCGAAAACCAGTTGTATCCAACTCTAGGATTTGGTGCTCATCTCCATTTATAGGCAAAGAGCCAGTGCTGTCTTTGTCTACAGATATTTCTGTGGACATATGGCAGGCATGTGTGCATGGAATGCTATTTACCTTCCTACTGAAGTGGTCCCTATTTATTTACTTGCAATTTCTTGCTTTTGAACTGCTAGGTTGACCGGAGCTGGGACAGAGATGGGAGCTAACTCAGTCTGTGACTTATTTTAGCATAGCAAGGCCCATTAGAATCAATGGAAGTTAGAGAAAGGTTAACTCTCCAAAACCCATTGTTTTAATGGTGTACTCTAGTGTAGTTTACTACACTTAGGAACAGGATTTTGGTAAAGGCAAAATAAGCTGGACTGTAATGAAAGCTGAAAGAAGAAAAATGATCCATTTGAAATATGTGGTTGGAGGATTGTTTTGTGGATATCTTCTTGGTTCAACAAAATGAAACACAAGACAATCCTGGAGCAAATCAGGCCTGAACTATCTTGAGAGGCAAAAACAATGAAACTGAAACTGTCCTACTTTGGGCACATCATGAGAAGGCAAAACTCTCTGGAAAGGACAATAGTGTTGGAAAAGGTGGAAGGAAGAAGGAAACAAGGAAGTCCAAAAGATAGATGGATGGATTCTTTAAAGGAAGCCACAGAGTATAACTTGTAGTAGTTAAGGATAAAACAACCTACCATAAGTTAGAGACAACTTGACAGCACATAACTACAAACAAGGTTTGTGTAACATGCCTGGCTAATTGTAATTAAGTCCTAGAATTCAGCTCAGTTGAGGTTTGCATTCTGGCCTTGTGTCAATTTAATGGAATTGCTCTTTATTACAGCTACATAAACTATTTGTCCATTTCCGTTTTGCTTTTTCAAGAGACATGAAATCTCTTTAGAAATAATAAGTATTTTGCTTCTACCATTTCAACCATTTTTAAATTTGTTCTAGCTAGTGTATTTTTAACGGAAACCATTGTTTAACATGAGGCCTTTTCATTAATGCTGGTGAAGTGACACTTTAGTAAGAATGGTGACAGGTATGCCTTCCTAGGGATAGCAACAGTAATGATACAATAAGGAATCAGAGTTCAGCAGGGAATAAAAGACTCCAGATATCAGCCAGAGACAAACGATTTATGAGTAATGATGTCTTTCCTTCTTAAATGTTCAGCAGCTAGGTCTCCTGGGACATCTCTAGCCTTAAGCACCATGAGCTGGTGAGTAGTCGTCCACATATTATTTGTTCTCAAAATCCATAACCTGAGATTTTAGCCTAGAGAGACATTGTAGGAAGTTTTGACGTTACATAGATACATCCTATTAATTATGTCCAGAAGCACAATGCAAATTAAGTAACTTTTGGAGATGAATTAGAACAAGTTAAGACGTCAGTTCAAACATTATCTGCATCAAGTGAAGTTGTACAACAGATATTGTCTGCACTGACTTCTCAACTTGAACCTGCTCACCACCTGAAGTCACTGTTTGTATTATATGTGTGGGCTTAACACCCATTGGGTTTGGGCCACTGGGTGTGTATGAATACACAGGTGTGCACACGCATGCACACACACGCATGCATGTGCACGCACACACGCACGCACACACACACACACACATTATTGGGACTGGGATGCAAACAGTACATATAGTTGAGAGTAGAATATAGATTGTGCTATTTGGCACTTGGTGGTATGACAAGAATTTGTAACTGATGCTAATATTCACACAGATTCCCTTCTGAAGGGAAGGCATGTAACACCATTAGGAAAACCTCAAATTTTAAAAAGCCTGGTTCCCTCCCCAAATGCTTTGGACTAGCAAAAGTATCTGTTTCTTTGAGTTCTTCCTTCAGGTGCTGATAAGGAATTAAGGACAAAGCTGACAAGAAGTCTTTAGAGACATCAGAGGACAAATGCTTTTCTTAATTGCTCTCATAAACAAACATTGGGTATGAGAACAAACTTTGGGGATCAAGAGTGAGTGGAAGGGAGGTGATGGATATGAAATACACTCTGATTGGCTAGATCTGGAAAGCGAGGCATGATGGATTGAAGACAGAGGGAAATTTCTCACTTGTTATTTGTTCAGTTTTCATTCTCCTACTTCTGTTAGAGTTTTCCCCCACTATGGGACCAGTAATGTTGAGATAGCAAAAGCTTTTGAAATAGCAGTGCAGATTTCCAGCTAATGCCTCTAGTAATAGGTTATCTGAGGATTAATCTACAGGTTCTCTTGAAAGCAGCTAACTCTTGAGATTATAATGTTCTGTTCCTTAATCAAAAGGCACTGAGGACAAATGTAATCCACTTTCCTCCTTCCTCTTAAGTTTTAGAATCAGAAATTGATGGCTTTAAGTGTCAAACACAGACAGACACACTCAGATGAAAGAAACTGAAGTTACAGCTTCTCAACTGAACAGCAGTGATAGTTACTTGCATCATTTCATGCAGCATTATTCACTGTACATATTCTTTTTATTTATACTGTCGCTGTAGCAATGCTTCAAATATGAGTGATGCAGACCTGTTGATCATATCTCACTTGGCTGTGTCCTTCGCAATGGCATAATTGAGAGCATTCCATCCTGTACTCCCAAAAACTAAATTCATTTCAGACAGAGAAGAAATTAAATGCTCCAAAAAGAAATATACTCACTAAATTTGCTGTATTTTCAATATGAACAGGCTCATATATTTTTTTCCTCGGTATGGGTCTCCAGCTCTGATGTACAAAAGGAGAAGAAATTGTACGCCTTGAAATGATGGATTATTTATGCCATGTGTAAGAGACCAAGAAGTCCTTAATGGTTTTCCTTGAACATTCTCACCCAACTCTGTCATGTCAGATGCTCTGAAATATTTCATTCATCTTTTACAAAGGTAAATGTATATATACAGAGGCTTAGAGATTTCTTATTAGAGAAACCATGATTGTATGTTGCATTTTTCTTTATATCTCATTAGTATAATATGAAGTTCCTTAACAGCAAGTTCCATGGATTTATTTACGGTAAAAAAAATTTAATCTACATGACTGGAGGAATTATAGCCTGGAAGTTTCTCCCTATTACCTATTAAATTCTATTCCTACTGGACATAACAATTTGCCAATGTTGATTTCAAGTGTATCTCCATTCCTGACATCTCCTATAGTAGTTCTTCTTTTGCTAGACATCTATCAAATGACCTTTTCCTTCAAATCACTGAAAACTATGAACAAGACCTGTAATGTTTTCAGCAGGGAACTGCAGAGATAGTTGGCCTTTATTGTCAATGCAAAACCTAAATTGAATCACAGAAGCAACATTTACAATAACTTCAAAAATAATTTCTAATAAGGTTTATTTGGTGGAGGTCATTGCTTCTCTTTTTCATATAACAGTTTATATATCAAAGGGAAATGAGCATGTTCTTATTCTACCATATCTTTTCTTTCCAGACCTGTGTATTCTTATGACATTTGGAGATGGTTTCTAAACAAATTACTGGCTGAAATTCTGTTATTTAGCACAAGAAAATGTGTAAGTTTCAATTTGTTCCTAAATAGCATGTAAGAAGTGTCAGGTCATGCACATACACTCAGTAAACCAGCCTGCACACATGTCCCAGAATTATAATAGAGCAGGAGTACCCAAACCACAGCCCAGAGGCTGGACCTGGCACATGACACCAATTCATCTGGTCCACGAAGCCCTCATTGCTCCTGGAAGTGCTCTATACAGGCACATTTTACTTCTGCTTCCAGGAGTGACAAGGGCTTTGCAAGCCAGATGAATTGGCATCACAGGCCAGATCTGGCCTCCAGGCCATAGTGACCATCTCCCTTAACCACGTGACCGGACCTGTAATAGAGATTCTTTATCTGCCAGCTTGGAATTCTCTGAAAGTTACATATTTTCTTATGCTAAGCAACAGGATTTCAGCAAAGGTTCAAAATTTACTGGGTAACAGGGGATCCTGGCAAATGTTAAGTCTGCAAAAATTGTGGTTCTCTTGTTATTGAGAATGCAGGATTATAGAGCAGTGATGGTGAACCTTGGCACTTGAGGCGTTCTTGGAATTCATTTACCAGAAGCTTAAGTCATCACTCCTGCTGATCAGGGCTTCTGAGAGTTGAAGTTCAAGAACATCTGGAGTGCCAAGGTTTGCCATCACTGTTATAGAGCTTTCAGACACATTCTTCCACACTTCCTTTTTCTGTCCATGTCTCCATTTGTTTTACTTCTTACAGCTTGTATCTTACTGTTGCAAGTGCAAAATGGTCATGAACTCATCAGCTCTTTAGCCTCTTCTTTGATCCAGGTAGGACAGAACTGGCTGATGTGTATGTTACTGTCATGGCCCGGCACTGGTGAAACTCTACAACTGGTTAGAGCTGCAGTGGGGGAAGGGGATATTCCTCTTACTTCAGGCCTTAGAGCAGATTTGTCCCCACCAGTCTGGGGTCAATAGCCAATTGGATCTTGTCAGGGTTACCAGGGTCTTCCAGGAAACATAGGGTCAGTCAGAGGTCTGGAGTCTGATACATCAAGCCAGGAAGCTAAGAGCATGGTGTCAGGTGCACAAGTTTGACAAGTTGGTCTGAGAAAGGGGATCCTGGCCATCACGCCTCTCTTTTAAGAGGAGTCAGACCTCACAGCTGAAGGTCTGTTCAGGAGGTGGGGTGGGCACAGGCCTTCCTCCTTCTCTGTTGCATCTGATGCCTTCGTGAATTCCTGTAAAGAGTAGCCATGCCGGCCTGCTCCCGAGTAGCCTACCTGCTGGCACCTGGCCCATCTGTCAAGCCCCGACCCTCCGGCCTGGCTTGGCCCTGGGCTGGCTCTGGAGTAACAGCTGGCTGTGAGGCCAGTGCCATGTCCATGCCCTCTGGCTAAGCCTCCTGATCTGAGCCAGCTGTGGCCTGGGGTCCTTCTCGGTGTCAGATTTCAAGTCAGAGCTGGCAGTAGGCAGCTGGGCTGGCTGAAAGTCCTCCTTCTCCTCCTCGCACCCAGGACCCCAGGTCATAACAATTACATGTCAAGTTCTGCTTACAAATGGCCTTGTGTACCTCATATTCTTTCATGAGATACATTTGGTATGTTTGTGTGAAGAAGGCAACAATGGACAACCACCAAAATATGTCATTAACTCCTGAATGTAGTTGATAAGAACTGACCAATGGAGTAGTTTTGAAGAACTTTATTGTTCTTTGTGCACCTTTCTACAAAAAAATTACACAATAATGTGTTTATGTTTGGGATGCTGCTCACTTTTAGACATAGGACTGCTCGTTTAAACAATGAACCAATAATTGATTAGATATTAAGCCATAAATTTATATATGCCTAACTATCATTTCATGTATTATAATACCAAATGCAAACACAAACACTGAAAAATAGAGAGGGTTCATTAAATTGCACTATCTCTTGTCATTGAACACAGAAGGACTCTGTAAATAAATCAGTGCCCAGGGCTGTGAAATCTCTTCATATCTTGCACACCATGTTTTTTAAATTTTAAATCAGAACACTCTAATTTCTATTTTCTGTTCTATAAAAAAGCTTTAAAAAGTCTTCTGGTTTGATGAAAATAACTTTCAATGGTGTTCCAGTGACTGATATAGCCTTATGTTTTCTCAATTATATTCCCGGTCCAAGTGTTCTTTAGTATTTCATTGTTATGCTGGCATAGGTCATTGCTAATAACAGTATTCACAAGCAGAGCTGGAGTTTTATTAAAAGTTCCAGCATAAACTGGAATTCTCATGGAAATATGGGAAAGCACACTAAATAAGTAATTGAAATTTGCATGTTATCGGGAGGTGGGTGTCATGAAAGGGTAGGTTATAATGAGATTTATTTCACAGGGAAAACATTTTTTGTATCCTGATTCAATTAGTTTTGAAAACTTGCAGTGCTGTGCCAGAGGTGCTTATGTACTGCAATTTGCTTCCTAGCTGGTAAATGCACTGTGTGTGCCCAACTGAAAGTTATACTGCTAAAATGAAAACATGATGTGGGTGGATGCTTCTAAAGAGATAATGGAAATTCAAGTTGGCCTTTTATATTTGCTGTGCTACAACATCATAATGTAATGACTATTCTTATTTCAGGTAAACTTAACTCTTCACTGCTATGTGTGAAGTTCAATGGTATAGGCCCGTGATGGCGAACCTTGGCACTCCAGATGTTCTTAGACTTCAGTTCCAGGAAGCCCATGCACCCTGTGAATCCACATGACACTGCTCTCATCAGTCCCGGAAGCAGAAGTAAAACACACCCATACGGATGAATTGCAGTAAACCCACTCGTGTGGATTGACAGGGTGCTTGGGCTTCTGGGAATTGAAGTCCAAGAACATCTGGAGTGCCAAGGTTCGCCATCATGGGTATAGGCAATGATATCTAGTATCTCAGCATTTTCTGTGTGCATACATTACAAAACAACCTGACATTTCCCAGGGTTTTGAAACTGGAAAATATTTCTAATTTCCAGATTCAGTGTGGACTCTGAAATTTAGTTCCAGAAACTGACATTCTACCCAGATTGTATGCCATTGAGCTGGGATTACCTTTTGATCACAACATTATCATCACCAGTGTGATGATACTTTTGCAAAAAATTACCAACAGTAGATGTGGGTATTGGTTTGAAGCTGGCATTACTTTGAACTGGAAATGCTTTAGTGATCCATCATGGTCAATCACTAATAGCTTTTCAGCTCAAGACAGATTTTCTTTATTTCCTTATTTCCATGTTATTTAATCCCCACAAGAAGACAAACATACGTATGTCTAGGTATCAGCACAGGTTAAATGTAGGCATATGGATATGTCCATCTGGATGTCCATTTAGGGCAGAGATGCAATCAACTGCACAAAATCTTCCAAAATCTTGAAGAATATATGCAAAGAATAGTGGGAAAATTCTTGCTTGCTCCTTACCCTGGAACAAATGAAGACAAAATAAGAGTCCTGCTGGTCAAACCTGCTGCAGAGAATAGTCATTCAGTTGCCTGTTTAAAAAAAAAAGGACATAGAGGTGAATGACCTCTGCTAGTATTGTTCCCCATCATTGTTAATGGGTAATCCTCTACTATAAAAATAAATTTTAATAATGTGTAGCATTCAGTGTAATTCCTGAACTGACTCCCCATGGATTGGACTCAATAATAAAAAGCAGAAATGGGAATTTCAGATTTTTTTGGACTACAACACCCATAATTCTCTACTCTGGAAATTATATCTGATATCAGACACTCTACTGAAGTTAAATGTGGATCACCTGGGATAAGAGTCTAAATTAGAAGGGGTAAGGAATATGTAGCCTTTTTGTTGTTGTTCGATTCCGACACTTTGCCACCCCTTGGACCACTGCGCAACAGGTACCTCTATCGTCCACCTTTTAGATATTATTAAATTACTGTTTCCATCATTCCACACCAGTTGGGCTGAGGAAATTATTCTTCCTGAAAGCTTTTTGTCATATAAAGATAGGGATAGACAGATAAGTCGATTGTTCTGATCAACATCAGTTTTACATAATTGTTTTCATGACATCCTGATTTAACTCTGAGCTCAAGGCCCACTGATACTTATGCATAGATTTCATCCTTGCCTAATTTTATCTCCAGTATAACCCTCTAAATTATTCCTGTCGGAGAGACTGTGACTGTCCCAGAGTCACTGAGAGGGTTTCATGAAGGAGTAGGGATTTACAAGCAGTTAATACAACTTTAATACAACCCTTTAATCCCAACCACATTGGTTTATGAACCATTATATCCTGATTTGTAACTAAAGATTCCTGAAAATGATATGGTTCTTCCCCCCACCCACCAGAAAATGGCAATGTGTATGTATTTTCTTCTAAGATATATATTTTTATTTATTTATTTTTATTTATACATCAAATGTTTATAGCCGTCCACTCACCATGTTGTGATGACTCAGGGAGGCTTACAAAATTAATACAGTACCACAAGATAATAAAACAGAAAAAAGAAAGCAGCAGGAGGGGAAAGCTACTAAAATCCAGATGGAAAGAGTCGGGGGGGCGGGGGCGGCGGCAGAGACATCTTTAGCTGCCCACATGTGGTCAGGCACCCATACAGCCAAGGTAGTGTCTTCAGCTGTGGCTCCGTCTGGTGGAAAGAGTCCAGGGGGCTGGAGACTTCCTCAGCCACCTTCACGGCTGGGGCAGCTTCTTCAGCCATGACCCCATGTGGGGGCCCTTTTATCCCCCCTGGCAGGTGGAAAGAATCTGGGGTAGTGGTGAAATCCTCAGCCGCCCGCACGGCAGGGGCAGCGTCCACATACATACAGCATTTCCATACATATTTATTTTTGAGCTGAGAAAAGTCTTATACAACCTGGAGAAAAGCAAAAACTGAAGACTGCTTGCATTTTGATCTGCTTATTAGTCTAGAAGTGTAGTATAGGTTTGTTCAGTGTCAAATGTAGACTGGAAAAAATATTCATTCAAGGCTACAACAAACCTACTTCATAATGGGATAAGAAGCCTTCACTAAAATTAGGTACAGATTTCTAAAGGTTTTTAAAACATACAAAAATGAATGGCAATTGAGGATGACAGAAAGCTCTAGAGTTTCTCAGGTTGTAACTAGCAACACACATAAACAAAGATATGCATATTATTAAAATCTAAATTCATTTCTATATATAATTCTTCCTGTCTCAAAATTGCAATACAAGCCTATATGAAACCTAATAATAATAGCAATCAATATCCATCAGTGCAAAAAGTCTGTTAGATTGGTACATTTGGCAATGATATTGGCATATGTCTGCAGGACTAAACTGTAGATCTTGTTCTAAAGAGTTAGCATTTAAACAGGGCTGTAGCCAGGATTCAAGATGTGGGTGGGCAAATATTTTTTCAGGATGGGCAACAATGTCATATATAAAAATAGCCAGGAGTTTGAGGGTGGGCAAACTGCTAACTCAGGGTGGGCAATGCGTACCCTGGGCGCCCCCTGGCTATGGCCCTGCATTTAAAACAGGGTTTCCCAACTTTTTCAAGCTGGGGGCTGGGTCACACTCTCTCAGTCAACTTCAAGGGCTGGATGGCCACATTGCCCTTCCTGCATGATGGGGTGGTCATTTTCTCCCAACAGCTTCAAAGAGGTAGACATTTTGTTTCTCAAATACCCTTGGAGGGGACACATGAAATGGCACCACAGGCTGAATCTGTCCTGCGGGCCTTAGGTTGGAACCCCTGATTTAAACTAATGCTTTTGAAGTGATAGAATCTCTTCTAAATTGCAAGAAGGCCACTATGTAACGAGTATTTTGATTCTAGAAAGCACTGGATAGAAACTGGTTATCCAGACAGTTGATTATCACCCCTTTTATTGTAGGAGTTCCTCGGGGTACAAGGTACACTAGTACATTGGATAACGTTATGACTTCGTTCCACAAGCCATGACGTTATCCGATTTTTAGCGTTGACTGATGCATGCATCGAACAACACAAAAAAAAAAGCCCTGATTTCCGGAACAAACCACATGGTTTGTTCCTGAAGTCAAACTGACCCTAGGCTAGCAATTGCTAGCCTAGGGTCAGCTTGACTTCGGGGACAAACCAAGGGGTTTGTCCCTGAAGTCATCGCGCTTGGTGGGTAGGTTGGATATTCCCCCCCCCCCAAGCAGCGATAGCTTGGAATGCAGGAAGTTCGGGAGGGAAAGAGGAGCGATCATGCGCATCTTTCCCTCCCGACCTTCCGGCATTCCAAACTATTGTTGCACGGGGTGGAAATACCCAACCCACCCCCAAGCTCAACGATGGATTGAACACAGCCCGGGCGAGCTGCAGAAGAAGCCTAGCGCAGCCCGGCTGGGCTGCATTAGGCTTCTTCCACAGCCTGTCTGGGCTGTGTTCGAAGCCTACCGGTGCCTAGGTTAGCTAGCCCGGGTGCCGGTAGGCTTCGAACACAGACCGGGCTAGCTAGCAATGTCTAAGAGTGCAGGAAGGTGGGGGAAAGGCGCTCACTTGCCTGCAAAAAGGCACATGAGCAAGCGCCTCCCCCTCCCGATCCTCCTGCACATCACTAAGAATGATCGGGGGGGGGGGGGGAGGCAGTCTCTCTCGTGCCTTTTCACAGGCAAGCAAGCACCTTTCCTGCGATCCTCCTGTACTCTTAGTGATGCCTAAGAGTGTAGGAGGGTGGGGAAAACCGCTCGCCCGCCCACGAAAAGACGTGCAAGAGAGCACCTTCCCCCCCCCATCCTCTCTTAGTCATTGCTAAGAGTGCAAGAGGATCGGGGGAAAGGCGCTCGCTCGCTCGCCTTTTCGCAGGCAAGCAAGTGCCTTTTCCCCAGACCCTCCTGCACTCTTAGCCTTCGCTAGGGGTGGAGGTTAGATTGGGCTACCCAATCCACTCCCCCCCCCAACGCTGCAGGGGTGGTGGTGGATTGGACCCAATCCACTCCCCACCCCCCACCCCGCAGCGATGGATCACTGGGTGGATTGGGTAGATGTTCTACCCAATCCAAATACCCCCAGATGATTGCATCAGACAATGCTAAAGAATCGTTATCCGATGCAAGTTTTTTCCAAAAAACTTGCATCGTTATCCAATTCTAGCATTATCCGATGCAATCGTTGTCCGAGGTATTACTGTACCTGAAAACACTTTTTACCCTCACATTTTAACTTACATATTGTTCTAGATTCCTGCCAACCTAGCAGTTCGAAAGCAAGAAATTGCAAGTAGATAAATAGGGACCACTTCAGTGGGAAGGTAACAGCATTCCATGCGCTTCGGTGTCTAGTCATGCCTGCCACATGACCATGGAAATATCTGCAGAAGCAGACAGCACTGGCTCTTCGGCTTAGAAACAGAGATGAGCACTGACCCCTAGAGTTGGATACGACTGGCTTTCGAGCAAGGGAAACCTTTACCTTTACCTTTACTATTGTTCTAGAAACATGAAAATTACTCCATTTTGCCTACAAAACAGTCATCCCTTCCTGCTCTGACATCCTATTTTAAAAAGAGTGCTTTTGCACTCCCAAGCTGAGTTCAAGGGCCAATAACTTTCTCCTAACTGCAAGTTTTCAACTCAAGTCTAGCATGATCCTTTACAGCATAATTCCTGTTTCATCTCTGAAACCCTTACAAAAGTGAAAGAGGTTATTTAAATCTTTAATTACTTTAGCCTAGTTATTTGTTGAACACCTTTCCCATATGCCATATTTCAGCTGACTTTGATCCATGATTTTATGATAAAAACTGATTACAGGTGTTACAGGTAAACAGCAGAGAACTATAATAGGGTTCTGATATGGAAGAAGCCTGTCAAAATAATAATAACCTAGTTGTTTTATTAAACATGTTTTGTTATGCCATATAGAAAATAGATTTTAATAACAGATCAATCTTGTGCTCAAATAGGTCAACACTCTGTTCCCCTTAACCCTTTTTGAAACTCATACCATTAGTTTTACCTGATTATGAATACTCCAGGGAGACAGCTGATGTCATAAGACAAAGACTTGGCACCATGAACATGTAGGTGTTTTTGACAGGTGCTTTGCATCTGAAGAGTTGTGTGGAAACCTTTACTGTTCAAATGCACGATGCTTTCAACATTTCCCAAACCTGTATTGCCCCAGTGGCAGCATCCTAGACAATTTAAAAGTAGCATGGCTTGACAGGAGCAAGCTGCTTTTCGATTAAGTGACAAGACTGCTCAAGCCTTTTGGAGGAGAAAGGAACCCTAAGAAAATCCTTAAAGTTTCCTTTCCCTTTTCTATTTTTCCTTTCCTTTTGGACAAGCCTCAAGCTTGCAATCGTTATAAAACCTGGGAAAGGACATGTCAGATGAAGATGAGTAATATCAGTGATCTGAAAACCTTCTACTTTGTCAGGGCAGGTAAGGACATCTTCCTTAATGCTATGCTTTTGTATTTCCCAAATTGGCAGTTCTGCACCCCTGACCTTGTACAAGGCTAGTCTGTAGCTAATATTTCTGTGGTGTTTCTTGGGAACTGTCAGAGCTCATCTGATGACCTAATGGCCTCTCTCATTCAAGGCTTCTGACACTACCACTCCAGTCAGTGAAAATATGACATATATGTTAGCAATTTTATTTTACTTTTTCAAACCGGAAAAAAAATCACATTGCCAGAGTAAAGGGTTGCTGGTGTCAATGTCAGCCCTAGTTTGGGCAGTGTCAAAAGACCTCAACAAGTAATGCATTTCAGATCATTGTGAGGAAGCAGTGTTGAGAGTTTTTCCTTCCAAAATATCCTAGACCCATGACAACAAACCTTGGCACTCCCAAGTGTTTTTGAACTTCAATTACCAGGAGCCCAAGTTAGCACTCCTGCTGATCAGGGCTTCAGGGGATTGAAGTTCAAGAATACCTGGAGTGCCAGGGCTCACCATCACAGTCCTAGACCATAACTTGTAAGAAGTAAGACAGTAGCTTTTGTCAGATATCCATATTTCTTTCTCATGCTAAGGATCTTAGAACCTTAACTGGGAAAGATCCCACAGCTAATTATTGTGGCCATCAGACTCCATGGATCAATGTGTGTTATCATGGCCACAATATACTATGGTCATGAGAACTGTTTCATCAGTATGGTGGGAAACAGACCAATTTTGCAGATTTGTAGTTGCTTGTTTCTTAAATCTCTTCTTGTTTTCTGTTGTTGAAGATCTCCTGCCTTGTTTCTGATTCCTGCTCCTGAAGACTTCTGCCCCATTCTTGGTTCCTCTGGTTTGACAGGATCTTCATTCTTTGGACTCTATCCTTGCCTTGCTCAAGACCTTGAAGTACTCTGCCTTAGCAATGGAGGTCAGCACACTTGCAGTTGCTTGGCTCTGTTGCCTTGTTCCTGGCATCTTCTGTGAAGATCTCTATCTTGTTCCTGTTTCTGAACACTTCTACTCAGTTCTTGTTCCCTGTGGACTGTTGTTGTGCCTAGTCTTGATAATTGCTCCTGGAGTCCTGCCCCCTCCTTTCTCCAGCCACTGAAGGTGCTCTTCTGTATCTGTTTTACTGGTTATCTCACCTCTTGCTTTTTTGGACTCCACCTTTGTTGTCTGGACTAATCTTGATTCTCTGTTTTCACTTGGACTTTGGACCTGACTCTCCATTTGTGTCACCTGCCAAACACCAACTCCCTGGATGTTGTCAGAAGTAATAAAAGA
Organism: Furcifer pardalis; assembly: GCA_030440675.1. NCBI lineage: Eukaryota > Metazoa > Chordata > Lepidosauria > Squamata > Chamaeleonidae > Furcifer > Furcifer pardalis. The sequence continues at coordinate 67,782,671 of CP126892.1, read as the reverse complement.
ACACAATCATATATTATTATGAGGTGAACAATAATATTTCAGGCAAATGTTCATGAAGATTAAATGCTGTGGTAATATATGATCACTCAAGCTAGTGAGAGTTTGTCTCTAAAATAGAAGTGCTCCTTGAGGAGAAAATTGTCTATTATTATCAGATTGGGGTCTCCTCCCCCAACATGACAAAAGAGAGGTGTTTCAGACCTCACTCAATATATGGTGTACTTGTCTGTCTCAAAGGGGTTGGCTCCAGACTTTCTAGGGGTGAAATGAAAATAAAGATCATAATGATCCCATAATACCATGTTTTCAATTCTTCAAGAGGCTGCAGTAACTACTTTAAAATAGGAAAATTAGTTATGTTTGCATAGTAGCATGGTTTATTACTTTTAAAAAGCAATTCATTGCTGATACCCACAAATATTCTACATCCAGAAAACTCTGAAAAGAATCTACATGAGTTAGAATTTACTTGGCAGCTACTGATTATTATTAAAGCTGTTACTAAAGGCTTGCTTCATCATTAATTTACATTTTTAATATATTAAAACTGCATTTTAAATAGAAAAAAATGGTACAAAATCTTTCTGAATGACCCCCACATGTAACAGTTTAGGAGCATAGAATGTTATTTTTAATGATACCAAGAGACATAATGTTTATTTTAAAAAGAAACAACCTTAGTAATATTGTTATACCACATTTTTACTTAAAATACTTTACTGATGGTAAAAGTGAAGCTCTACCTCCAGCACCTCTCAGTACTTTCACTCTGCCTACATCAGCTGATGAGCAGCAACCTGATCTCCAGTGTGATCCATTTACTACAGTTTAGGCTTGGAGTAAAGGTAGGTTGTACTGTTAGTATTGGAAAATGTTTTAGACCAGTTGAGCTGTCACCTGAGGGAATACCAGACTGGAGGAAACAGTTATGTGGATTTAGATGGAAAACTAAACTAAAACCCACATGATACAGAGAACATCTGGCCTACAGATACCTTGGCTTAAACATACCTTAAAATATACACATGTGAGTGAGTAATGTATGACAGCAAATGTGAGCTGAATACAAAAGATGGAGAAAGACTGATCCTAGTAAGTATTAGAGATAGACAACATATGTCCCGAGGGGCACATGCATACTTTTAAGGATCTCAAGGTGGACAATAGTCAATTCATATTTACTTAAAAGACATTTCATGGACTAATAATAAGAAGGAGAATTGTTTTTTAATTGCACATTTTTACCCCTTCAAGTCTTCTGTGCTCCAGTTTGCTGTTTTATGGTGTGGAAATGGTGATGTTGAGGGCAACGACTGATGTCTAAGGAAGTTAAAACAGATCCCCAGAAATGTGAAAGTGTTCCATCACTCAACATTTGCTAGAAAATGAGAATATGCAAAATTACATATACTTTAGAGGATTTTAAATTTTGAAAAGTGATCCTAGTCTGCAGATGATTCCAGAGAACATTTAAAAAAAAATTCAAGCCCCAAGGACTATTTAATGCATTTCTACTCAGAATGTATATTTTCTCCAATTGGAAATTCACAGAGTGAGCTATTTAAATTAAAATGGGCATTGTCCAACACACCTCAGAGAGCAAACATAATAATACACACAATTCCCTATGTATCATCCAACCTTGTAGGCATACTCTGTGATGCCAAGAGACTGCACAATAGTCATTGTTTTCTCTGCTCATTCTTCATTTGACTCATATTAACCCCAGCATATATACTGATTCTTTTTAGAACAAGGTCTTTGAACTGTTTCTCTGAAATCCTATCTGGATCCGGCAGCAAATGACCATCTTTACAGAAAAGCAATGGAGGTGTGACAATGCCCTAGGCAAACCACCAAATGTGTGCAAAGGTCAGCTAACGGATGAAAAAGGGAGTGCGGGAATTAAATGAAAAGAGGAAAATGCCAGGGTTATGCTGACGTTTTCATTAAGAAAATCACTGGATACTTGTAACAAGGCTGACATTTACTTATACAGTAGTAGAAATCACGGTTCTGTGTGTACTCTTTGCTTTTTCTGTTTAGTCAGCATCTTGTGGAAATGGCTCAATATTACCACAAACTTTTGGAAAACTGAAAGAAAGCGTAGAAGCACAAAGTATCAAATTAACTCTTTCACTTTCCTCAGAAAGTGGAACTGAGAGCACTTTCTATAAACGTTTATATGATAATAAATATATATTTCATGTGTATATGCTACTAGACATCTGGGTCTAGGTCAGTAGTTTTCAACCCACTGTTTGCTACCACTGGTGTAAGACAGAAGCATTCTAGGAGGGACTGCTAAGGTTCCCCTAACAATTTCACCTCCTTCTGTCTCCGTTTTCCCCTGCAAAGATAACTTGCCATGTCCTATCAACTATACCTACCACAGATTATTCATATGCGGGGTTTCTTGTAAATCACTGTTGCTTCTGTCTATCAGCTTACCATAAAATAGGGGTGTGCACTCATCCAGAGTGGTTTATTCTAAAATAAGGAAACATCTCCATGACAACATTCTGCACATGAAAATGGACCTGAGAAATCAAGTCCATCTGTGTGCATTTCTTTCTTTCTTTCTTTCTTTCTTTTTTTTTTTTGCAATTTGGTGGGGCGCATCATGACGTTTGCCCTCTGCTTTCACCTTGCCCAAGGGATCTGATGGAGGATGCTTTGGTGAGTTTTAGTCCTGGCCCAACATTATTCACAAGAGATGGACAACACTGCCTAGTTAGATCACTCAAGCCCCCGCAACTCAACAAGGCTCTCACTTAGTGAGGCAAAAAACAACAATAACCCAACAGGTAACAAGTAAAATAAAATTTAAAAAGCAGATTTAAAATAGAAAGACAGATCCTAACAAAATGATTTTGGCCTATACACTCAAAACCCATTCAGGAAGAATGCAGGCATTCATCCAGAACCCCATATTAAAATTTGCTATTGTAAAATTTAGCAAAATAAGTGAATAAGGGGGAAATATCTAGATCACCACACCTAGCTAACAGTTACAACATAAATCTTTAACTTTGTCCTGTAGCTATGCCAGTTGATAATATTGATGATAATAGTTATGCAGCTGTGCAACCACAAAGGGGGGGTATATAAAATTTTATCCCACCCTTCTCCCTAGTAAGGACATATGGTGGCATATAAAAATTAAAATTGACAATTAATTAAAAATTACCAATTAAAGCCTGCAAATATAATATTAGTAAAGTTATAGGTCTCCCTTGCTAAAAAGTCTGTTGTGTTTGACTCTTATGGGTGTTGGTGCTCATCTCTGTTTACTGTCTGCATCTGCAGATGTTTCCATGGTCATGTGACAGGCATAAACAGAAATCAGAGCACATGGAACATGGTTACCTTTCACACCGAAGTGGTACCTATTTACCTACTTGTAATTTCTTGCTTTCAAGGCCACTAAGCTACTGTGGCCATTGAAACTATAATATACTAATACTTAAAACATCATTTAAAAAATTATAAATCAGGTTAACAAACACATCCATATCTCAATTGCTTGCGGATTTGTCAAAATCCTTTCTGAAGAGGTGCATTTTCAGTTGCCAGCAGAAGAGAAGATGGAAAGGGGTCAGCCACACCTCTCAATGAATGATGTTCCATAATCTGGGAACAGTCACACACAAAAAGCAATTTCCTACCAGATGTGTATTTGAGTGTGATGGGACAAAGAGAGGGTATCTCAATCTCACTATGAGGTGGTGGACTTGGACAAGGAGGTACAGTCTTTCAAATAGCAAGAACCTAAGCCATAAGAGACTTTAAAGCTCATGAACAACACATTGAATAAGGCCCAGAATCAAAGTGGCAGCCAATGAAATTGTTGTGAATAGAGGGATGGATAATATGATCATGGTAACTATATCCAGCCAACAGCTTGGCTGCAGCATTTTACACTAGTTGAAGTTTCTGCACCATCTTCAGAGACAGGCTCATATAGAGCATGATGGAGTAATCCAAGTTGAAAATAAAAAGCTTTAGGAGGGAATCCCTGCTCTTTTACCTGGTTATCTCTAATTTGGTATGTTTTCACACATTTGTGCTGAAGACAACACATAGCTGTACCATATATGACAAATAAAATATACTTATAAAAATAAACATTCTTTTCTGATAGAAAGGATCAGATTCACATTAATCATAGTGGGACACAGATTCATTGATAAAGTGACAGGTGAGAAATCACATACCATATGTTGAGAAATACTGATCCAGATGCCATCAGCATCCTTTATTTGGACAGCCTTCCTGGTTCAGCTTCTGAATTATATCATTTTTGTTTGTTTGTTTTTTGTTTTCATTTCCCACCACACAGAGCCAGGTTGCCTTATTGCACTTGCCAGGTAGCCCTGTAGCACTTGCTTCTATTATGCAAGATCATTGCTTACCTCTGGAGGTCTGGGAGCCATGTACCAAGCACCACGCGACCCCTCCAAAAGATTGGAAACACCTCTTCCAGAAAGTAAAACTGACAGTGATTAGAAGTCCTCTGCCTATTAGCAACATTCGTGTAAAACATATATAAAGGGGAGGAGCTGTGTAAATGTGCTTCTACAGCAGTGTCAACAAAAATTAAAACACAAGAAAATGTAAAATTCACAAGGGAGAGCCTTGTTCCTTGTTTAAAAGCAGGTTTTCTAGAGCAGCAACTTTCTCTCTCTCTTGACAGTTTTTGAAAATGGGCTGGGAAGTGGCCATCAGAATCCAGGGGGTGCAAAATTTCCATCCCCATTACATATTGTTGTTGGCTATTCAAATGGTACACAGACATCAAAAGTGGGACACAAATTTCCAACAAATATTTGAATTACCACCCCTTTAGTTTCCCTGTAGCATAAAATATAATCGCCTGGATCCATTTGTCAAAGGTGAGGCAGAAGATTACCCAGTAATGACACATTAGACTGGAAATTGATTTTGATTGACAGGATTTGCATTCTGCTACTTGAACAGTACTCCTGTTTAACAATTTATCTGGCCTTTCAGCCACAATATGCCACATATGCATCTGTTTGTGGATGAAATTGAGAAGCAACATCCTCTGTGATTTGGATTCTTTGTAAGGCCCAAGGAAATGGCAGGAAACATCAGAATTCTGCATCAGCTAAAATGAATTTTCATAGATTTTCAGAAATTACTTCCTAATAGAAACAACTCATCACTCTATATTGGTTCAGTATAAATGTTACATTCTACAACATGTCATGAACATTTGGAATGTAGAATTATACAACCCTGATGTTCTCAAGGAGAAATGAGCAAAATACACAGAGATTCGAGAATATGTTTATTGACCCAATTCCACCACTCAACAAAAAAAATTCTATCTGGCTTCTTGATATATCATCCAATCTCCAGTTTGGCCTGGAGGAGATCTTAATTGAAATAGAATAGATATCAAAGGTCATATTTTCAGTTGATATATGGAAGATTGCTACAAAAAGATAGAAATGGGAAAGATTTCTTCATTTCCCACTTTTCCATCTGAGGCTAGTAACATATACTATCCAAATACTTTTGTACAATAATGTTGAGTAACTGTTCAGCTATATTTGTCTCAAGCAGACAGATTTTCTTGAGTTCAAGGAGACAGGCTTCTGTCTGAAACCAAGTCATTTATGGACATTGAATGCCATACACTCTGTGATTTATCTCCATTCTCTTTGAGATGGACCCTTCTGGTACATGTCTAACAGCTAAATTTCATTACTATTCCATGAGGTCCTCCTGATGTTGAAAGTAAAATATTGGATTGACAGGCATTCGTTATGGAGCCTGGCCTTATTGATGATGGAAAGACTGATTCAATCTCTAATTCTGAAGAACGACCTGACACCTAGAGTGATAGTATACAGATGGGTGCAATCTAATTTCTCTTTCCACTTCAAGTTGCATTTGGCTGTAAACTAGCAATGGGTTTACATATAATGAAGATGTGTGTTTGTGCCATAACAATTTTCCATCACTAACATACAATGTCAACAGTTCTGATATAGTTATAAGGGAAGTGCTTAAATCTGCTGCATCTGGCTGGGACCTATGCCAGAATATTAATAACCCCATTAAAATTACCTGTGGTGAACCATCTTCGAAGATAGGAATACACTGTTTTTTACCTTATGATTCTCCACTCAGATGTAACAGTACAGGGATAACCTGTCATTGCAATATTGCTGTCAATGCTGCTCCTTATGTATTCCTGTCAAGAGGTTTTACCTTCTTTACCATGACATGTCAGCATAATTATTCCTAAAATGTATTATCTTCAACAGAATCCATGTAGTATTGAATGCTGAAGTTGTAGAAGAAAGACTACAAAAACAGGTGGCTCAATAATCTACTTCTTTTTAAATAGAAACCACCTTTATCCTTTGGATCCTATATGTTGGTGTTTGTGGCAGCTATTAACAGTATAAACCAGTGATGGCAAACCTTGGCACTTCAGGAGTTTTTGAACTTCAATTATCAGAAGCCCAAGTCAGCACACCTGCTGATCAGGGATTCTAGGAACTGATGTTCAAGAACATCTGGAATGCCAAGGTTTGCCATCACTGGTATATACATGTCTGTATTCTGTATGTGAACTTCTGGGAACTTTAGAATAAGGTCATAACTCTTTCTTTCTGTTTTCACAGCTCATAAGAAAATATTTTAGAAGAAAAATTAAAATTATGTTCTTTGCTTATTGTAGTACTCCAATGGTGGAGGAAAGAAGTGCCTGGCGGACAGTGATCCATGGGGTCGCAAAGGGTCAGAATCGACTGTGCGACTGAAAAAAGTATTCCAATAGTAGTAAACAGGAGTACAAAAGGAGCAGGCGGACTGAAAAATATATATAAGCATGATCTTGCCTGATAGAACTGGTATGATTGTGGCATATGACCAACCCAATGAAATATCAATATTTTATAGTTTAAGGAACTGGGGAAATGCATGCTATTGACTAGCCAGACCATTTAAGAAGAGACAGTACTCAATTCCTCCGCAGTGATGTTTCTAAGCATGGACATTTTCACAAGATCACTTTTTATATGAATGTGAGTGGGAAGCTAAAACTATAACTGTTCCATCTCAACAACTATTGTGTGAGAATGTGGAGGAAAGGTAGTTGATAAGCAGATGATAAAGTGTGAATGCTATGTGAAAGGTAAAGTGGGACTTCTTGTCTAACTTTTTCATCTTAGAACCAAACAAACAATATGTGAATTTTTGAACATACTTTTCCAAAAGTGAATCAAACCTCTCACCCTTTCTAACTTAAAAAATAAAAAAGGAAGTAGCAAACAGTATTGTTGTCATTATTTTAATGGAAGATAGTCTAGTATTTCTGTCTCATAAGACTAAAATGCAGCATTTCTGTGCTATTATTTTAGATGTTGAAAATAGTTATTCAGGTAATACAACTAGACATCAATAAGAGTTCTATGCTGCTATGGTACAGTATAAAATAAATGTATTTCTAAATTGTCTTGAAAGTTTGTTTACATTGTGTAATTTGTAGGCTGAGTGTGCAATCAGTACACCACAGGTAAGAAATGAGAAATTTTGAGGGCTATTGAGCACAGGAATTCTAACTGAACATACAGAGTTTCTTAGGACACAATATTCTTTAATTTCAGAACTTTCTCTCAAAAGCAGATCACATTGTTCAGGATTCAGACAAATCTTCTTTCTTGCTGCTACGTTGGTCAAATTGAATCATGGCTGGAACGTGCCTTGTCTCATGACCCATGAGCTTCTTTTATCTTTGTGGTACTTAATAGGTTGCATGCTTTGTGCATATATACATCATTCTAATGAATTAAAGCAGATACTCTGAATATACAACTCTTATTATGATTGCATGCAGAAAACCTTTTCCAAAGGCAGAATGATGATTCTCATATGAGAGGAATTAAGGAATCTAATAATAATTTTAAATTGTCCAGAAAGTCCTCGTGCTTCAATAATGATGAGTTAAGGCCATGTCCATGCTGTTTCATAAAGGGGTCAGGACTTTGAGAAGCTATCTATTTTTAACTGTGGTTCATAAAATACCTTCACTTGCATGGACTATATTGATGTAGGAACTGTGGAAGTTGCAGTAACAACAACAACCGGGCAAAACTCTGAATTTTATTTTAGATGTTTCAACTTTTATTTTAAAAGAACTCTCCAATTGGATATCGATGCTAACCAAACCTATCCTTCTGCTGATATAGATATGAGAACAGGAGCTAATTCACTGTTTGAAACCATTATTTACTCTGATATCTGTTAACATTTTTACTGTTGGAGGTGGGAAGAAATGCTGGTGGAATGCCTGCACTTGGAGGGTGTGTAGCTGTGGCAGGGATCAAATGGTGGTCTGCTTTAGCCATTTCCTGATCCTACAACACCCGGTGGGCAACCAAACATTTCTAGGAAACCCACTGAGAAATTATGAAGAAAAAGACCTGCTCTCTCATTATTAATTCAGCTGCTGGGAATTCAGAGGAATATTGTCTGGAATATACTGTATAAAATATAGTTACATTAAGGATGATAAAGGCTCAAACAACTACTATACTTCCCTAGATCTCCAAGTGGGGTGACAAATTTCAGCCTCAATTGGTGCTATAAGAGGAGAAAAACCATTTGTATTTTATTTATTAGCTTTAATGCCTTTCAGCCCATCTCATTTTCACTCCCACTCTATCAACCTCATGAAGTGCTTGTGTGTGTGTGTGTGTGTGTGTGTGTGATGCATACACACTATTAGCTTTAATTCATGGGACAGACCACACCCCGTCAGACAGTTGAGTGGGCCTGACTGGTGGTCCCCCCTGCCATAAACGCTGGCGTAAAATGCTTCTGTGGCTGTCGTAAACATGTCCACTTCTGGTGGCAGCAGTGACATGGGCCACATGAAATGGTGTCATGGGCTGAGCCTGGCCCATGGGCTGTAGGTTGAAAACAACTGGCTTAGGAGATAGTCCTACATGTAGTCTCTCCCTCATCCTCTTTCTTTATCTCTTCTTCTCTATCTTTAAATCTCCATCTATCACATACAGTTCAGTCACCCTTCCTGTGTCCCCTTGTTATGTCACAGAGGAGGTCAATGCTTCTTAGCTATTAGTTCTTTTAAGGAAGAGTTTTGGAACCCTACCAAGACCTCAGATTTAGTTGTAAAGTTTTTATAGTATTTTCTAGTTCCCTCATCTTGTATTGCAAATAGTTCTTCCTCTAGTGCTTCCGTTCTTGCTCAAGGGTCCACAACTCCTCCCCTGGTCTTTTATGTCAGAAATGCTGCCTGTGAGCTCCTTCTGTCCAATAAGAAGGCTTAGGAATGCAAGAAGTACTCACTATGAGGTGTGCCACTCTGGAAGGGACTCAAAATCACGCAACATTCTAATCCACCAGCCTTATTTAGTAATTTCCACCACATTTTCCTCACTCGGGGTTTCTTCTGGTTCTACACTCATTTGTTCTACCCAAGGGCTAACAAGGCCACTGAGAGTCCCAAAAGTTCATGGTTAGATGTTGTGCTAGTCTTTGTTTCTTAGAGGTAAGTAGAAAAAAACAGTAACTGGATCTGATATCTCTCTCATTCCACAAACACAGGAAACCACATATATCCATAGTGATCCCCTACAGATGGTTTTCTTTTGAAACTGAAAGTTTCTTTTCTTTTCTTTTTCTTTTTGGACAGAGAAAGGGCAATGCAAAGAATGAGAGCTCTCAATCAGTGAATTTATATTAAAATTTAATTTACCAATTGTACATCAACTGTAGCCAAATCAAAGTCAATTAGGAATATTGTCTAATGGTTGGAAGGATCTGTTTCTCTCAGTTTGTAGTCCTGCTGTGCTTATGGTAAAAGTCCATGTAGAGTTCATGGGGATGTTATAGGGCAGGGGTCTCCAACCTTTTTTGTACCACGGGCCGGTTTCACGCTAAAAATTTTTTCCATGGACTGATAAGTGGGAGAAAGAACCCTGCTGAAGCTCAAAAACAAGCAGGAGGGGCCCAGATGCCCACCAGCCACACTATTAGACTTGGGCAGTGAGGAATCACACTGCACACAAGAGTCCTGCCATAGCTAAGCAATGTGGAAGAGGCCCCTGGCCACCTGCCTATCTGCTGTGTCTGAAGCCTGTGCTCTTGCTGTGTTCACTGGGCAGACCCGGTGGACTACATTGAGGGCAGAAGGCTGCCATCGGGGCTCCCAGTATCACCGACCCCTGTGGTCGGTTCAGGACAGCCTGTGGCCTGGTACCAGTCTGTGGCCTAGTGGTTAGCAATCCCTGCCATAGGGCATCTTTTCTGAGATATCCTCAGAAGTTCCATAAACAAACTGTCTGTCTAGCACATCTTGAATTCATTTGAAAGAAGATATTACTGCAAATTTTATTGTACCATACATATTTGTGTGCAGCTAGGTATAATTCCCTTTACATAGTATGGGGGAATAATCAGGTTCTAGTTTTATATTTTGATCCATTTTGTCTTGTCATAATGCTGACAACTCAGTTTATAGATTTTATATTCCAGTACTGTCATACTTATTCAGCTATATATTTCTGTTTATCCTTTGAGAAGATGCAGTTTTATAACATCCACAACAATGTACCAATTAGCAAATGATTTTAAAATCTTCTGCTAATTATCCCTTAAGAAAGTTTAAATTTTGAGATACATATGATTTGGTTACATTCTGAGCATCTCTCTGATCTAAAATAAGATGTTGACAATACAGGATCATCCCTGTTATGTCTGAGAAGTTGAAGGTGCTCTCTTCCAAACAGCTGACCCAGAACTGTGTGGGTGAGTTGGATTAATAACAGTAACATAAAAGATATTACAGTGACTGCACTTTGATACCATGCTGCAATATTTGACAGGTAGTAGAATGGCAGAAAGATAGAAGGAATGAAAGAGTGTTGACTGTTAGATTATTGATATCTTGTGGAAATTTTTTCTCTTTTGCAGTATAAAAAGCAAGACCAGACATAAACACTGAACATTTTATACTATCTAATACATTAAGCTTAAAGTATTTTCCCAGTATTTCCTATCTCTGGAACTGGGTTGACTGTTATTATTTTTGTATTATTCTGGCCCTTGACCACATTTATTTCATGACTCAGGATTTCAATGCAGTAGTTTCATGGTTCAAATTTCTTTGCATTCCCTTTCTCTCCCAAAATGTATTTTGTATTGAAAGTGTAAGCTAGTTCATTTACTGCTTTGGCTGTATGGCACATCCTAAATATTAAGAGAGGAACATGGTGAACATTGTCATGCTTATTTATTTATTTTGGGTTTCTTCATGGGATTATCTCTTTCATTTTGTGTGTTTTTTCTGCTTCTTTTATTTAGTGTGCACAGCAAGTCAATAGAGAATCAATCTATTACAAAAGCAGGCAATAGTATATTGCAGGAGTTCCCAACCTTTTCAATCTGGGGACCAGGTCATGCTTTCTCAGTCAACTTTGAGGGCTGGGTGGCCATTTTGCTCTGTCTGCATGATAGGGGTAACCATTTTGTCCCAACAGCTTCAAAGAGGTGGTCATTGTTTCTCAAATGCCTTTGGAGAGGTGGAGGGTCACATGAAATGGCCCATGGACTGGATCCAGCCCATAGGCCTTAGGTTGGGAACCTCTGGTATATTGAAAGAAAAATCATTATCAGACCTATGAACACAATATTTTAAATTGCTAAGCTCAGCAACCTTGGTCAAGGACCACTTCAGTGAGAAAAGAGTCAAATACCACTTTGGTGTTAAAAGATCATGGGGACATGAAAGGAGTCTCATTCAGGCATACCCTGAGTGGAATTTCTCCTTTTAACCTAGTATAATTTCTGACACAAAATTATTATTGTAGCAACCTCAGTGTACCACAGGCCACAAAAAGATGACCCACCATCCTACACATAGAGCAAAATAATTGCTCACTCAACCAACAAGCAATTCAAAAAACAATAAAACAATGGGGGAAAAAAAGCAATATGATTCAGTGATTCCCACCCAACAAAACAGACTGACTGTTGATTAGACAGCACAATAAAAAAAAGACAAGGAAGCAGCCAGCAAACAGCAATAACTCAGCATTAAGAATGAGTGAGAAATATCCCAAGCTGTGTCCACACACCAACCATCATGCATACAGCTCAGTTGGTACATGGTGTGTGTGTGTGTGTGTGTGTGTGTGTGTGTGTGTGTGTGTGTGTGTGTGTGTGTGTGTGTGTGTGTGTGTGAGAGAGAGAGAGAGAGAGAGAGAGAGAGAGAGAGAGAGGGAGGGAGGGAGGGAGGGAGGGAGATGGAGATGGAGATGGAGATAGATAAATCAATCAAACAAACAGGAAAGCAAACTCCCCACAGGGAGAAAGTACAAAATAATAAAAAAGGACACATACATTCCCCTCACCCCCCAAACCAAACACAAGCAAGCAAATAAAGACAAACAATACAATCAAAGCCTTCAAACACAAAAATGGAATATGGGGAGATATTTCCCACACAAATCCTTTGATGCCTTCTCTTCTTTTAATCCGGCATGGCCAGTAGAAAAGACTTCACTTTAAAAATAGAAAGGAGTCACAAAGGGTTTGCAGATGTTCAAATGAGATTTTTGTCAGGTTTCAGGTTCATTTCCAGCAGCAGTTCCCTGAACATCTATGGG